>CM018686.1:341054-686011 GCA_009363875.1 Mikania micrantha
CCATCTTCTCATTCTGATTTACCTAATTTACCCCTATACCTGGTGCGTTTATTGACTTATGTTTCTCCCAGTTGTTGATATATCAGCATCATTGTTCATCAGACTTTCAGAATTAGGCAAAAGGTTTTCCTCATTTCTTAGAGTTGCAACTTCATTATTATCTGTGAATTCTTTTCTTGAATTTCTTCCATATTTTCTACGGAAACTTCCATCTTGTTAACAATCACATTATCACCTTCCTAGCATCTACTAATGTTTTCTCTAAATCTTCATTCATTTTTCTTTCATCAATAACAGGATCAAGAACTGTCGAAGACATGTCAACATCTTTTCTGATAGCATCAGGCAAACTACTCCTAACTTCTTTAACATTTTCACAAATATCACCATTATCATGCTTTGTTATTGAATTGTTTTCATTACTTCCAGCAGATTTTTCAGTTTTCCTTTTCTTTTTCTTTTTTGTTATAGCACCTGTCTTCACATTCTGACCTTCTAAGTTATCTAAGATGCCTTGTGCATTTACCTGACTTGTGTTTTTCCCAGATAATATTTCAGCATCATTTTTCACCAGAGTTTCAGAATGCGGCACAAGGTTTTCAGCATTTGTTACAGTTGCAGCATCAATAGTATCCGTGAATTCTTTCCTTGATTTTTCTTCCATATTTTCTACTGAACTTTCAGCCTTGTTCACAATCACATCGTCACCTTTCTTAGCATCTACTAAAGTTATCTCTGAATCTTCTTTCATTTTTCTTTCATCAATAACTGTAGCAGGAACTTTTGAATCAGCATGTTTGAATAGTTTCTTGTTTTTTCTCCTTTTACCTTCACCAATATTCTCACAACCCATAGCTCCCTTTTTCCTCTCAGGAGGCTTCAGTTCAGTTCTTTGTTTCAGTGAGATTTCCAAATCATCTTTGTGTTTATCAATCTGATCACCTGCACGTTCTTGACTGTTGGATCCTGCATCTTGTTGTGAAGAAGATTTGGTAGCATCCTTCTTTGTGTTATGAAGTGTTTTGGTAGAAGACTGAGAAAACACTTCCTTCTCAGCTGCTTTATGTCTGGTTGAATGTTTAATATGACCCACAGCAGTCACTCCAGCAGCATCAGGTTCACAATCAGGAGTCTCTAAACAAGTTTCAAAAAAATGTTGAAAGCATTCAGTGATTTTTATTTGTTTGTTAGTTTTATTTTAATGCAAATAAGGAGAGAGAGAAAAAAAAAAGAAAGAAAGAAAGATGCATACACAATGAATAGGCTTTTGGCTTAGAAATACCAACCCGATGTTGAGATTAGTGGTTACAGGAAATAGGCACACTCAAGGCACAAAGGTCTCGTCCAGGCTCTAGACACAAGGTGCATAAAAAGCGATAGCATGAGGAAAAAAAGCACACATAGATGGAAGAAAAAAATTTATATCATGCAGTTAAAGTTATTACTCATTCACAAACCAAATGTTCAAAACCAAAACTAAATGTTCAAAGCCAAAATTAAATGTTCAAAACCAGTACCAAATGTTCAAAAACCAATACCAAATGTTCAAAATCAATGTTGTATATGTTAATTGTTGTATATTCCAGGTATAGTTTTCTAATAAAATTAAAACAAATCCAAAAAAATTGAAACCAAAACTTAAAAATTCCAAAAAAAAAAGGGATAAGAATGTTATTTTTTTCAAAAAAGCTTGTGCTTTTATGCCCTTGTGCCTACATCAAAATTGCCGCCTACTATGGCTTTTGTAAAAAAACGCAGATTTGTGCCTAGCCCTTCCAGAGGTGTTTTGTTGGTCAGGGCTTTTGACAGCACAAAAAATAGGCGTCATGTAAGGTCCTTTAAAGTTTAAACATTTATACTAAAAGAAATTTGATAGTAAACCCCTCTGTTTCAGAAAATACCCTCATTGGTACTAAAGATAACAACTAATGCACCCACATTTCTAAAATTTTTTTATTCTATTGCTTATCATGAAAGCAGCATCCCACAAGTGACATGACCAGGTTCAAAATCAGACTCAAATTTGCAATACCTATTATTCATCATGCAATTGCATTGATGTTGAACTCCTAGCATAAAAAGGAACTAGTTTAATTGTAGTATTTTCTTGAGTAGATACAAAATGAAACAAGAGTCTTCTCAAGGCTGTATGTGATAGGGTTTCAACACACTCACAATCACAGTACAATATGAAATCAACACACAGTTAAAGGATTGAACTAAAATGGATTGAAATCAACGATTACAAAGAAAGAAAGGAAAACAATAAACCAGGGTAAAACCCTCTCTCTCACCAAGCAAGAGCCCTCAGATCTAACAACCAAATTCCATCCCTATCATTCCCTTATTCCCTCTATTTATATTCTTCTATATCATGTAACAAACTCTTAGTTACTTTTACTATTGACACCTTTGCCCCTTCTAGTATAGACTTGTAACCTTTTAGGACCTTGTGCTTTACTAATAATAGGAGCATTCGTATCATTACTCCCCCTTGTGAAAAAGGCTTGACCTCAAGCCTTGTAGCATGAAATTGACCCTTGGCCTATTCTTACTGTCTCTAATCATTCTCAGCTGTAAAAAGTCCTTGACCTGATGTTCAATTTCTGGTTGTTGGATATGTGGATACCAATAAGGCCGAACACAAATAGGAATATCAGACGTCAGTTGCATGGAATGTTCAGGAGAGTTGGCCGAAGTAAGACCAGTGGGTTCATCAAATACCCCAGCCCGTTGAGTTAACACCAAACGTATCTCATGTGGTTGACTCATGGAGAATACTGAAGGGGTCAAGGAAAACATAACAGGGGCAAAATGACTAGCTTCCAAGCCACCCAACCCTTGTTGCAAAGCAGTAGTAGACAGTTTAGCTGGTAAGGTGCCCTGTAACCGAACTATGGTACCCGCATGAGAAAACTGCATCCACGAATGCTTCCAGTCATGAGTTACTTTGCCCAAAGAAGATAGCCACGCCATTCCCAGAATCAAATCTAATTTACCCGTATCAAAAACTAATACATCAATCAGGAATATAGAAGAACCAATCGTGATAGGCAGCTGTAAGCACTGCTCATTCACAAATACGGAGCAACCATTACCCAAGGTAATGTGGATACCTGCAAACATTGAAACTGACAAACCCAAAACTCCCACCAAGCGTCTAGAAAAAATTGTGGGTAGCCCCACTATCAACCATTAAACTTACCATGAGACTATTTATTTGACCTTCAAATTTCAATGTTGTTGCACCACCGCAGAAACTCATAACCCCATCTGAAACGAAGGCCAAGCAAGTGCCTACAGCTTTAACCTCCCCCAGTGGTTCCTCCTGAAGGTCCACATGTTCCAATCGAAGATGATCACCCTCCGACAATTCGTATTCATCCTCTCCCAAGAGAAGAACCCGTAATTTCCCTTCCGGACACTTGTGCGCAGGGCCATATTGTTGCCCACAACGGAAACATAGCCCTTTCTTTCGACGTTCCTCCCATTCGGTTCTGGATAAGGATCGCACCCCCCTATCTTTTTGAAACACTGTCGCACCATCTCCCTGAGAAGAAGAAGAATGTTTCGGTGGCCAATTAGGTCTTGATGAGTCCGAACGAAAAGAGGAAAGCCGATCCACTATTTGTGGGCCAGACAAAGATTTAGACTCAACCGGGCCCAAATGAGAAAGCCCATCCCTAAAAGTCCCGCTCGGATTGCTTGCCGTATGCAAGTATCGGAAACGTGATTGGGATAAATTACCCTCCACCAAATTAGGGCGGAGCATCGTCTCAACATCTTTCGCGAGATACATCGCATCCAGTCTTGAGAGAGGGCGATGCAATCTAACCCATTGCTTAACATCATCCTTCAGACCAGCAATGAAGTACCCGAGAGCTTGAGACTCTGGTAAGCGGGGAACCAACGAGAGCAGATATTCAAAATCGTCAATATAGTCGTGAATTGAATCACGTTGTTTGATTGCGGCCAATTGCTCATAAGGATTTTGAATTTCTAATCCACTGAACCGTTGTAGTAACTCGGATTGGAAATCGCCCCACGATAAGGATTCACGCACCTGAATAATGATGGTGAACCAATGTTGTGCAACACCCTCCATGCTTAATTGGGCCAAACGAAGTCGTAGCTCATCAGGAGTGTCGTTGATGTCAAAATAGAGGTTAGCTTTTTGAATCCACCCTTGGGGATCAAACCCACTGAATTCCGGCAACTTCACCTTCTTCACAGCCCATGGGACTCCTGTTGGTCGCTCCCCCGAATCCCACTGATTATCAGGATTGGAAAACACTCCACCTGACGATCCCGATCCAGAAGTACCATCAACCTTCTGTTTCTCTTGTTTCTTCACCCACGCCAACATTACTTGACGAAATTCAACATTAGCTACTCGATCTGCTTCCAATGTTTGTAAGCTCGTCTTCATCTCCTTGATCTCATCATTGATTTTTTGTATTTGTTGGTCTTGAGCATCCAGTCGCGCCACAGTTCGTGTCTCCATCTGAACGGCCGGTTGAAGGCAGGTCGGACCAATGATAGGGTTTCAACACACTCACAATCACAGTACAATATGAAATCAACACACAGTTAAAGGATTGAACTAAAATGGATTGAAATCAACGATTACAAAGAAAGAAAGGAAAACAATAAACCAGGGTAAAACCCTCTCTCTCACCAAGCAAGAGCCCTCAGATCTAACAACCAAATTCCATCCCTATCATTCCCTTATTCCCTCTATTTATATTTTTCTATATCATGTAACAAACTCTTAGTTACTTTTACTATTGACACCTTTGCCCCTTCTAGTATAGACTTGTAACCTTTTAGGACCTTGTGCTTTACTAATAATAGGAGCATTCGTATCAGTATGTTATCAAGAAAGGGTTATTAATTTACTTAAAAATAGTAACACGTAACACAATTGCTTTAACCTGGCAAATATCCAGAAAGAGAAGAAAATGGAAGCTAAATGTGCACAAAGGTATTCTATGTACTTACTCATCAATAAAGAATCTATTTCATTCTCCATTGCTGTCTTTTGGACAAGTTTACTGTCTTTCTCCTGCTGAGATATTCCAGTAGACATCTCTTGATGGCTGTCATTTTCCGCTAACATTGCCACAACACCATTTTCACTTCCAACACCTTCAATACCAGGGACAACAATGTCTACTTGATCAAAAGCAGAACACTTTTCACCGTTTATTTTGCTATCTTCATCAATCAAATCATTACCTTTTGACTTGTGTTTAAAAGAATCCCCCTTGTTTATGCTAGCACCCTTGTCATTTACCTTACCATTGTCATGTGTTGGAATTAGGTTTTCTTCTGAAGCTTTAACATCACGCTTAACCCTTTGTGTCTTGTGTTTCTTCTTCAAAGAAGGTCCAGGTTCAAAAGAGTCTTTTATTGAACTTTCATTATGAAAATCACGTGTTCTTTTCTTGGAACTTATATTTGTATGTACAGTGTACAGATTCTCATGTAGGTCATAATTCAACTGCTTATCATCATTATATGATCTATCTTCCACAGCATTCTTTGAGGTGTCTTTACAGGAATCACCAGATGTAAGTTGATCAGAATTGAAAACTCTTTGATTCACAAATGGTACAACTTTAGAATGAGTTGATGGTGACCCATGATTATCATGCCTTTCAATTGAACGACTATGTGTTACCCATGGCAAGGCTAGTTGATCACCAGCCTTATGTTTACCCGGATGTTGAATACCATCATTTTGCTCTAAACAAGAAGCATCTGCTGACACAAACCAATTTCTTTTAGAAGCATCGAAAGCACTCTTAACAAGCATAGAGTCTGCCAAGTGATAGAAGTTTCCTTTTTGTTTCACCTGTCACATTAAAAATTTACAGCTAAAAACAAAAAACAAAAATCAACACTAATCAGCCAGGAAGAAAGTACCTTCAAACATTCGATTTTAACATCTCCCATTGCAGGAAACAACAGGCGATGCTCTAACACTATTTTCTCTGCATAACGAAGACACAAAGAATCTTTTTAGAATAATATGCATGTGGATGCCTAGTTAAACACAATCATTTCAAATCTCCTCAAGACAGTTAAAATTGCTCCATCAATACTATGATGGAAAACAAAAACTGCTACAACAAAAATATGTTTTGTGTTACACAAAAGTTTGTTTTTCTAGAAAATTTATTATCCATGTAACATAGGTTCCAGCACATCAACATATATCATATAATGATATTTAATGAACTTACATTTACTCTGGTACGTCCTTAATGTAACCTTATCAGTATAGTTTTATAAAACATACAACTCCATCATGTTTGACCCTGCCCTGACATTGGCTTTAAAAACCATGAGGCGCATCAAGAGTATAGGATCCAGAGCAGAAGCGCGAGACGAAAAGCGCACCGCAAGGTATTGTATAAATTTTATTCTATTTCTCATAGGTTTTTAGCACACATACCCAAAATTTAAATGCAAACAAACTCTATATATAATTTAATATATAAATAACCTTTATATAACCTAAAAGTCTATATGTACAATATACTGATCCACAAAACCTTCATGTATACAAGAAGCGCATAATGCCTACACCAGACCAGCTTTACCTGCGCCTCACCTGCCTTAAGTGTGTCTCATGTGTGATCATCGCATGATCCTCATGCCTAGGCACTATTTAAAACGAAGGCCCCCTGATTCATTTATACTGAAACGCCAGATATATGGCACACATAAGCCAATTTAATATGGACTAACACATTCATAGACACATCATTTCCCAGAAAGAACATATAAAAACCCCAATTGCTGCATGTCTGATGTCTAATGTCAAAGTTAGGCATTACAAATTCAAAATTGAAACGACTTTAATGCAAAACACCAGCTATCGAATTTCAATCGAATCGGCGATTATTTCTCAAAAATGTGAAATCCAAACACGTCGTCATTTTCCTTAAGTTATGTTAGACCTAAAATAGGTGACAAAACTATTACACAAGGAGTAATAGGATTAAGAAATTTACGTTTGAACTCGGATACAGTGTCAGATTCTGAGACGTTCATAGCCAGACGAGTCTCGAGGCTGGTGTCGATGAAAACCACGTTATGATCGGCTGTTCCGTCGTCTGCCGGCGCCATTTTCCGGTGTATTTTAGGGTTTAAAGTGGACCGAAGGGTTTGTGATTCTATGGTGAATTTGGCATGGCCGCAGCCCGCAGGGGTTTAAGCTTTTCACGAAATGAAGCTAAATGATATTTATTTCACACATGTTTACTGAATAATTTTGTAGAGAGTAAACTAATATTTTCACACGTGTTTTCCTTTGTCACTAAGAATGTTATAAAATTCTGTTAAAACTCTCGTGTCTCATTCACATGAGGGGTAAAATAGTCAATTCATCACTTTTTACAGTTGCCGGAGCCTCCATCTCTACATCCTCCACGGCCACCGGCATTAAACAGTGCCTATCATACTGTTGCTTCAAATGCTGGAGAAAAAGACAGTTTGATAAAATCTTGTTGCCTGAAAATAAAATGAATTGCCGGAAGATCAAGATGTCGTGCAAAAAGAGGGAAAATGACAGAAGGTCGAGAAGCTCAGAACGAAGAAATTCAATGCCGGTGATTAATGATCCCGCACCGGAGCCACCATCTCCACCGCCGACCTCGTCGAGATTTCAAGATTCTGAACAGAAGTCCGGCAAGACTGAACGGTAAAGCTTCAGCTGCCTCCGCCATCACCGACGCCTCCACCACCACCTCCACTATCAATTATCAGCAACTTATTCACTTCCAAAAAACGAAGACGAAAGAAAGCCTCATCATCAACACCTCTGGTCCCTCCACCACTGCCAACGGCGCATGCCTCAAAACCCTAGGTGTGGAAGGAGAAGGTAATGAATTGACTATTTTACGCCTCATGTGAATGGGGCATGGGAGTTTTCACACCCCGAGCCGGCGGGCTGGATCGACTTTCCCTTCGGGCGGAAGGTTCCCGGGGCGCGATATCATGAGTGATAATCGAATGATCAGATTGTTTACATCGCACATGATAATTAAATGAGAAATGCTAACACATCCATGATATAGAATTACAAGATTAAATTACAATGTATCGTTCATAATTTAACCAAGTAAATCTATCAAAATAATCAATGAAACTATATCTTGTATCTGTACAAGATATACAAAAGATGATTCATTGTTTTTGTCATCAAAAGCATGCAACACAAAATGAAGCTAGGTCTTCTAAAAGTCCACTAGCTTAGTCCATGCATATGAGTAGCTACACATGTTCATCACCTGAGAAAACATGCATTTAAACAAAGTCAACACTAGGTTGGTGAGTTCATAAGTATATTAATTGAAAACCTTGATTCATTCACATGCACAATCACAATGTTAATCATGTTACTTGTATGTTATTGTTTCACTTGTTCACCCAATGGCTTCTCAATAGTTATATTCACAAGTAATATATCATCCTAGTAGTGATGCTTATATATAGGGCATATGTAAGGGAACTAAGCCCTAGCCAACATCCCACAACATCACTACTAGAACTCCACACTACTTGCAATACAACTATTGATTTCCATTCCCATTTCACATGTTCATCTCATTATTGATCACCTGTGATATCATGTATAGAATAATATAATGATGGAATTGTAGTTATCAAACCGAAGTATTGATAACCATTATATGTAGTAAGGATATTAGATATACTTAATCTGTTCCTTATATTATTCTATTGCTTGTGGGGTTAACTGTTACTTCACTTTTAAATATTAAAAGTGTTAATTAACCATTTGACATTTGTTCTTAATGCGAAGTGCATAGAGCCTAAAAGGAATCCATTGCAATCCTCACGTAATCATATTTCAATGCATCCGATTTACCTCTGCCACTTTGTGATCCCATTGCCTTCATCGAAACTGTTACTAATAATGTGACATGAGAGAAAATAAATTCATCAGTCTACTAGTCCACAGGTAACGATGGATGATGTACATCGATGTTATTGTTTGTTCTCATTGTGGGATGTTCTCATGTGATTAACAAAGTCGAATAAGAACTTGTCTTATTACGTTATGTTAATCATTGTGTGAATGATGTTGTTATCATGAAGTTACATTATCATGATTATCATTCCATGTAATCCATATGTTCACCATGTAATCCTTAAGCCGTAGTAAGAACTAGTCTTACTACCCTTAAGTGACGCAGGTGGTGGATACTCAATGCTCCATGTTATCACATAACATGTTTTAAGGTGTAAACTAAGTGTTTTAAGCACTTGACTTATCACACTTAGTTAATTTTGATGTTGAATGATATTAAGAAGATGTATTATCTTCTAATCATTCATGTATCTTGTAATGTCATCATGTTTCTCTGTAATTGTTCTCAATGTTTGTTTGTGTATGAATTTTCTCAATGTTTACTCATGTAAGAATAACTAAGTGTTATAAGATAAAATCTTACAACTATGTTATTCTAGTGTGTTGATGAATTATGAAATTATATTATCATATTCATCTGATTGTCCCTGTCATATCATGATCATACAAGCATGCATACAATGATAAGCGATAATAAACAATTTAATATTATCTAAATCAAAGTATAAGAGATATGTTAAGCAAAACTTTTAAATAAATAAAAGTAAGCATGTTTCTCAGCCCCGTGAGTTTAAAATCAGTTAAGATTAAAGAAAAGGGGCATATGAACTCACCTTGTGTTTGAAGTGGTTGACTTAGCTTAAAACAATAATTGCATGCGCTCTTGATTGAACTTTGTTGTTGATTTCACGATCCTGTATTGATTTCACGTTGTTGGATCTTATAAGTATAAGTTATAAACATTTGTGCGTGTGTAGGTGTTATCCCTAACTTTGTTATCATCTCTTGGTCTTGGTTATCATTCGCCCCCGATTCTCTTGTTAGGAATCATGTGTTATTTTAACAATTTGGTTACTTAACTTGTCATTTATGATGATTTTATGTTGCACTTGGCATGAAACTATTTCATGTAATAAACCTTGAGATTCACCATTGTATATATATATATATCCCACTTAAGTTTTAAATAAATAGAAAAGGTTATAAACCTTTAATACTTTATCATATCTTAAGTAGATCGTTTCACCGAAATTAAGTAACCATAATGTTTTAAATCTTATGATCGTATTAGGTCACACCCTAAATCAAGTGGGCCGAATGTAATTAGTCTTGGGCCAATTCGATTGGGCCGAGGGTTTAACTGGGTTGTACAAGGAAAACGTGGGCTGCCTTAATTTCTATTGGGCGGAAGTGTTGGTTATTGGGCCAAGGTGATGGTGTGTGGGCCGTTTAGTTTAAACATGGGCCAATCCCATTGAGATGGCTTGGGCTGCAACTGCCGCAGCTGGGAAAACAGATGGGTTCGGCTCCCATTGAACGAACCTACCGAGTTCAAAGGTTTGGCTATCATGGTGTGTCTCATAGATTCGGTGGTTCCAAAGGTGAAGGCTCTCGCGTAGGGTTCGGCTATCTTGGATGATCCAGGGTTCGGCCATGGTTTGAGGTCCATAGGTTCGTGGCAACAAGGAAGGTTCGTTAGCCATCAATGGTTCGGCTGTTAATGTTGTGGCAGCAAGGTTCGTTCCAGGGATTTGGTTCGTCTGATTATGTAGGTTCGTGATAACACCCATGGTTCGGCTCTTTCCCGCCCAGCGAGGGTTCGTTGTTTATGATAGGTTCGGGGATGGGATCCAGCCGAGGTTCGCAGCCCTGCACTCAAAAGAGGTTCGGCGAATTGATGATGGTTCGCTGCATGGTTCGGCTGGTGATGCAGAAAGGTTCGATGGTTGGTGCATGAAGGTTCGGTGGATAATGGTTCAGCGGTTCGGCGGCCCAAAGGTTCGGCCGTAGCTTACGAACCCTGTGTCACCACCTCCATCCTCGTCGAACCAACTGCTCCACTCATTCTCGCCCTTCTGCTGGTTGGTTCTATCCCCCACGATGTTCGAATAAGAGCCTAGAGGCCGACAGCTATGGTTTTAACCAGTTTGTGGGTTTAGGTCAATCAAAGGGTATGAAAACCCTATTTTCAGATTTCTTTGTGGCATCATACCTCAATTTTTAGTGGTTAACTCTTCAGATCCCCTGTACTTCTTGGTAGAAGACGTCAAGAGCTACGCGTGGGTTCAAGAATCACCCAATTTCGTAGAGAAACGAAGGAGATATGACGATTTGAAGTTGATTTCTAGTGTGAGAGTGAAAGGTTCGTGAAAGGGTTTTAGAGAGAGGTTGGAGCTGCCATAAATGAGAAAAAAACACCCTCATTTGGTGTTTATATATCCTCGGGGTATTCGGGTTTGTTTCGGTTGCTCGGTTCGCATTTTCGTCGCGTTTCCGGAATTTTACGCGTATTTAAGTGTTTTAAATACAAAGAATGGTTTTAATTATTTTGATGAGTTTCAAAATTGTAAAATGTTAAATATTTTATTTTATTAATTTATAGTCGATCGTGTCGTGTTTCGTTTTCATTTCGTCAGATCGCGTCGCCGTCGCGCGTATTCGTTCGAATCGTCATTCGAACGAACACGTCGAGGGTTTTTCTTTCTGACTTTTGTTTTCTATTTTCCAGTCATCATTTCAGAACGTTAAACCCACAGATATATTTGTGTGAATCGTCACCCACACAAACATACTGTCAGTTTGTTATTCTGAAACGACACTGTAATTGAACTGTGAATTGTATTTCCTCACTGTCGGACTCAACTAAACATCATGTTATCACATTGTTTTCACACTGATTCGTCGGCCATCTGATTCCTGTCATCTATGGATATCAGATCGCAACCGATTTGTTCTTGTTAACTGTTTGAACATTATTGTTTCTCATGATCTGTTGTGTTAACTGTACTTAGGTTTTCACTTAAATACACACAACTAATGTTTCAAATGTGTGTTGTACTTACGGTATTTAAGTTTACACAATAAATACGTACAACTGTTTCTTGTATTTTGAGTTCTGATAATACAAGTACTGTTCACAAACATGTATTTACACATAGTTACTGTTGAAAGTACACATACCGTACGGACTTGTCGGCCGGTCAGGTACTAGTTGTCACAGGAGTGTTAACAGAATCTTTTAACAGTGTTAGTGACAAAGGACAAAACTTGTGCAAAAATTTCAAATTAGGGACACCTCTAGTAATTTTTGAATTTAAAGGACAAAATCAACAATTTGCTATATTTTTAAAGAACACAATCAGTAATTTACTCTTTTGTATATTTTTACTAGGCTATGGTCATATTTCAAAAGGTTGTTAATGTTTTGTGAGAACAACGTTATATTTCCAAATTTTGTGTCTGGTTTGGATATGTCTTATAGAGAAGCAATAGGGTCATGTTTTATTACTTGTGTAACGCGAAGTAGGTGTTAGAATTTTAACAATAAATAAAATTTATTATTAAGTTTAAACCACGATAAATATTCGTATATGTTACGAATACAGTTATTAAAGATTGCGTTTAAGTTCTGTTACGTGTGACGATCTCAACGAATCAAACAAGGTCCAAAACGGAGTTAAACTGAATGAGATATCGATGCTCAATGTGGTGTGGTTTAACATTAATTTTATAATAAGTGTGGGAATGGATTCCCACATTAAATTAAAAAAAAAACATTTGTTGGTTTATTGATAACAGTTGTTATATAATAGTATTTCAATATAAAAGAACACTCAGTGACCGTCTTCGAGACCAAGGCCGATGGCGCGTAATGTGGTGTTTTCATGGCACACTTGACACTTCGCACTTCGCATCGCCGCGAGCCATTTCATAGCCGATTTTGTTATACTTCGGTTGTCTTGTTGGTTACCACTTAATTTTTTTATCTCAAACTATCGATCTATTAGGCTATTGTTTTCATGTAATTTTCAGGTCGAGGTTAATTCCAGCAGTGCATCTGCTTTGGATGTTGTACCCTGGGAGACATACGGGTTACCTAGGTAGCCCGAAATGTCACACCCCCATCTCTCACTTTACCTGATATAGTCACTGAATGACGCATGAGGTCGGTAACTGTTGTAACGTGTTGCGGAAGCTTGATGGTGAGGTCTCAGAGATGGGTGTGACTGATTGTTAAATTGGTATCATACATCCATGGCAAACCATACACACTATATATTACATCATAACTAGAATATTATACATTAAGCTTCAACATCCTTAAACAACATTAACCATTTATGAGTTACTAAACATGTCTTGTAATCATGCACCCTCACTTTCACACTTGTTACCTTCTTCCTAAAAAAGGTTTTGTAGTATAAAAGATCAGCAAGGACGCTGGTGAGTTCATAGATATGATAACATGATATGATATGATGTGACATGTTGAATATGTAGGCATACATAACTTTATGAATATGATTCACCATGAAAACCCATAACCAAAGCCTATGTGACTGTAATGGAATTAGTGGTAATACCCGAAAGTAAAACCTTAGCCACACTCTTAATGCCTATCGTTGCATTAAGTTGTTGTCTTGTAATGCAATAAATGGTAACAGGCATTCACACAAGGGTAGACGCTATCTACCCGTGAATGGGGTTGTCAGCCTGATAGTACTATCATTGTTATCATCTGATCATCCATGAGTTTATTGGTTACAGTTGTTATGTGAGGACTTTTACGATAGCATGACACAATTTTCATGTAATCATCATACAAGAGTTGAAAAGCATAAGTAACATGCAAGCATATCATTGTAACTGAAATATGTAACCATAATGTTACTGTAATACCAACCCCGAGTTTTAGAAATCAAAACATTTAAAAGGGGGTCTATGAAACTCACCGATGTTGTTGCAATGTTACACACAGCTTCAATTGAATTCTGCATATCATTAAGGTTTTATAAGTTCTTTGTATCCAATTTGGATTATCAGAACATTCCTTGATATTAAATATCAAGGATTTCAATTCATCAAACTGATTCTGAATCACGTATATATTCAGAATCAATGTCATAAGGCCATCAATTAATTTGTAATGTTAAAATCACTGACTCTGTTTAGTAATTGAGTTCTTATACTCATTTGATTGTAAATTAATGTTAATTGCATTCCGTTGTTAAAACTAGAATCCTAACCGACTTTTAGATCAAATATCGGGTTTCCGGGTTATGAAATTGATTGCAAAATCGAGTTTGGAATGTGAATTCAATTGAGAATTTTTTTTTGTATTGAATTTCAATGATTGAATTAAGTCCTGTATTGAAACCGGAGTTTTAATCAGAAATCAGATAAAAATAGGATCATCGGATTGCAAAATGGTTTGCGAAATCGAGTCCGGAACGCGAAATCGATTGAGAATATGTTTTCGTATTGCAAACCAATGCTTAAATTGAGTTTTGTATCGAAACCGGAGTGTTAATCAGAAATCAGGTCACCGGATTGCAATACTGTTTGCGAAATCGATTCAGAATATGTCCTTTTTATTGAAAACGGATCATCGGATTGCGAACCGGAGCGCGAAACGCAGTCCAGAACGCATACCAGACAAAACTAGGGTTTCTGCCGGAATATTCCTTTCGGCCGGCATATTCGCCGGAATATTCCACCGGCGACGAATTTTGGCCGGAAATTCGCCGGAGTCATGCGGTTGCCGACGGCTAGGCGTCTCCCGGTGGTCTACGGCGGTGGCTCGGTGGGGCTGAGGTGGTGGCTCAGTGGCCTAACAACCTTGGCCTAGGCCTCGCCATGGCTCAGGGTGGCCTGGCCTTAGCCTTGGCCGGCGTCATGAGGGCCGAGGGTGGCCGGCTGGCCCTTGGTCGCGACCTGGATTTACTCGAAAATGGCCGAGAATGGCCTATGGTTCTCGGAAACATGCTTGGTCGTGATCTGCTTTGCCCGGAAATGGGGGTCGCGCCCGTGCCATGTTGGGGCCGCTGCGCCCATCAGTGTGCCATTCAAAGTTTTTGTGAGCCAAATCAAATTTTGTTGCACTTTTTCCGGGCCAAAATCTACAAATCCTAGTTTTTAACATATATCTAGTGTTTGGTGAAGAAGAATCTCAATTTGGACAACTTTGAAAAATCCGGGTTTTGAACAAAATCACCCTTTTAATGGGTTTTTGAATTCTGATGATTTTCAAACTTCACCAATCATTCAAACATGTTTATTTAAGTCATATGAATCTACTAGAATCAAGGATTGAGTTAGAAACTTACTTGGTGAAGGATTTGCTTGAAAAATCACCAAAAATCACACTTTTGAAGCTTGATTCTTGATTTCACTTATTCTTGGGTTTGGATACCACATGGATCTGATTAGAACTGATTTTTGAAGTGTGTTTAAGGTTCCAGAAGTTGTGTAGGAGTTCCTGGTCGAGTTTGAGAGGATGAGGAAGGAGGAAAGTGGTAGAAAACCTTTACTAAGTCAAGATTTTTGGTTTTATATGGGTGCAACTTGTTTTCCAAGTTTAGGCATATTATTTTCTTCATAATTATTTGATTTTAATCAGATAGGATAGGATAGACATGCCACAATAGAATAGGGATGAAATTAAATCAAGGGTTTGCTTGATTTTGCCGTTTTCGCAATTGTTTGTTCGGCTTTTCGCGTATAATTTCAGGAATTGCTAATAATGATCAATTATCATTTTCATGCTTCCCATTACATCGCATTATGATTATAATGTGATTAGGAAGTTCGAGTTGTCGTGAATTTGCCAATTACGCATGCTGAATTGCCTTTTCGCAGATTTTCGCAATTTGACTTATTGAACCTAGGGATTCTTTGATTTAGTTATGTTATCACTTATTTCTCTTCAATTCATCATATAATTGATATTAATTTAGTTTCGGGCCCTTGAATTTGGTTTTTAGTCATTATTATAGAAATTTCGCGAAATTTGGCAATTCTACGTAATGTCATTTGTGATTCGTTTCATCTTGTAATTTCCTTACATGTATACACAGATTCACATGTATATACATATCCAATCATGATTTAATTAATTAAAATGTTAATTGATGAATTTAGGAAATTACCTTGTAATAAAGAACGAACTGTCACACGAAATCTGTTTTGAGGCGCCTTTGTTTAACAGAAAATCTCAGACACAAAAATTGTTATTTTCTTTGTTTTTTTTGTCTTTCAGTTATCTTTCAGTAATTTAAGAGGTAACTAGATTTCGTCAATATTTATATTCTTTGACAAATACAAATAAATCTATCCTGATTTGTTGGTGGTTGTTACGGTAACGATATTATTTATTTTATAAAAACTATTGTAATACATTTTTGTGTAGCCAAAATATTCGAATTGTATCACAAAAATTCGTTAGATCCTTCTCGGGATTGATATATTACGAACTTGTTTGGGATTGCTTATTTAACTTCAATGTGACTGTTTGTCAAAAGTGCTTATTAACCTATAACTTTTTGAAATAAATCTTTTAAAAATGTGTTTGGATTAGCTTTTTCAAAAGAACTTTTTCAAATTAGCCAAAAAGGACATTATTATATTGACAACCATTTTAAGGTTATAACTTATAAGTAGTGATGGTGGTGGGTTGCAAAAATGGTGGTGGGTGATAGAGGTGGGTGGTACAGTGATGGGTGGCGATGATGGCGGTGGGTAGTGGTAGGTGATAGTTGCGGGTGGCGGTGGCTCGCGACGCTTGTAGCGTGGTGGCGGTGTTTGCAGTGGGTGGCAATGTAGGTGGCGATGGGTGGTGGCGGTGGCTGTAGGAACACCGTTCATAGAATAATATAAATATTTTATTATTTTAATATTTCAGATTATAATACAATTTAAATAAAACAGATTGCTCAAACACTTTCAATGAAAATAGAATTAC
Organism: Mikania micrantha; assembly: GCA_009363875.1. Taxonomy (NCBI): domain Eukaryota; kingdom Viridiplantae; phylum Streptophyta; class Magnoliopsida; order Asterales; family Asteraceae; genus Mikania; species Mikania micrantha. The sequence continues at coordinate 357,917 of CM018686.1, forward strand.
AATGAAGACCAATAGATTAAAACCATAACAGAAAACGAAAAGGTGATGGCTGAGGAATTATGTTCAACAGAGGTCCCTTAAAACAGATTTCGGGCCACCAATGTGAATCCCGTCTGTCTCCTAGGGTACAACAGCCTAAGCAGTATGTACTGCAGGAGTTAACCTAGCACATGAAACAATACCTGAAACAAGAGTATAGATTGTAGAAGAAAGTGTGTGACACCCCGTAATTTCCAGGTCAGCTTATTATTTATTTAAATGTTTATTTAAATGCATTATGTACACGTGGCACTAGAATTAGATTAATTTAGTGTGACACGTGGCACGACAGTACGAACACTGACACATGACTAGATAATTCGTGGAATTATCGACGAACAGCACACACGTGTCAAAACACACGAACGTTGGTGAACATCACAACACTTAAGCACAGGAACACCTCACAAGTCAATTATGGCTAACACTTGACCAACAGAGTCCAAACGACGCTCGAACGATGTTCTATGATCGAGAAACGGGCAAGAATGGGCCCAGAACAACAAAACAAGCTTATTGGGCCTTACAGTTGGGCCAGGCGGTACGCCTGACCCGAGACGCCCACGATAGGCGATGCGCGCGGATGAGAAATGGAGCGCCTCATCCAGCGCACCCGCGCGTAACGCCTGGGTACGGTGACACGCGTCAGGCGTTACGCCTGGCAGTGTGGCACGCAGAAATCTTTACAAAACCAAGAAAAATCATTTCTTGGCCACCCTACACACTCTCTTCGATATCTAGCCATCATATCTCGACATTATCCCTTCCAGAACCTCTGCAACACTCAAGAACCACCATTGAAGCTCAAGATTGAAGCTTGGAAACTCAAGACTTGAAGATTTGGAGTCCCTCACCCTCAAGAAAGCTTGGAACCACCACCACCTCTCTTCTTCCTGTCGAAACCAGCAATCTCAGGAGATCCAGGAGCTGATTATTCATCATTTTGGTGTTCAAGGAACTTTAGAAGGTAGTCTTGCACTCCTAATTGCTTAATATCACTACTACACTCACATACATGTGTTAGATCGCACATGCAAACACCTATGATTCACATGCACGAATTTTCCTTTGTTTTAATCTGGGTTTGATGGTTATTCTACTGATATTGATGATCTAACATGATTAGAATGCATTTCGTGACGATCCATGATGATGTGAGTCATTAAAATGTGTTATTTGGTCTTGGATTGATGAAATAATGCCATGCATGTATGATCCATGATGGTAGGAATGATCTTGAGTATGTTGTTATGCTTATTGATGATACTAGAATGATTACTCATGGTTAGATTTGGTTGAAATGGTTAAAACTATGATTTTGATGAATCTTTCTATTTTTAGTAACTTTTTAGTTACAAGTTGATGATTTGGTGTATATGATGAACATGCATGTATATAGAATTGTTGTTAGGATGATAACATGATGATTTGATGTGTTAGAAAGTGGTCTTGATGATGTCTATGATCATATTTAGTGTTATTACTATTTTTAGTAACTTTTTGGGTAAGAGTATTGATAGATGATGAAATCGGATATGTTGACATGATTAAATGTTGTTAGATGACATATTATGATGAATGATGATATGAAAGGTTGTTTAGAAATGTTTAAATGGTCATTTTTATGCAAAAACCACAAAGTTACTATTTTTAGTAACTTTATTTTTATAAAAACCGATTAGTCAACATATTGAATGAATTGAGCATGCTAAATGATTTATTATGTTGTAATATGATGATTAGATGCTAAGTTAGATGGTTTCCGATGTCACGTATGCTAAAAATGGAAACTTTCCATTTTAGGAAACTTTTGTGCACTAACATGCTATAAACGACGTATATGAACTTGTATGATTATGTGCTATGTGTTAACATGACCCCGTAGGACCATTGAGCATGCTAGAACTCTAACACCGATATACTTTGTGAACTTTCCATAAATGGAAACTTACTATAAATAGTAAGTTGTCCATATTTGCGCGTTTTGCACACGACAAACACTTACACGATCGCTACACGATTCACAACCGTCACACGGTTCACCAACGGGTCGTTGACTTGACACGATCAACTTTGGTCAACTTTGGTCAAACACGGTCAAACATGGTCAAACACGGTCAATGTGGACCAACACGAGCAAACACGGTCATTGTGGACCGACACGGACAAACATGAACTACTAAGGGTTGTTGGACACAAACACGAGCACTAACACCAACACTAGCACGGTCACATACACGAACTTACGTACGGTGTACGATATAGGTTGCCAGTGACCAACACACATTTCGACGCGGGAGCTTACGCTTGATTTGTACTTACATCACTAAGGTGAGTTTACGGCCCCTCTTTACTCTTTTTCAAACGCTTTTAAATAGGGGGAGAATACTTGTTGCATCGAGTCAAACATCTATTACTGTACAAACATTTTGGTGTATGCTGGTTTATTAGACAAACATTAAGTGTTGTAATCGTAAGAAGTCCTCACAAAGTCTTACCGTTAATGTACAAACAACGAGGCGAGTTTGAATGGATCCGTTTGGGGTGTGACTAACCCCGCGTGGCGAAATATTGACTGGATGTCATAACACGTGAAAACTTGACCTATCTTGCCATGTTATTACGAGACATGGCGGAGGCAAAGACTAACAAGTCTAGTTCGGTAGTGACGCACTGACACTTTGGGCCAAGGGCTCGGTACTAACATATGATAAACAGCATGACACACTTTTATTACTATATGTATATCAAAACCTGTGAACTCACCAACCATTGTGTTGACACTTTTTAAACTTGTATTCTCAGGTAACTAGCAAACTATGGATGACAGGAATGCGCACACTAAGGGACGAGCATTAGGAACATACATGCATCGTGTCTTGTCATTTGAAAACAATTTACTTTTATCCTGTTAAACAATGACGTGTTAAACTATTTACATTTCCGCTGCATTTTGTCAAACAATTAATTTTCCGCTGCAATACATTATGACAACTTCTATTCCGCTGCAAATTATTTTGTTAAGTGTATGTGTCAATCTTGGATTTGTAAACGCATATAGAGTGTTCTATATGACCTTGAGCTGTGATTCTGGACACGTCACATCCACGTGGACATACACCACGAGTGGGAATTTGGGGGTGTGACAGACTGGTATCAGAGCCTTGGTTATAGAGAACTAGGTTTGCATGTAGTAAACTTAGACTATAGCCATTGCTCAACTTTAGACACTACACTAGTTTCGCACAACTAATTATATGCATAGTTTAGCAATATGCTTTGTGATTTTATCGGATATCTACGAGCATACCATTGGAACCCTTCGTGGGTATACATATCTGACTATGCTTGAGAACTGCGAGATGGGATTAGTGAAAGGACGAACACAAGACTAAAGGAAACTCTTCAACGTTCTGAAGAAGACTACACTAGCACGACCTAACTCAAATCGAACGCTTTTCCCAATCTCCATTCTCGGGCGTAAACCCAGTCACCTGACGTACACTTGTGGACTGGAACCTTAGTGACAGCATGCCGAAGATGAACCTCGAGCACTATCGTGACCACTAGCTTCAGATTGAAGGAACTAGAATGACTGTGTAAGATAAATTGACGATTACGGTGGCCAACGTAATCGTGAATTTATAGGTACATACGAATTTTAGCAAATTCAAATGACACGCTACACTCACGAGGAGAACTATGTAGTACACCGCTGTTAGTGGAGATTCGAATTTCACTATTTTCACCAAGTAGTTTATTCCCTTATTGTATTTAGTATTGATAGAATCTAATTGAGCGAGTTGTGCTCATATGCATCACATTGGTAATAGTAATCCTTTAAAGCTTATAATTGTACACATGAAGAAAGAGGATATACTACCTCTATATCACACACGGCAAGCTCTAACTGTAAGTGATCCAAAACCTATTGTAGATACATACTTACCAATGGCTGGACAAGGAACGTATGTGCGTACTAACGATCAATCAATCAACTCTGCTACTATCGAGGCCATGATCGAACAACGGGTTAACAAAGCTATAGCGGAATACGAGACTACACGCGTAAACAATGAAACAAACAATGGGACTCACAACAACTTAAGAGGATGCGTATTCAAGACCTTCCTTAGTTATCATCCTCTAACATTCAAGGGGTCGGAAGGAGCAGAGGGACTGCTCCGATGGATCAAGAAGACTGAGACAATCTTCTACATGTGCGAGTGCTCTGAGGAGAACAAAGTGAAATTCGCTACCGGAACTCTAGAGGGACAAGCCCTCATTTGGTGGAATTCACAAGTCCAAACACTGAGTCTGGAGACCGCTAACTCCATACCATGGGAAAATTTCATTAAGATGTTGAAAGAAGAATACCATCCCCAGAACGAAATCGAGGAACCGGAGGAGTGTTGGAATCACAAAATGGAAGGAGCAGAAATTGAACAGTACACCACTCGATTTCACGAATGGTGTAAGCAGTATCCAGAAATGGTGACCCCAGAATATAGAAAGATCGAGCCATACGTTAGGGGATTACCTGAACAAATCCGAAGCCTAATTTCCACGACAGATCCCACTCTCATTCAGTCTACTATTTTCTTGGCTCACAAACTAATCGACCAAGCGGTGGCACAGGGAGAGCTACCCATGAGGAGTGAGCATACGAAACCCCAGGAACTCAAGAGGAAGTGGGAACCCAGCAACAACCAAACCCTCTCACCTCAACAACAAACCCAGCATCGCCCAACCCTTGCTAAAGTCTTCACTGCCACTCGGAGCAAAGGAGGATATCAGGGCAAAAGCCCAAAATGCAACAACTGTAAATACCATCACTTTGGCTCGTGCAAAAGGGTCAAATGCATGAACTGCGGCAAAAATGGGCATGTAACCAAGGAGTGCCGAACAAACCCTAACCCCAACACCAAACAGAATACCAATAACCAACACATTCTCAAAGGGTGCTATGAGTGTGGAAAGCCGGGACACATGCGGAGAGACTGTCCACAACTGAAGAAGGCAGAAGAAGGCACAGCAAAGGATGGTACATTTGTGGGTGGCTCAGGAGAAGCCGAGGATGACTCTCACCTCGCGACCGGTATGTTCTTTTCTTGTTTATGCTAGTATATTACTGGATACCGGTGCCGATAGGAACATTAGATCCATCAAGTTTAGCAAATTACTAGGTATTACCTCAACACCACTAGACTATAAATATACTGTAGAATTAGCCGACGGCAAGTTGATCGAAACGCAGCACATCTTTCGAGGATGCGTTATGGCATTGGCGGATCACGAACTCGAAAATTGATTTGATGCCGGTAACCCTCGGAAGCTTTGATGTGGTCGTTAGAATGGATTGGCTATCCGCTAACCAAGCCGAGACTGTCTGCAACAAGAAAATCGTACGGGTGACGTTGCAGAATGGAGAACAGATCTCGATTCAGGGGGAAAGACGGGGAGTACCTCTGAACATCATATCATGCATGAAGGCAAACAAGTATCTGCAAAAGGGATACACTACCATACTAGCCCTCATCACAGAGCAACCAAAGAAGGAGAGGAAGATTGAGGACATCGCCGTAGTCCGCAATTTTCCCGAAGTGTTTCCCGAGGATCTACCTGGACTACCTCCGAAACGACAAGTCGAGTTCCAGATAGACCTTACACCTGGAGCAGCACCGATTGCCAAAGCTCCATACCGACCAGCACCGACTGAGATGCAGGAACTGTCTAACCAGTTGCAGGAGCTGTTAGACAAGGGAATTATCAGACCGAGCTTCTCACCTTGGGGAGCACCGGTCTTGTTCGTAAAGAAGAAAGACGGATCATTCCGTATGTGTATCGACTACAGAGAGCTGAACAAGGTGACGATCAAGAATCGATATCCCTTACCACGAATAGACGATCTATTTGACCAATTGCAAGGGTCAAGCTACTATTCGAAGATCGATTTAAGATCGGGTTACCACCAACTGAGGATACAGGAAAATGATATCCCTAAGACTGCTTTTCGAACCCGATACGGACACTACGAATTCTTGGTTATGCCCTTCGGACTAACCAACGCACCAGCTGTATTCATGGATCTCATGAATAGAGTGTGCAAACCTTACCTTGACAAATTCGTAATAGTATTCATTGACGACATTCTGATCTACTCTAAGAATCAGGAAGAACATGCTGAACACCTGAGGCTAGTTTTGGACTTACTAAAGAAAGAGCAATTGTACGCGAAGTTTTCACAATGCGACTTTTGGATACGCGAAGTCCAATTCCTTGGACACGTGGTTAATGAGCAGGGAATTCACGTAGACCCAGCTAAGATCGAAGACATTAAGAACTGGGAAGCACCCAAGACTCCGACGGAGGTGCGACAATTCTTAGGTCTGGCCGGGTACTACAGAAGATTCATCGAGGGATTTTCAAAGATTGCTCAATCACTGACATCCCTGACACATAAAGACAAAAAGTTCGATTGGGGAGACAAACAAGAAGCTGCTTTCAATCTGTTGAAACAGAAACTATGCACTGCACCTATCCTATCCTTACCGGAAGGATGTGACGACTTCGTGGTGTATTGTGACGCCTCGAAACAAGGACTCGGTTGCGTACTCATGCAACGCGAGAAGGTGATAGCCTACGCTTCACGTCAACTGAAGGTGCATGAGAAGAACTACACGACTCATGACCTTGAGTTGGGAGCCGTGGTGTTTGCTTTGAAGATCTGGCGACACTACTTGTATGGCACGAAATGCACTATCTTTACCGATCATAAGAGCCTACAACACATCTTCGATCAGAAGGAGTTGAACATGAGACAACGAAGATGGGTCGAACTCATCGGTGATTATGATTGCGCTATCAAGTACCATCCCGGTAAAGCCAACGTAGTGGCCGACGCGTTAAGCCGGAAGGAAACAACAAAACGCATGCGTGCTCTACAACTCACGATTCATTCTGAATTGCCAAATCAGATACGAATCGCACAACAAGAAGCCCTAAAAGTTGAAAATCTCACTCTTGAAGCCATGCGGGGCATGGATAAGCAAATGAAGGTTAAAGACGATGGAGCTTACTATCTGATGGACCGAATTTGGATTCCACGCTACGGGGGATTGAGAGAAGTAGTGATGGACGAAGCACACAAGAGCTGGTATTCCATACATCCGGGCTCTGACAAAATGTACCATGATCTGAAGACAACTTACTGGTGGCCAAACATGAAAGCCGAAATAGCAACTTACGTGAGTAAGTGTCTAACGTGCTCAAAAGTCAAGGTTGAGTACCAGAAGCCATCAGGGTTACTTCAACAACCGGAATTACCAATGTGGAAATGGGAGCAGATTTCCATGGATTTCATCACTAAACTGCCCAAAACGGCAAATGGTTGCGATACCATCTGGGTTATCGTAGACCGACTGACAAGGTCCGCACATTTCCTACCCATCAAAGAGACAGATAAGCTAGACAAACTCACTCGTATCTATATAAAGGAAGTAGTCACTCGACATGGAGTGCCAATCTCGATTATATCTGACCGCGACAGTCGATTCACGCCGCACTTCTGGAAGTCTTTGCATAAGGCTTTGGGCACGAGATTGGATATGAGTACCGCTTACCATCCACAGACAGACGGACAGAGTGAGCGAACCATACAGACACTGGAGGACATGCTCCGAGCATGTGTTATTGACTTTGGGAGTAGCTGGGAAACTCATCTACCATTAGTTGAATTTTCATACAATAACGGCTACCACACTAGCATCCAAGCTGCACCATTCGAGGCACTTTACGGACATAAGTGTCGATCACCCATCTGCTGGGCAGAAGTTGGAGACAGCCAACTGACTGGCCCAGAACTTGTGCACGAAACGACTGAAAAGATCGTGCAAATACGCAAGCGAATGGCAGCAGCTCGTGACAGACAGAAAAGCTATGCTGACAAACGACGCAAAACGTTAGAATTCCAGGTGGGAGACAGAGTGTTACTCAAGGTCTCGCCCTGGAAGGGGGTCATTCGGTTTGGCAAACGAGGAAAGTTGAACCCTCGTTACATTGGACCATTCGAGATTACAAAACGAATAGGCCCTGTAGCCTACGAACTGAACCTGCTAGTTGAACTGAGCAGCGTGCACAACGTAATCCACATCTCGAATCTCAAAAAGTGTCTATCCGATGAAACACTTGTTATTCCTCCCGAGGAGATACAAATCGACGAACAATTGAACTTCGTTGAGGAACCGGTGGAGATTATGGACCGGGAAACCAAGAAGCTCAAACTCAGCAAAATACCGATTGTGAAAGTGCGATGGAATTCGCGACGAGGACCGGAATTCACGTGGAAACGTGAAGACCAGATGAAACAAAAGTACCCACACCTGTTCACGGAACAGACAAACGCTAACAACACCAGTTGAATTTCGGGACGAAATTCTTTCTAACATAGGGAGGATGTGACACCCCGTAATTTCCAGGTCAGCTTATTATTTATTTAAATGTTTATTTAAATGCATTATGTACACGTGGCACTAGAATTAGATTAATTTAGTGTGACACGTGGCACGACAGTACGAACACTGACACATGACTAGATAATTCGTGGAATTATCGACGAACAGCACACACGTGTCAAAACACACGAACGTTGGTGAACATCACAACACTTAAGCACAGGAACACCTCACAAGTCAATTATGGCTAACACTTGACCAACAGAGTCCAAACGACGCTCGAACGATGTTCTATGATCGAGAAACGGGCAAGAATGGGCCCAGAACAACAAAACAAGCTTATTGGGCCTTACAGTTGGGCCAGGCGGTACGCCTGACCCGAGACGCCCACGATAGGCGATGCGCGCGGATGAGAAATGGAGCGCCTCATCCAGCGCACCCGCGCGTAACGCCTGGGTACGGTGACACGCGTCAGGCGTTACGCCTGGCAGTGTGGCACGCAGAAATCTTTACAAAACCAAGAAAAATCATTTCTTGGCCACCCTACACACTCTCTTCGATATCTAGCCATCATATCTCGACATTATCCCTTCCAGAACCTCTGCAACACTCAAGAACCACCATTGAAGCTCAAGATTGAAGCTTGGAAACTCAAGACTTGAAGATTTGGAGTCCCTCACCCTCAAGAAAGCTTGGAACCACCACCACCTCTCTTCTTCCTGTCGAAACCAGCAATCTCAGGAGATCCAGGAGCTGATTATTCATCATTTTGGTGTTCAAGGAACTTTAGAAGGTAGTCTTGCACTCCTAATTGCTTAATATCACTACTACACTCACATACATGTGTTAGATCGCACATGCAAACACCTATGATTCACATGCACGAATTTTCCTTTGTTTTAATCTGGGTTTGATGGTTATTCTACTGATATTGATGATCTAACATAATTAGAATGCATTTCGTGACGATCCATGATGATGTGAGTCATTAAAATGTGTTATTTGGTCTTGGATTGATGAAATAATGCCATGCATGTATGATCCATGATGGTAGGAATGATCTTGAGTATGTTGTTATGCTTATTGATGATACTAGAATGATTACTCATGGTTAGATTTGGTTGAAATGGTTAAAACTATGATTTTGATGAATCTTTCTATTTTTAGTAACTTTTTAGTTACAAGTTGATGATTTGGTGTATATGATGAACATGCATGTATATAGAATTGTTGTTAGGATGATAACATGATGATTTGATGTGTTAGAAAGTGGTCTTGATGATGTCTATGATCATATTTAGTGTTATTACTATTTTTAGTAACTTTTTGGGTAAGAGTATTGATAGATGATGAAATCGGATATGTTGACATGATTAAATGTTGTTAGATGACATATTATGATGAATGATGATATGAAAGGTTGTTTAGAAATGTTTAAATGGTCATTTTTATGCAAAAACCACAAAGTTACTATTTTTAGTAACTTTATTTTTATAAAAACCGATTAGTCAACATATTGAATGAATTGAGCATGCTAAATGATTTATTATGTTGTAATATGATGATTAGATGCTAAGTTAGATGGTTTCCGATGTCACGTATGCTAAAAATGGAAACTTTCCATTTTAGGAAACTTTTGTGCACTAACATGCTATAAACGACGTATATGAACTTGTATGATTATGTGCTATGTGTTAACATGACCCCGTAGGACCATTGAGCATGCTAGAACTCTAACACCGATATACTTTGTGAACTTTCCATAAATGGAAACTTACTATAAATAGTAAGTTGTCCATATTTGCGCGTTTTGCACACGACAAACACTTACACGATCGCTACACGATTCACAACCGTCACACGGTTCACCAACGGGTCGTTGACTTGACACGATCAACTTTGGTCAACTTTGGTCAAACACGGTCAAACATGGTCAAACACGGTCAATGTGGACCAACACGAGCAAACACGGTCATTGTGGACCGACACGGACAAACATGAACTACTAAGGGTTGTTGGACACAAACACGAGCACTAACACCAACACTAGCACGGTCACATACACGAACTTACGTACGGTGTACGATATAGGTTGCCAGTGACCAACACACATTTCGACGCGGGAGCTTACGCTTGATTTGTACTTACATCACTAAGGTGAGTTTACGGCCCCTCTTTACTCTTTTTCAAACGCTTTTAAATAGGGGGAGAATACTTGTTGCATCGAGTCAAACATCTATTACTGTACAAACATTTTGGTGTATGCTGGTTTATTAGACAAACATTAAGTGTTGTAATCGTAAGAAGTCCTCACAAAGTCTTACCGTTAATGTACAAACAACGAGGCGAGTTTGAATGGATCCGTTTGGGGTGTGACTAACCCCGCGTGGCGAAATATTGACTGGATGTCATAACACGTGAAAACTTGACCTATCTTGCCATGTTATTACGAGACATGGCGGAGGCAAAGACTAACAAGTCTAGTTCGGTAGTGACGCACTGACACTTTGGGCCAAGGGCTCGGTACTAACATATGATAAACAGCATGACACACTTTTATTACTATATGTATATCAAAACCTGTGAACTCACCAACCATTGTGTTGACACTTTTTAAACTTGTATTCTCAGGTAACTAGCAAACTATGGATGACAGGAATGCGCACACTAAGGGACGAGCATTAGGAACATACATGCATCGTGTCTTGTCATTTGAAAACAATTTACTTTTATCCTGTTAAACAATGACGTGTTAAACTATTTACATTTCCGCTGCATTTTGTCAAACAATTAATTTTCCGCTGCAATACATTATGACAACTTCTATTCCGCTGCAAATTATTTTGTTAAGTGTATGTGTCAATCTTGGATTTGTAAACGCATATAGAGTGTTCTATATGACCTTGAGCTGTGATTCTGGACACGTCACATCCACGTGGACATACACCACGAGTGGGAATTTGGGGGTGTGACAAAGTGTGTATTTTTGTGTGTTGTGTATGTTATTTCTTTTTTCAACCAAGGTACACAACATTGTATTTATACTAATAGATCAGTACCTGAAACAGCAAGAATTAAAGTCTGCTTTTTAAACAGCCAATTAATTTCTTCTAACAGTCATAAAATTAAATTAATCGGTCAAAACTGATCATTTAATGCAATAACTAATGTTTCTTTAACAGCTGGTAAACAACCATTGTTCGTAACCATGGATAGCAATCACTGATAACAACCATGGATAGCAACCACTGATCAAATAACCTCGGAACCACTGATCAGATGACCTTCGGAACCACTGATCAGATGACCTTCGGAACCACTGATTCCTTTTCAAGGTTCCAACAACTGATTGCTTTCCAAGGTTACAACAACTACACACTTTTAAGCTTCGATGTCTCATTCATCTTATCTCCTCTTTGGACCCGGTTTAGTTCGTTGTGATCCTCTCACATCATAGAATATATATAATTATTATGGTCCAAAGTTTAGTAAAAACTCATTTTACTAAAATTTCCAGCAGTGGCAAGCGGCGGTGTCAGTGGGTGGTAGATTGGGTAAAGAATAAAGAGTGAGGACAACTTTGTATTTTTATGTCAATAAGTTATAAGTAATTTTGAAAAGTCAGAAATTTTAATTTTTGTTAGGGGTGTTTGCGGTCCGGTTTTTACGGTTTTTAGGTTAAACCATAAACCGAACCGTTAAAAATAAAAACCGAACCAAACCGAACCATTATAAACGATTTGGTTCCAGTTTTGGCATGTTAAAAAATAAAAAGTAAAGGCTACTTTTGCAATGAACAAAAAAACTTATATCGCTAACTTATCCAAAATTATAAACTGTGTAAAAAAACATTACAAAACATTTATAAAATACAAGTAAAAAATATTTACTATTACAATTGTCACAACCTTCTCCATGTCTTCATGTGTCCAGTTTTTAGGAACATTAACAACTTATATTTTGCTTGGGACGATGAACACTTGATCCTTCTACCCTAAGATAATGTAAAAAAACAACAATATAATGTCAAAAACCTAAGGAATGCATAACTTTAACAGGCCAAACAAAAACATGATATTCAAAAATAAACCAGCAAGTCAAAAAACAACCAACTTACTTTCCAAAGTTATAAAATGTCAAGGACTAACCAAACAACCAATAACTTAACTAAATAGTATATACAAATCAAAATACATACATACATACATACATACGGTCCGGTCCGGTTTTTTACAACCAGTTTTTGGCAAAAACCATAAACCAAACCGTTCATTACGGTTTCGAACTTTCGAAACCGACCGACTAAATGTTTAGAAAAAACCGATCGTGAAACCGAACCGATGACCGGTTTCGCGGTTTCGAACCGAACCGTGAACACCCCTAATTTTTGTAAAACAACTAATTAGCCTTTAACAAAAAGTAATTCTGAAAAGTACGTTTAGGTTTGAAAAGCAAATTATTAACTTATTGACTTTTAAAAAAAAGCTAATAAATCAATGTCATTCTCAAATGAAATCACAAGTAGGCCCTCGCTTGAGATGTTACTAGTCTATATGCGATGCATCCATGTACGTTTTGTCCAGTTCGATTCATCATTAAATTTACCCAAAGAATTAGGGCTTACACGTGGATTAAGGAAATCTCTTTCTTATGTTATTTTTAAATTAGTGTTAGTATTGATATTGTTATATTATAAAAGAAAGTTATAGTATTATATTTTTATAAATATTACAATTGTTCTTAATATTTTGTAGCATGCTACGAATTTTGGTAATAGAAATACACTTGAAAAGAAATACATATAATATATTACATAAAAAGATAAAATAACATTGTCCTAGTGACATTAACGGTTAAAATGATGTCTCGTGTGACATGGTTGTGGTATCGTTTGGTGTTTATGTTGTTGGTTGTTTGATTGGTCATCGTCTAGGTTTTCCATCATGTTGTTACTAATGCTAAGGCTCAAATTCAATGGATTACTGTATAAGTGACACATCTAAAAAAACATGATTATATATGTGGATTCTGAATGAGGTAAAATGTTGAACGAAAACGATTCTTGAGATGGTCGTGGAGGCATATCAAGAGTACCAAGTAATCCATGTGCTTAGGTCTGTAAACGAACCGAACTATTCGGCGGGAAGTTCGTTTATTTAATAATTGAACGAACACGAACATAAAATTTGTGTTCGTTTAATTAACCAGTAAGGGGAGTGTCGGCCAGGGGAAAAATCATAAACAAACATGAACACATATAGTGTTCGTTTATTTATGTTCATGAACTGTTCGGTTATGTTCGTTTATTTATGTTCGTTTATCTGTGTTCGTTAATGTTCGTTTATGTTCATTAACTATGTAATCTTAGTTTTTGTTCGGTTAACTATCTTATTTACGGATGATATTTATTTACATTTAAAAGACTTCTCGTTTGTGTTCATTTATGTATGTTCAATTGTGTTCGTTTATGTTTGTTCAATAGTGTTCCTGTTCATTTATGATTGTTCAATAGTATTAAATAATGTTCATTAATGTTTGTTCGTTTATTTTGGTCCGTTTTGTGACTTTGTGTTCATTTATGTTCATGAACAATTCGTTTAATTTATTAATGAACGAACACAACCGAACACGAACATATTCTTTTTCTTAATAAACGAACACGAACACAAAATTCATGTTCGTTAATGTGTTCGTGTTCATGTTCAGTTAAATCTAAATAAACAAGCACTAACATGTATGTTTTCGTATTCGTTCGGTTCGTTTACAGGCCTATATGTGCTCTTGTATGAGTGGGCACACCAAAGTCGTTATATGAAGCTAACGACGAAAGCTCATTATCAAAATGCAATACATAATTTGGGAAACCATTTATTCATGTTATACAATTATTAAAAATATTAAAATAAAAATATATAAAATCATATTAGTACATATGTGTCATTTTGAAACCTAAGTGGGTTAACCTTCGCATTTCAAGGATTGGTTATGTATCTAATGGTTCAATACCTATACGAGCTAATTAGTCATCGTTTGACAACAGGTGTTGTTGAGCGGGTAATGTTGTATGTTGCCTACTTGCTCATTCTAAGAACCGTATTGTTTCATAATGTTTTGAAAACCGGACTAGCCAGTCGGACCGGGAAATGGTGGGTGAACCTGTCCCGTTAGGGGTTCTTGGACGTTTTGGGTGAACCGGTCGGTCGAACCGGCGAATTGGTGGTCGGACCGGAAAACTGGTGGTTGGACCGGTGGTTGAACCGGTTTTTTATATTTTTTTTACTTTTTATTTTTTTATTTCTTATATATACATATATATATATATATATATTTATTTATTTATAAAATGTTTATAAAATCATCCAGTTCTTAAATCCGGTTCAACCGGTCGGACCTCTGACCAGTAAGGAGACCGGTTCGACGTCCGGTTCGGTTCTAAAAACATTGGTTTTCCATCACGGTTTAAAGTATGAAAAGTGGCGTTTCTCTGTTGGATCGATTCCTTTGGTTTAGATGTAGACATGAATACGAAAATAACAATGAAATAGAGATTAGATGAAACCTGTGAATCCAGTGAATGCGTTGTTGATTCCAGACATGATGCTTGAGATGACGATCTGACCGGGTTCCCGTTTAGGGTGTATCGTGAGGATGGAATGAGTAGAGGTGGCTCGGTTATGGAGGCTCACGAGTTCTCTAGAGATGAGGAGAATCGTGTGTGTTATGATGTTAATGGTGAGTAACCGAAATTAGGAGCCATACGCCTCATATTTATATATACACCCAAGGGGAAACCCTAATTAGGATAAATAAGGATAATTACGTCCATCAAATAATTATCTATCTGTTAGGGGTATTTAGGTAATTGATCTATTTAATTAAATAATCATAAGGGCCACATTTAATTATTTAGTCTAACATTCTCTGCTACCATAGGTACTAAATCAGGATTCGCTCTCAAACTGTCTCATCACTCAGGATGGGTTGATAGGGCTCAACAACTTCCCAAAAATTTTATAGAGCATTTAGACAGTCTCCTAAAACAATCACTGTAAGGAGTTCATTTAAACTAAAATTAAAAATAAGAACAATATTACTTTGTGTGTGAAAATACAAATCTTGACAATTAGTAATGTGGAGTTAATGCAATGCATTGCATGTATGTTTGACACTTCATGACAAAGCTTGAAAATAAACTTCGAGAGGTTGGGGCATGTCGCGCCCTTTAGAAGCTTCGCCCCTATTGACACCATAATCAATGTTTTTAAAACTAGGTCAAACATTGACCCGATCGTCTTACACTCATACTGGTTTAGTTAACTGTTCGAATCGATTGGACCAGATTTAAAACCTGAATATTATGCTATATATTATAACATATATATATATATATATGTAATTTTATATAAAAAAATATTGAATACCAGTTCAATCAGTGCGGTTCACCAGTCCAACCGAAAAGTTGTTCGAAGTTTACTTGAATAACGGTTAAACTAGGCTAACCGAACTAGGAACCAGTCCGGTTCTGAAAACACTGAATGAAGCTTGCAGTCTACATGTTGGTTAGCAGAGTTAATGTTGTGCAGCTTGGTTTCACTTGATAAAGATTGTAGGTTTAGACATTGGTGAGGAGAGTTAAAGCTTGTGCGATAAAAAGGCAGGATTGTAATTTAATGGAGTTCGCTAGTTGTGGCCTCGTGAACCCAAGTTCTCCGGCAATCCACCTTAGCAACGGCAGACTCCGGAGAATGGACATCGAGGCCGCTTGTATGCATCACAACTAGGGGTGTAAACAAACCAAGGCAACTCGTGAAATACTAGGGATCTGATCGGTAAAAAACTCAAACGAGCCGAGCCTTAACGAGCCCGAGCCCAAAAGTGTGGCTCGTTTAGTTATCGAGCTCGAGCTTTACATATCGAGCTCGAGCCGGCTCGCGAGCCTTAACGAGCTTTTTGTTTAAGTGTTTATTTATAAAATCAATTATTTTTATATATAAAAACATGATAAATATATTTAAATCAAATATTTTATGTTAAATTTAGAAAATATAATTATAAATATAATTAAATTAGTAATTAAATAAAATAAATTAAATAAATAAAATCTAAACGAGCTCGAGCTCGAGCTTTAACGAGCTCGGGATCGGCTCGGCTCGGCTCGTTTACACCCCTAATCACAGCATCAAGGACTACCATGGTCTGCTTGTCCTGATCACTTACTTCCATTTAAGGATAGCATTATTGGAAGAAATCTAGTATTGGCTTAAATGTGCTAATACTATCCAGTAAAGTTAGCCTAGTGGTTAAGACTTAACCTTTTCTCATTAGAGATCGACCTGGGTTCAAGTCTCACTGGTGACACTTTAATGGATATCAGGTGAGAAAAGGAATATTAAGCTTAATCTCAGGTTCTGAACCAATTGGGGGGGGGGGGCGAAGGTTTACCTATTCCATGGGGGGCAAGGTTTACCTATTCCATAGGGTTCCATCGCATCAGGGGGTACGGTCTCACGGTCGGCAATCGACAAATCGATCTTAGTTACTAAACACCTGGATAACTGAAGATAGCACAAGAGGACCCTGTGCCGTTTAAAAAAAATGCTAATACTCATTCATAGTATGAAGATATATTAATGACAAGCATGAACTTTTGTACTAATTTTTATGCAAATGTATAATTCTAATACTCATTCGTAGTATGTTCACATGTTCTATTATAAAAACATATTTGAACTAACAAACACATAATAAGATTAGAGCTCACTTTTAATAATAAAAAAATTGCCGATAGAAAGTCGTTTATGTTAATTCGTTTAATAAATGAACTAGCATAAACAAGAAATTCCGTACATGTAATTAAATGAACGAACATGAACAAATATTGTGTTCGTTCTTTTGTGTTCGTTAACGTTCGGTAATGTGTTCGTTACGTTTATTTATTATTTGTATTCATTAAATGTGTTTTATATTCTTAATTTTTTATTTTTAGCTTAATACTATAATTTAAACTAAAAATCTATTTATTTGGAATTTGTATCTTGCAACTAATGTAGTAATTTGAATCAAAAAATTTGAAAACGTCAATTTATTGTAATTTCAATTACGGTTATTGTTTTAATTTTTGCTTTGTTTTAATATAATTATTTTTTTTATATCAAATGTTTAGTTTTATATTTATGCAAAATGAGTATGTCTAATTTTTGAGATTAAGGTTGTTAATTTTTATTTTTTAAATAATATGTGTTCGTGAACCGTTCAATTTCTTCTTGAACAAACACAAACAAAATTTTTGTTCGGTTAGTGTTCATGTATCGTTAGTAAACAAGTTAAAAGTTAAACGAATGAACACGAACAAATCCTTGTTCGTTTCGTTTATAGCCCTACACATACCACACACAACAAGAACTTGATGTTGGATCGATTCCTTTGGTTTAGATATAGAGATGAACATGTAAATATAAATGAGATAGAGATTAGATGAAACCTGTGAATCCAGTGAACGCGTTGTTGATTCCAGACATCGTTCCTGAGAGATTCCTGAGATGATGATCTTGACCGGGTTCCCGTTTAGGGTGTATGGTGAGGATGGAGTTAGGAGAGAGGCTCGGTTATGGGGTTCACGAATCCAGAGAGATTAGGGATTCGTGTATGATGTTGTGTAAAAGTGAGTAACCTCTATTAGGAGCCTTAACCTCTTATTTATATACACCCAAGGGGAAACCCTAATTAGGATATATAAGGATAATTATGTCCATCAAATAATTATCTATCTGCTAGGGGTAATTAAGTAATTGATCTAATTAGTTAAATAATCATGAGGGCCATATTATAAATATTTGGTCTTACATTCTCCCACTTGGCCAAGTGATTATTTATTATGAGCATTAAATAAGTCTACAGATTGATAATACTCATTTTAGTTCTAAATTGTAATCATAGCAGAGAAATACAGTCATTGAATCAGTTATTCAATTCAAGACCCCCATTAATCATACTACAATACAAATTTAAAACTTAAGTTAGGATCAATTAACAAGTAAGCCCTTTAACGAATGATTTGTGTTATTAGTGTCTATATGTCATTAGGCATGCATAAACATATATTTAGAGACAAACAAATCAAATAAGTGAGGAAATTTCATTAATCATAAGTAAGTACATTATGCCATAAGGTCTTTACATAAGCCCATCTTCGAAACATGTTCTTCGAATATCTTAGGAGGGAGACCTTTAGTCATCGGATCCGCAAGCATAACTTTAGTACTTATATACTCAATACAAAGGTTATTTTCCTCAACTCGCTCACGAACGAACAAGTACTTTGTATCAAGATATAAACCAGCACCGATCGAACTGTTACTGTTCGAGAAGTTAACGGCTGCTGTGTTATCACAGTAAAGCTTCAATGGTCTAGAGACAGAGTTCACGACTTTGAGTCCAGCGATAAGGTTTCTCAACAACATTCCATGACAGGTTGCATTGTACACTGCAACATATTCAGCCATCATAGTTGAGGTTGTTGTCAGCTGCTGCTTATGACTCTTCCATGAGATCGGTCTGCCTGCTAACATAAAGATGTACCCCGAAGTGGATTTCTTGTCATCTTTGCATTTAGCAAAGTCAGAATCAGAGTAACCAACCACTTCCAAATTATCACTTCTCCTATAAGTCAGTTTGAAGTCTTTTGTCCCTTGAAGATATCTAAGTACTTTCTTAGCTGCTTTCCAGTGATCAAGGCCAGAATTAGTCTGATAACGGCCAAGCATTCCAGCAATGTAAGCGATATCAGGACGAGTACAGACTTGAGCATACATAAGGCTCCCGACTACTGATGCATAAGGTATCATTCTCATTTGCGCCTTTTCAGCCTCAGTCTTCGGACACTGAAATGAACCAAGAACATCTCCTTTAACTACTGGAGCTACATAGGGAGAGCAGTGTTGCATGTTATAGCGTGTGAGGACCTGATCAATGTAAGCCTTCTGAGATAAACCCAAAAGTTCATTGACTCTATCTCGGTGTATTTCGATGCCAATAACGTAAGAGGCCTTTCCGAGATCCTTCATGTCGAAATTATGCGAAAGTAAGCGCTTCGACTCATGCAACATATCTAAGCTATTACTTGCCAGAAGGATGTCATCGACATAAAGGACAAGTATAGTAAAGTTGCTCCCACCCATCTTGAGGTAGGTGCATTGATCCACTTGATTCTTTAGGAAACCGTGCTTCTTCATCACTTCATCAAACTTGAGATACCATTGCCGTGATGCTTGCTTCAACCCGTATATGGATTTCTTTAGCTTGCAGACTAAATGCTCTTGACCTTCATGCATGAAACCCTCAGGCTGTTTCATGAACACGTCTTCATACAAGTCGCCGTTTAGGAAAGCAGTTTTGACGTCTGTGACAATCCGACTTTTCGAATTAACCTAGTTAACTGAAAATAGTGAGATCACAGGCCCAACAAGATAAGAGGAGGTCCAATGAGGCCCAAGTAGGCCCAATAAGGCCAAGTTAGGCCCAATGAAAACAAGGAAGGCCCACTGAGGCCCAAGTAGGCCAAATAAGGCCAAAGTAGGCCCAAGGTAGGCCCAATGAGGCCAAGGTAGGCCCAATGAGTCCAGGATAGGCCCAGTTGTATTTAAGAGGCCCAATTGGGTTAACCGAGCCCAATAATGTTTCAATTGATTCGATTGGTGAGAATCCGGCAATTCGCGGTTAACTCTGTTAACCAGAAACTAACCGAAACGATACAAAATCGAACAAAATCAAACCTAAAGGACTATAATCAAACAAAATCAGTTCCAAAGTGTTTAAATTTCAAAGATCAAACTTGTAAATGATTATAAGCATCAATTTTGACTTTTACAAGTCAAAATTCGGATACATTGTTAGTTAAATTCGAAATTCATATCAATAGGCAATTGTAATCGAATTAAATCTGTTATAATCATCACTTTAATGATTAGTAACAGTTTACATTCGTTATTAACACCATTAACACTTGAATTAAACTCAATTAATGGCAAAGAAGTCGAAACCGTAGCCAATAGGTAGTAAATTCATATAATTCGACCTCATTATATCGAATTGGGTATTAAATATCATCATTCGGCACTTTTAGAGGCTGATACAAACAACAAATCGATCCAAGAAGCTGTGATTAGAAGAAGTCGATCGAGGGGGGCCGAAATCAAGCCTACAAGTCAAACTACAACAAGTTGGAATCAAATCAGGTAAAAACTCATACCTAAACATCCTAAACAGGCCGATTAAACAAATCCCCATACTGATTTCACGTCAAAAACTCGAATTGTATGAACTTTCGTTCTAGGGTTCATCACGAAAACGGTTTTGGGGGTTTCGATCGAAATGGATCCTAAAATCAAATTAAATATCACCATTAGTTTCATAAATCTCCGATTAATCTAATCCAAGTGCCAATTTTGTGAAATGTAAACGAATTATATGATTTCAGTTACTAGGGTTCTTGATAAGATACACTTTGGGGGTTTTAAGGCAAACGTGTTTAGATATGAAATTAATCACAACAGGAAGTTTCTGAATCATGGGGTCAATGAAAACCATAAGTCAATCGCATCAAACAACATCGGATTTGTTGATCTCAAATTTTAGGGTTCTTAGGTTAAAACGATTTGGGGATTTGATGAGAATGGGTATAAAAATCAAATTGAGTTACACAGAAGGTTTCGAAATCCATTATCTGATGAAAACCCTATAGAATTACGGCCTAATGTAAACGAATTGAATTGAATCGAGTTGTGGGTTTTGGGACTCGAGTTCGAGACTGAGTGAGTCCGTTTTCATAACCTTGAATCAATGATTCATCAAATTGAAACTATGGTTGAAGTCGTCTGGGATGGTGGAACAATAACCCCATGGTTGGGAAATCAATCGGGTTCGAATTGAGGGAAATCAAAGGTCGATTGGGTTCGGCCGGGTAAAGAACAAAGGGGAACCCGGATCTTTGTGTTTAAGATTATCTGGAAACAAATATGTTCACAAAATCAAACATAGAGGGATTGGTTAGGACTTGGGCGTGTTGACCGGGAGGTCACGGGTTCGAACCCAGCCTCTACCGGTTTTGTGCTTTTAAAAACCAACTTTGGTTTTTAGCCCATAACTTATTCGTTATAACTCCGATTTAATCCGTTCGAGTTTCGTTGGAACCATAACGAGATCTCAAACCGAATAAAATAATAAAATTTATATTTTAACTCGAAAACATAATCGCGTATAATTACGTGTATTTAAATAATTTCGTATACGGCTATATGAGGTAATTAAACGAATTTAAAGGCACATGTACTTATAGGTGCACAGTTCTAACATTCTAACATACATGTGTCGACACGTATGTGATCTCAAACACAAAACGACATCCCGAATAACACAACGATTATTGTTGAAACACATATTTATCGTAGAAGACAGTTTACGCGATTTCACGTGTGTTTGATCATTCCATTGCTATCAAAGGTGCGTACACGGCCCCTTTCTTATTTTAAACTGTTTTGGGGGAGAAAACATGTGCAACAAACTCTTTTTAGATACATATCACTTGCATGAGTTAGCTGTTTACATTATGTGACAACATAGCATTTAAAAATCTTACACACTTCGAACCGTTTAGTTTGCCGTAGCGCAAAGCGTGGTAGTTGGAAATAGATCTATTAGGTTTGACAAACCTCATCTGGTAGATGGGATCTACGCAGGTGTTTGACTGACCAAACACACATTACTATTGTTCGTGCTAGACAATAGTGGCAAGGCAAAAACATGCTATAGCATGGCAATCGTCAGCTTCGGTGTCGACCACTTATGTAAATAGTACAAATGACTAGCTATCATGACTATGCATGTGTGATTATGTTATCTGCAAACTTGATATTCAAACTGTTGTTTTGAACATTATGAATACTTAAAACCTGTGTTATGCACCAACCTTTGTGTTGACTTGATTTACATGTTTTCTCAGGACGCTAAGGTGCGCAATAAAGCTGGCATGGACTAGGAGATAGAGTCGCATGCATGTTTTACATTTATATTGTTTAAATTACACATTTGGAGATTTTGTTTTGTAATTTACATGTTACAACTGTTCCTTTGGTTATTGTTTTAAAACGCTTCCGCAATCTTTAAAAACTTTGATGTTTTAGACCAAAATATGTTTTGAAATTCATATAGAGGTCTTCGTTATGTCTAATGATCTGAGATCCTGGTTTGTCACGTTCCCAAACGGTATGATTCCGTTAGTTGAAAATTGGGGGTGTGACAACGTCCATATGATGCAGCTCTAAATCAAAATGAGCTACTAGGGCCATCACGATCCTTAAGGAATCTTTACGAGAGACAGGAGAGAAGGTCTCTTGATAGTCAATTCCCTCTTTCTGAGTGAAACCTTTTGCAACCAATCTTGCTTTGAAGCGTTCAATGTTCCCATTCGGATTCAGTTTTGTTTTGAACACCCATTTACATCCTACGGGTTTTACCCCGTTGGGTAGTTCTACCAAATCCCAAACATTGTTCTTCTTCATGGAATCAAGCTCATCAGTCATAGCCATCTTCCATTCAGAAGACTGATCACTAGTAATGGCTTCATGATAAGAGGTAGGATCAGTAAACTTTCCGGCATCCATTTCAGCTTCAGTCAGGTAGGTTACATAATCATCAAAGTTAGTAGGCACTTTAGGCCTAGATGACCTCCTGAGTTGATTAGCGGGTTCAGCATGGCTGGTATTGTGTTGATGTTGATCAGATGAGGTGCCTTCTGTGACAACTCGACTTTTCGGATTAATCTCGTTAACTGAAGATGGTGACATCATAGGCCCAACAGAGCCTATGTAGGCCCAACAGAGTCAATGTAGGCCCAATAAGGCCAGTGTAGGCCCAATGGGATTTAGGAAGGCCCAATAAGGCTAGAGTAGGCCCAATGAGGTTTAGATAGTCCAATAAGCTCAAGGGTGGCCCAGTAAGCTCAAGATAGGCCCAGTGAACTTGATGGAGGCCCAATTGGGTTAATCAAGCCCAATACTAGTTCAAGTAGCTAATCAGTGACAATCCGGCAAATTCGGATTAACCCTGTTAATCAGGAATTGACAGAAATGATTCGAAATCGATCAAGATTGAATTAGAAGTGGTATAATTAATCAAATTAGGTTTAGGAATATCCAATTTGCAAGAATTTGACTTGTAAAAGGGGAAAATGACCAATTTTGACTTTCACAAGTCAAAATTCGGCCAAGGAGATAAATTGAAACTGAAATTCGTGTTAATCATCTGTAATTAAACGAATTAAACTTTCATTTAACTCACACTAATGATAGTATTCGGTTATCAGAAGATTAATCATCCATAATTGTCGAATTTAATTGGAATGATAACTAAAGGTTGTAACCGCAACTTGTATTTATCAAAATCAATAAGTTCGATCACAATTCATGAAATCAATCACTCAGATACTCTAGTCGGCCCTTTTAGAGTCTATAACATTCATCAATTTGATCTAAGGAGCTTTGGATTGAAGAAAACGAATGGGAGGTGGCCGAAACTCAACCTAGAAATCGATCTCTTCCAATTAGCTATCAAATCAAGTAGGTAATTACTCTTACATCTTCTGATATGACCGAATAAGGATAACCACATCCTAATTTTATTTTCTAACATCGGATTAATTGATTCCCATATCTAGGGTTCATATAAGAAACGGGTTTGGGGATTTCTTGTCTAAACAATGTAATAGTCGAAATAGATCATGTGGGTAGTTTCATAAATAGCCGACTAAGGATAATCTCAAATCAATTTCTTTTAATAACATCAAATTATAGCAGTTCGATTCCTAGGGTTTATGGTAGGAGACGTTTTAGGGATTTCTGTTTGGAAGTGTTCAAAAATCAAATTAAATAGCATGGGTAGATTCAGAGGATCCCGATTAAGATTAATGCTATATCAATTTCATCATAGAACTACGAATTGTATGATTTTGAATCTAGGGTTCTTGAACTAAGACGGATTTGGGATTTTTGATTTAAAGGTGTTTAATTATTGAAATTAATCACTCTGACAGGTTCGAAATTGTTGGTTTAATGAAAACCATATGGATTTTAAGTCAAATACAATCGGATTGGATGAATTCGAAGTGATGAGAATGGGATCAAAATTCGAAACTGTTGGGGTCTTAAAACTCTATTAGTTTGAGAAATTTCTAAATTAAAACGATGGTTTGATGCGTTTGGGTTCAAGGATTAATAGCCCCATAGGTTAAGGATTGATCGAATTAGAATTGGAGTTCAATTTGGAACTGGTTGCTTCGGCTATGATTAAGAAAAGGGATTCAGTGTTCCTGATACTTAAAACAAATTAGAAATCAGTTTGTTAACAAAGATTGAAGCAGTTGAGTTGGTAGGTGGTGTGCGCGATGGATGGGGGGTCACGGGTTCGAACCCGGCCCTAACCATTTTTAGGATTTTAAGGTAATTTTAGTATTTTTGTTATAACTTTCGCGTACGAACTCCGATTTAACCCATTCGAATTGCGTTAGAACCAGAATTTCATCCCGAACCAACTGGAATGATAAAAATGGTATTTTAATCCAAAAACGAAATCGTGTATAATTACGTTTATTTAAATAAAATCGTATGTGATTTTATTTAAACGATTTCAAAATCACGCGTATTTACGTGTGCACATTCTTAACACTTTAACATACGTGTGTTGACACGTATGTTATTTCAAGCACAAAACGACATTCCGAATAACTTTAAGTTATTGTTTAAACCACAGATTATTCGTAGAGGATTTCTACGCAAGTTCACACGTATTTGATCATTCTGCTATTATCAAAGGTGCGTACACAGCCCCTTTCTTATTTTAAACTGTTTTGGGGGAGAAAATATGTGCAACAAACTGTTTTTAGATACATATCACTTGCATGAGTTAGCTGTTTACATTATGTGAAAACATATCAACTTGAAAGTCCTTACACACCTCGAACCGTTTAGTTTGCTGTAATGCAAAGCGTGGTAGTTGGAAATAGATCTATTAGGTTTGACAAACCTCACCTGGTAGATGGGATCTACGCAGGTGTTTGACTGACCAAACACAATTATTACTATTGTTGTGATAGACAATAGTGGCAAGGCGAAAACATGCTATAGCATGGCAATCCGTCAGCTTCGGTGTCGAACACTTATGTAAATAGTTTATATGACTAGCTATCATGACTGTGCATGTGTGATTATGTTATCTACAATCTTGTTATTCAAACTGTTGTTTTGAACATTGTGAATGCTTAAAACCTGTGTTATGCACCAACCTTTGTGTTGACTTGATTTACATGTTTTCTCAGGACGCTAAGGCGCGCGTTAAAGCTGGCATGGACTAGGAGATAGAGTCTCATGCATTATAAACACTTTGAATATTTGAATTTGAACATTTAAGTATTTTGTTTTGTAATATT
Organism: Mikania micrantha; assembly: GCA_009363875.1. Lineage (NCBI taxonomy): Eukaryota > Viridiplantae > Streptophyta > Magnoliopsida > Asterales > Asteraceae > Mikania > Mikania micrantha. The sequence continues at coordinate 383,885 of CM018686.1, forward strand.
TACTTTTCAACTGTTTATGGTTTTTAAACGCTTCCGCAACTTTTGTAAACTCTGAATGTTATGTTTTAAAGACCAATGTATGTTTTGAAATTCATATAGAGGTCTTCGCTATGTCTAATGATCTGAGATCCTGGTTTGTCACGTTCCCAAACGGTATGATTCCGTTAGTTGAAAATTGGGGGTGTGACAGATTGGTATCAGAGACATTGGTTATAGCGAACTAGGTTTGCATTGGTAGACTTAGACTATGACTGTTAGACATTAGACACATCTGCTTATACGTATTGCTTAGAAATTACATATGACATTATGTAATTGACTTGTTTACGTATTCCATGGCACTGCACTTACATATGCTATTATGTAACAGGCATGGCATCATCATCGGTACCTTATATTATTATTGATGATTCCGAGGACGAGGAGCCGATAGTTCCGGCACCACCATCATCACCACCACCACCTATTCCATCACCTCCACCGTATGAGATGGAGGACTCTGATCCAGAGGAGGACCCAGACGAGGACCCGGAGGAGGATTCGGACGAGGATCCAGACGAGGATCCAGAGGAGGATTCAGACGAGGACCCGGATGAGGATCCGGAAGAGGAGCCTGAGGAGGGCACTCAGCAGATCCCTGCTGAGGGACCTTTATACACACTCACCACCGGTACTAGATGCTCCTGAGCCTAAGAGGCAAAGGACGGACGTTGAGGAGATCGCCAAACTGCGCGAGGATCTGGAGGTAGCAGAAGATAGGATAGCACAGAGATCTCAGGAGTTATGGGATGCTATTGAGAGGCAGGATGATCTTACCCATCTGGTTCACGATATGCGGGATGAGATGATCAATTTGATTGGTCGTCTAGAAGAGTCAGAGAACCGAGAGGAGATTTTGGCGGGCAGGATTGAAGCTTTGGAGGATTTAGTGGCCTCTGAGAATGAGGAACAGGATGAGGATGAGGAGGAGGAACCAGCACCAGTTGTTGAGTCCGATCCTGAATCCACTGTTGAGGACGATTGATTTTCTTTCTTTTCTTTCTTGTTTTGTTTAAACTTATTAGGAACGGGTTGTGTTCCTATATTAGTAGTTTGAAAAGTTGTGTTTTATTTCAAAAGTATTGTACTCAAAGAAAGTTTCTATTTATGGAAGAAATATTATTTATTTTCAACAGTCGTGTTGATTTATATTACATGTTGTGTTTGTTGTTTTACTTACACATGTCACATTAGATTTTGACTTCGTGCTAACACTTCTTGTAAATAGGAAACTAATGGCTGAGGGAAACGTACATATGACTGTTGCTGAGCTCAATGAGCTAATTAACAACAGAGTTGCAGAGGCAATCACACAGTATGCTCAGACTCACAACACAGGGCCAAAGGGTCCAGCTGGGGGAGTGATTAACCCACAAGTCTGCGCGTTCAAGATGTTCTTGGACTGCAAACCTCACAATTTCAAAGGGTCGGAGGGGGCCATTGGACTCCTTCGGTGGATTGAAAAGGCTGAGTCTGTATTCGAAATGTGCAACTGCCCTAACGAAAGCAAGGTGAAATTTGCTACGGGAACATTGGAGGGTCCAGCATTAACCTGGTGGAACTCGAATGTTCAGACTCTAGGATTGGGTGAGGCAAATGCCTTAACATGGGATGACTTCAAAACTTTACTGCGAGAGGAGTACTGTCCTCGCAGTGAAATGCAGAAGTTGGAAGAGGAATATTGGCACCTCAAGATGGAGGGGTCAAACATTGAAGAGTACACAACCAGGTCACACGAGTTGGCCAGACTGCTACCACACATGGCTACTCCAGCCAGTAAGTGGATTGAAAGGTACATTGGAGGACTAGTGCCTCAGATTCAGGGGTTGGTGACTTCAGCAAATCCCACCACCATCCAACAAGCTGTTCGTCTAGCGCATCAGCTTACTGATCAGGCAGTGTTGTAGGGGACTCTGCCCAAACGAACATCTGCTACCAAGGTGGGAGACCATAAGAGAAAGTGGGAGAGTAACAACTTCAAGGGTAACAACCAACAATCATATCAGCAAAACCGGAAACAAGACTCAAACAAGTCTTATCATGGTTCAAGCAGTGGTCAGCAATCATCATCGTCGGGAGGTTATATTGGGAAACACCCCAAGTGCAACAAGTGTGGTTACCATCATGCAGGTAATCAATGTGAAAGAGCTAAGTGCCAGAGGTGTGGCAAGATTGGGCATGCGGCTAAGGATTGTCGCGGGGAACTACAGAACAACAACAACCAGAACAATAACCAGAACAACGCTCAGAAAGGTTGTTTTGAGTGTGGCAAGATGGGGCATTTTAAGAAAGATTGCCCACAGCTCAAGAAAGGCGGGGACAATAATGCCAATGGTAATGGAAATGGCAACGGTAATGGAAATGGCACCAACAACAACAACAACAATAACAACAACAACAATGGTGCTAGAGGCAGGGCGTTTGTGATTGGAGGACGTCAAGCGCGGGAGGATCCCAACATTGTTACGGGTACGTTCCTCTTAAATAATCACTATGCCTCTATGTTATTTGACACTGGTGCCGACCGGAGTTTTGTATCTAGTTCACTTACTAAGTTGTTAAATGTTAGTCCCACTGCCTTAGATAGTCCCTACACTGTGGAATTAGCTGATGGTAAGTTGATTGTAGTGGAAAACATTTTTAAGGGATGTATCCTTGATTTGATGGGTCAAACGTTAGAGATTGATCTGATGCCTATTGCCTTAGGCAGTTTTGATGTAGTGATTGGCATGGACTGGTTGTCCAAACACCAGGCTGAAATAGTATGCCATGAAAAGATTGTTCGTATACCTCTTACAAATGGAGAGACACTGTATGTACAAGGTGAAAAGATCAGTACGCCACTGCGTCTCATATCTTGTATGAAAGCACACAAGTGTCTACGTAAGGGTCATACGGCAGTTATAGCACTTATAACTGAAAAGCCAGTAGCTGAGAAGAAGCTTGAAAATATACCTGTAGTTTGTGAGTTTCCGGAGGTATTTCCAGAAGACTTGCCGGGATTACCGCCTATCAGACAGGTGGAATTCCGAATCGATCTTACACCAGATGCAGCACCGATAGCTAGGGCGCCTTATCGACTTGCACCGTCAGAGATGCAAGAGTTATCCACACAATTGCAAGAGTTGTTGGATAAGGGTTTCATACGACCTAGTTTTTCACCATGGGGAGCTCCAGTATTGTTTGTAAAGAAGAAGGACAGGACTTTTCGTATGTGTATCGATTACCGGGAATTGAACAAGGTTACTATCAAGAACCGGTATCCGTTACCCAGAATTGACGATCTGTTCGATCAGTTGCAAGGTTCGAGTTACTACTCGAAGATTGATCTCAGGTCGGGTTATCATCAACTAAGAGTCCAGAAGGAGGATATTCCGAACACAGCATTCAGGACGCGCTATGGCCATTATGAGTTCTTGGTCATGCCATTTGGGTTGACAAACGCTCCAGCTGTATTCATGGATCTCATGAATCGTGTTTGTAAACCTTATCTTGATAAGTTTGTCATAGTTTTCATCGATGACATTCTCATCTATTCAAAATCTGAGGAGGAACACGCTGAACATCTTCGATTCCTGCTAGAGCTATTGAAACAAGAACAACTGTACGCTAAGTTCTCGAAATGTGATTTCTGGATGCGAGAAGTACAATTTTTGGGGCATATAGTTAATGAAAAGGGTATACATGTTGATCCAGCGAAGATTGAAGCGATTAAGAATTGGGAAGCGCCAAAGACCCCTACCGAGGTACGACAATTCCTTGGTTTGGCGGGTTATTATCGACGATTCATTGAAGGTTTCTCAAAGATCGCTCAACCACTTACAGCTCTTACGCACAAGGGAACGAAGTATAACTGGACGGATAAACAGGAAACTGCGTTCCAGTTATTGAAACAGAAACTCTGCAGTGCACCGATTCTGTCCTTACCGGAAGGGACGGAAGACTTTGCGGTGTATTGTGACGCATCTGGACAGGGTTTGGGATGTGTGTTGATGCAACGTGATAAAGTGATCGCTTATGCTTCCAGACAACTACGAACACACGAAAAGAATTACACTACTCATGACTTGGAGTTAGGAGCAGTGGTTTTTGCTTTGAAGATTTGGAGGCATTACTTGTATGGAACTAAGTGTACTATTTATACTGATCATAAGAGTTTGCAACATATCTTTGATCAGAAGGAGCTTAATATGAGGCAACGACGATGGGTTGAGTTGTTGAACGATTATGAGTGTGCGATTAAGTATCACCCGGGAAAGGCTAATGTGGTAGCTGATGCTTTAAGCAGAAAGGATACTTCAACAAGACGGGTTCGTGCACTTATGATGACAATACATACTGACTTACCTGACAAGGTACGCAGTGCTCAGATCGAGGCTTTGAAAAAGGAAAATTTGGTACAGGAATCTTTACGGGGAATGGAAGAACAGTTGGATACGAATGCTGATGGAATTCGTTATTTCATAAATCGAATGTGGATACCTTTGTATGGAGGTTTAAGGGAACGCGTGATGGACGAAGCACACAAGTCTAGATATTCAGTCCATCCGGGATCAGACAAAATGTATCATGACTTGAAGGCACTGTATTGGTGGCCTCACATGAAAGCTGATATTGCTAAGTACGTTAGCAAATGTTTGACTTGTTCGAAAGTCAAAGTTGAATATCAGAAGCCATCTGGTTTACTGCAACAACCAGAGATACCGATGTGGAAGTGGGAACAGATTTCGATGGATTTCATTACTAAGTTACCCCGTACACCGACTGGTTGTGATACGATATGGGTAATTGTCGATCGATTAACGAAATCTGCACATTTCTTAGCAATCAAGGAAACTGACAAGATGGAGAAACTGACTCGCATTTACATCAAGGAAGTAGTAGCACGGCATGGTGTGCCAATCTCTATCATATCAGATCGGGACGCCCGATTTACTTCCAACTTTTGGAAATCTCTTCATAAGTCATTGGGGACTCGCTTGGATATGAGTACCGCCTATCATCCACAGACCGACGGTCAAAGTGAACGTACGATTCAAACGCTCGAGGATATGTTACGAGCTTGTGTAATTGACTTTGGTGACAGCTGGGAGAATCATTTACCGTTGGTAGAATTCTCTTACAACAATAGTTATCATACAAGTATTCAAGCAGCACCGTTTGAAGCTTTGTATGGTCGCAAATGTCGTTCACCAGTGTGCTGGGCTGAGATTGGAGACGGTCAGATAACAGGTCCTGAACTGGTGCACGAGACAACAGAGAAGATAGTTCAAATCCGGAACCGTATGGCAGCGGCCCGGGATAGACAGAAGAGTTATGCAGACAAACGTCGCAAGCCGTTGGAATTTCAAGTAGGAGATCGAGTTCTTCTAAAAGTATCACCTTGGAAAGGTGTGATACGATTCGACAAGCGCGGAAAGCTTAGTCCACGTTACGTAGGACCTTTTGAGATTCTGAAAATGATTGGTCCGGTTGCGTATCAACTCAAACTACCGGATGAACTCAGTGGAGTTCATGATGTCTTTCATGTATCAAACTTAAAGAAATGCCTTTCTGACGAGACATTGATTGTACCGTTGGAAGAAATACAAGTAGATGAACAGTTACGGTTCATTGAAGAACCGGCGGAAATCATGGACCGGGAGGTCAAACAACTGAAGCAAAGCAAGATTCCGATAGTCAAAGTTCGATGGAATTCAAGACGTGGTCCTGAATTCACATGGGAACGGGAAGATCAAATGATGAAGAAATATCCTCATCTATTCAAAACAACTACTGCTAACACTGAGAGCGCACGTTAAATTTCGGGACGAAATTTCCTTCAACAAGGGGATGACGTGATGCTTTCACACATCAAACACTGCAAATTTCAAACTGTAAGCACAAATATTTTATTTATTCAATTGATTTTGTTACAAACATTTGTGCTACATTACATTCTATATATTTTATGTGCTACATTTCATATGTTATATGTTATAGTAGTATATACGTGATTGGTTATATACATTTTGCTATGTGCGGGGTTGCATAGTACAAACGGTTATAGACACTCACTATGTGTGAGGTTACACAACACACATTTTGCTATGTACGGGGTTACATAGTACAAACAGTTATAGACACTCACTATGTGTGAGGTTACACAACACAGTATGATCAAACACAAACAGTCACAGTTAGGTGAACTAACTAGTGTACACGCAAACAGTCACATTGAACGATCACATTTAGTTGTGATGTTGCAAGCATTAGATCTTGTGTGTGAGTACACACAAGCACACATAATGATCAAAACACACTAACACGTATGATTTAAACTCGTAGGTAGTTTCCTAACTACTCCTAACACTTACTAATTTTCGGGACGAAAATTCCTTCAACAAGGGGATGATGTGACAACTCGACTTTTCGGATTAATCTCGTTAACTGAAGACGGTGACATCATAGGCCCAACAGAGCCTATGTAGGCCCAACAGAGTCAATGTAGGCCAATAAGGCCAGTGTAGGCCCAATGGGATTTAGGAAGGCCCAATAAGGCTAGAGTAGGCCCAATGAGGTTTAGATAGTCCAATAAGCTCAAGGGTGGCCCAGTAAGCTCAAGATAGGCCCAGTGAACTTGATGGAGGCCCAATTGGGTTAATCAAGCCCAATACTAGTTCAAGTAGCTAATCAGTGACAATCCGGCAAATTCGGATTAACCCTGTTAATCAGGAATTGACAGAAATGATTCGAAATCGATCAAGATTGAATTAGAAGTGGTATAATTAATCAAATTAGGTTTAGGAATATCCAATTTGCAAGAATTTGACTTGTAAAAGGGGAAAATGACCAATTTTGACTTTCACAAGTCAAAATTCGGCCAAGGAGATAAATTGAAACTGAAATTCGTGTTAATCATCTGTAATTAAACGAATTAAACTTTCATTTAACTCACACTAATGATAGTATTCGGTTATCAGAAGATTAATCATCCATAATTGTCGAATTTAATTGGAATGATAACTAAAGGTTGTAACCGCAACTTGTATTTATCAAAATCAATAAGTTCGATCACAATTCATGAAATCAATCACTCAGATACTCTAGTCGGCCCTTTTAGAGTCTATAACATTCATCAATTTGATCTAAGGAGCTTTGGATTGAAGAAAACGATTGGGAGGTGGCCGAAACTCAACCTAGAAATCGATCTCTTCCAATTAGCTATCAAATCAAGTAGGTAATTACTCTTACATCTTCTGATATGACCGAATAAGGATAACCACATCCTAATTTTATTTTCTAACATCGGATTAATCGATTCCCATATCTAGGGTTCATATAAGAAACGGGTTTGGGGATTTCTTGTCTAAACAATGTAATAGTCGAAATAGATCATGTGGGTAGTTTCATAAATAGCCGACTAAGGATAATCTCAAATCAATTTCTGTTAATAACATCAAATTATAGCAGTTCGATTCCTAGGGTTTATGGTAGGAGACGTTTTAGGGATTTCTGTTTGGAAGTGTTCAAAAATCAAATTAAATAGCATGGGTAGATTCAGAGGATCCCGATTAAGATTAATGCTATATCAATTTCATCATAGAACTACGAATTGTATGATTTTGAATCTAGGGTTCTTGAACTAAGACGGATTTGGGATTTTTGATTTAAAGGTGTTTAATTATTGAAATTAATCACTCTGACAGGTTCGAAATTGTTGGTTTAATGAAAACCATATGGATTTTAAGTCAAATACAATCGGATTGGATGAATTCGAAGTGATGAGAATGGGATCAAAATTCGAAACTGTTGGGGTCTTAAAACTCTATTAGTTTGAGAAATTTCTAAATTAAAACGATGGTTTGATGCGTTTGGGTTCAAGGATTAATAGCCCCATAGGTTAAGGATTGATCGAATTAGAATTGGAGTTCAATTTGGAACTGGTTGCTTCGGCTATGATTAAGAAAAGGGATTCAGTGTTCCTGATACTTAAAACAAATTAGAAATCAGTTTGTTAACAAAGATTGAAGCAGTTGAGTTGGTAGGTGGTGTGCGCGATGGATGGGGGGTCACGGGTTCGAACCCGGCCCTAACCATTTTTAGGATTTTAAGGTAATTTTAGTATTTTTGTTATAACTTTCGCGTACGAACTCCGATTTAACCCATTCGAATTGCGTTAGAACCAGAATTTCATCCCGAACCAACTGGAATGATAAAAATGGTATTTTAATCCAAAACCGAAATCGTGTATAATTACGTTTATTTAAATAAAATCGTATGTGATTTTATTTAAACGATTTCAAAATCACGCGTATTTACGTGTGCACATTCTTAACACTTTAACATACGTGTGTTGACACGTGTAACAGCAAGTGCCAGATCGTCCGGCAAGTCCGTACGGTATGTGTACTTTCACCTTATTCTATGTGTGCATACGTAAGCTTAAACAGTACTTGTATTAACAGAATCCTAAATACAAGAAAACGTTGTACGTATTTTCGTATAAACTTAAATACATTAAGTACAACGTACATTTGAAACATTAGTTGTGTATATTAAGTGAAAACTTAATTACAGTTAACACAACAAAACATGAGAAGCAACGGAATTCAAACAATATTCAGAAACATATCGGTTGCGATCTGATGTCCACAGATGACAGGAATCAGATGACCGACAATTCAGTACAAAAACAGTGTGAAATCATGATGTATAGTTGAGTCCGACAGTGAGGAAACACAATTAACACATAATGCAGTGTTATTTCAGAATGACGAACTGACAGTGTGTTTGCGTGAGTGACGATTCACACTGTAACAGCAAGTGCCAGATCGTCCGGCAAGTCCGTACGGTATGTGTACTTTCACTGTATTCTATGTGTGCATACGTAAGCTTAAACAGTACTTGTATTAACAGAATCCTAAATACAAGAAAATGTTGTACGTATTTTCGTGTAAACTTAAATACATTAAGTACAACGTACATTTGAAACATTAGTTGTGTTTATTAAGTGAAAACTTAATTACAGTTAACACAACGAAACATGAGAAACAACAGAAATCAAACAACAGTCAGAAACATATCGGTTGCGATCTGATGTCCACAGATGACAGGAATCAGATGACCGACAATTCAGTACGAAAACAGTGTGAAATCATAATGTATAGTTGAGTCCGACAGTGAGGAAACACAATTAAACACATAATGCAGTGTTATTTCAGAATGACGAACTGACAGTGTGTTTGCGTGAATGACGATTCACACAAACATATCTGTGAGCTTAGAATTCTAAAATAATGACTGAAAAGTAGAAAACAAAAGTCAGAAAGCAAAACCATCGTCGGATTCGTTCGGGTGACGATTCGAACGAATTACGCGCGAAGGTTACGCGATCTGACGAAACGAAAACGAAAACACGTCACGAACGAAAATAAATTAATAAAATTAAATAAATAACATTTTACAATTTTGAAACTCATCAAAATAATTAAAATAAATCCTTTTATTTAAAACCATTTAAATTACGCGTAATTTTCCGGTTACGCGACAAATTTACGAACCGAGCAACGAAAACGAACCCGAACACCCTCGGGGTATAAATACCCTTAATTGATTCATCTTCTTCATTTTTCTCATCCCCACTCTCTCTCTACCTCAAAATTTCCGGTTTCACGTTTTTAGGGTTTTCAAGACCTTCAAACAACCATATCTCTCTCGTTCCTCAACCAAATTCTTCCATTTTCGAACCTACACGAAGCTCTCAACACCCTCTACACAAAAGTACAACAGATCGGAGCTCAAACCTACTGGAAACGAGGTAAAAACGAGCTCAAAGATGGCGATTTTAGGGTTTTGTGCCTTTTGTTTAAACCATCACCTTCACCCGGTTAGGATCCATTTGCCCGAACCCTACCCACTCGAAACCGGACTATGTACACCTCAACACTTACACCGGCGAGGGACCTTGCCTTGGAGATGGTCCTAGCCGCAAATCTTAGTTCGGCCGAATGGCCACCACCAGACCGACGAATGAACGAGTAGGTTGGTCGAAAGGCTCACGGCCGAATGACACCATTCGCCGGTCACTCGCCGGAGATCATTCGTTGAGCATGTCATTCGACTATCACCACCCTCCTTCGGCCAAACTACTTCATTCGCCACTCAACCACCACCTTCGGCCATGCACCCATTCGCCGGTTATTTCTTTCGCCGGCCATCATCATTCGCCGGACCTCAAGACCCATTCGACATAGACCCATTCGTGGCCTTGGTTCGGCAAACACCAGCCTCATTCGAGACCTTCCTGGTATTCGGTCTGAAAGACCACATGCGGTCACAATTATTACAACAGATGATGATGAGGCCCAATTTCAAGTGTAGGCCCATTAACCTTACACAGGCCCAAGCTAATTACCTTGACCCATTCATCCTACGCCGGCCCACAAGGCTGTGTTGTTCGGAAACTATCTATTTCAGCCCACACTCATTGGACCTAACAATCAACTCATCATTTTGCTTGGCCTACTGTTCGTTGATCATATATACACAATTTAGGCCCATGATGCTTGGGTTCGGCCCAACAACCACATAACTTGGCCCAATACAGGCCCAAGCCCTATTTCAGTTCAACTTGACCCAAAATGAATTATTTTGATCATAAAACCTGTTTGGAAAGAAATTGGCCCATAAAAAAATTAACTCACACAAGCCCAAATGGCCCATATTTTCCTTGAATTGGGCCCACAATAGCTTCGGCCCAAATTGATCCAGGCCCATGTTGGCCCAACACTTATTGTGCTCCGGGCCTGAGAGAAATCCCTTGGGGCCCATCTAGTTTGGCCCATGGCCCACAAAATGTGATTCAAGGCCACCATTTTGGGCCAAAAGCCCAAATTCAAGGCCCGTCACTATTTCAGTCATTCTAATCCAGGCCCAACTTGGCCCATGAGTTCTTTTGGCAAAGGCCCGAGACAAAACTCATGGGGCCCGTCGAAATCTACCCGAGGCCCACAAAATTTGATTTAAGGCCCACTTTAAGGCCTTTATCCTCCCTTTTGGAGCCACTTTGTCATTTCATTGGTCAACAACCCAGTTTTGGTCCAAAAATCAATTCCAACAGTCTTGTATGACTCTAGGCCCAACAAATATAGCCAAGGCCCACCTTGGGCCCAATGGATTCTTTGGAGGCCCAAACCAAGGCCCAAAAGGCCACTTAAACATTGGTTTTGTAACTTTTGGCAAGGCCTTCATGATTCAACACTTACTATCATTGGCCCAACCTAAATTGTTGGCCCACATGACTAAAGAACTATTGCAACTCTTTTAATCAACATAACAAGTATGATAATCAAGGGATTACTACCGAAACGACAATTTTTGCAATAAGGTTTTGGAACATATAACATGATCTCATGAAACCACAAATGGGCTTTAATACAAGTTAGAAAGACAAGAATAAATCACAGAAATTCTACGGATTACAAGAATCAATAACAAACAATGATGGGCCAACATAGAGACCGAAGACTTTAAGTGTTGGCCAAAGCTTATGGCTAACACATACATACACATAAAATCCCTATAATTCATACTAATAAGTTATGAACATCGTGAAATCAATACAGGAACGTGAAAATACACCCAAGTATAATCAAGAGCGCGTACATTCTTGTTAAGCTAAGTCAAACACAACAACTACAAGGTGAGTTCATATGCCCCTTTTACTTTAATCTTAACTGATTTTAACTCTCGGGGCTGAGAAACATGTTTACTTTTATTTATTTAAAAGTTTGCTTAACATGTTATTTATACTTTGATTTGATAATATTAAATTGTTTATTATCGTTATCATTGTATGCATGCTTGTATGATTATGAGATAACAGGGAAACTCATATGCCTATGATAAGATGATTCTTAATCATCAACACATTATAATAACTCAGTTATAAGATTAAACTTATAACACTTAGTTATTCCACATGATCAAATACTTAAACAATCTACACTTAACTGTAAAACAAGAATATTCCCTCATGGATACTTTGGGAATACATGGATTCAGTAAATGACGATTCTTATCATTTACAGTAAATGACAGTCATGATAACGTAACTTCATGGGATTCTTGTCATTTACACATATTAAACATAACGTAATAAGACAAGTTCTTATTCGACTTTGTTAAACACACGAGAACATTCCCTCATGGATACTTTGGGAAACACATGGATTCAGTAAATGACGATTCTTATCATTTACAGTAAATGACGGTCATGATAACGTAACTTCATGGGATTCTTGTCATTTACACCAGATTATCATAATGTAATAAGACAAGTTCTTATTCGACTTTGTTAATCACATGATTCAATCCCTCACGGAAACTTAGGGATCACACGGCGGGATAGGAGAGAATGGAATGCATTTTAATCTGATTACGTGAGGATTCAAAATGGATTCCATTCGGATTCTATACGTTGCATTGGGAGACATATGATACACAGTTAACTAATACTTTTAATTAAATTAAAAGTGTAATATAAAAGTTAACTTCACAAGAAATAGAATAATTCAAGGATCAGATTTTAATAATCTAAATCCCTTAATTCAACGAGGGTTTATCAATACTTCGGTCTGATAACTAAACCCCTCTTACTATACTATTATTCTACATAGGATGACACAATGGACATTACAGATAGTTGGGAAATGGATATCCTTAGTTGTATCGCAAGTGGTGTGGAGTTTGGTTAAGTATGTGGTGGGATAGCGTCTGGGCTTGACCCTTTCGTGATTCCCTATATATAAGCATACTTAATTAGGCGATATAATACTTGTACATATAACTAAGGAGAGGCCATTGGGTGGAACAGGTGAAACAAGTATACAAGCAACAGTTAATACATTGTGAATGTGTGTATGATCAGTTCAATGGTTTTCAATTTACTTACTTATGAACTCACCAACCTAGTGTTGACTTTGTTTAAATTACATGTTTTCTCAGGTGACGAACAGGTGTAGACACTATATGCAAATGATAAGCTAGAGGACTCATAGAAGACCTAGCTTTCTTTTGATTGCATACTTTTTGATATGACAGAATACTGAATCACTTTTGTATATCTTGTACAGATCAAGATATAAACTCATTGATTCTTTTTGATTAGATTTACTTAGTTAAATTATGAAGTACAATGTAATTTAACTTTGTAATTCTATTTCATGTCATGATTAGCATTTCTCATTTATATCTCATGTGCTATGTAAACAATCTGATCATTTGATTATCAACACAATGATATCGCGCCCCGGGAACATTCCGCCCGACGGGAAAACACGATCCGTTCCCGCCGGCCCGGGGTGTGACACACACAAACATATCTGTGAGTTTAGAATTCTAAAATAATGACTGAAAAGTAGAAAACAAAAGTCAGAAAGCAAAACCATCGTCGTATTCGTTCGGGTGACGATTCGAACGAATTACGCGCGAAGGTTACGCGATCTGACGAAACGAAAACGAAAACACGTCACGAACGAAAATAATTTAATAAAATTAAATAAATAACATTTTACAATTTTGAAACTCATCAAAATAATTAAATTTAACTCCTTTATTTAAAACTATTTAAATTACGCGTAATTTTCCGGTTACGCAACGAACTTACGAACCGAGCAACCAAAACGAACCCGGATACCACCCGGGGTATAAAAACCCTAGAATGAGTCATTTTCCTTCATTCTTCTCTTCCCCAACCTCTCTCTAGCTCAAAAAATCCGGCCACCACCATTTTAGGGTTTTCAAGACCTTCAAACCACCATAACTTTCTTGTTTCTCAACCAATTCGAGTGATTCTTTCGCCCACGCGTAGCCCTCGACATCCTCTACACAAAAGTACAACAGATCGGAGCTCAAACTTTCTGAAAACGAGGTAAAACGAGCTGCAAAGCATCACGAAAATAGGGTTTTTTTAACCTCTTGTGCTACCTCCAACTTCAACCGGTTCTGCATCTAGTTTCTATGACCCTTAACCCTTGAAACTCAGTCACAACCTCCACCAACAACTGAAACATCATAGATCTTGGCCAAGACCTTGGTTGGAACCACCCTAGCCGACTTCACATACAGGTGGTCGAATGAATTTTTCGGCCGAATGAGGACCGAAGGGCCCATGGCCGTATGACCATAGCCATTCGACTGGTGTTGTTCCTTCGGTTAACACGACCAGGGTTCCTCATTCGAACCTCATGCGCTGGAGGCAACCTCCATTCGACCATCAACTCTCGAATGAAAACCCTCATGCGTCACCTTTAGTCACTCGGCCGAACCAGCTTCATTCGGAGCTTCTGGAACCCTCATTCGTTGACCAACTTCTTCGCCAACCATCCTGCTCAGTCGGCACCCCTTTCATTCGACCATCCCTCAACCGACTGAGCCACCTTTTCATTCGTGGGTCTATGCTATTCGACAGCTATTCTATTCGGCCGACTTACCTGCACATCTTCATTCGGCAGAAGGTTCCTAGTCGGCAACCACCTTTTTCGCTAGCCATGACAAGCAGCTCTCCTTCGTGGGCTACACCCATTCGACCTAATATTTAGAAGCCAATCAGATTCACAGTGGCCCACACGTTATGTTATGGCCCAACCAACTTTGTTAGGCCACATATTTTATCTCATCCCCTACAGTTTATGCGATTCAAAGAATTAGCCAACAACTCTTTAATGGGATTAACTCAACAGAAACAATTCTTGTTGGCCCAAACAGCAACTAATAGGCCCAACAGAAGCATCATTCGGCCCAATATGCTAATTGAATCATTATTCATGTTTCATGACCAACAAATTCTTGGATCCAACTTGTTTTTAACTCAACAGTGACTCATAAGGCCAAACTTAATTATTGGGCCATGTTGATTCAATTGGCCCACATCACTCTCTACAGGCCCAATAACACCCTGAGGCCCAATCACCTTCAATTCCAATTAGCCTATCAGATTGGTCCATATAGAGGCCCAATAACCAATTAGAATGACCTAGGCCAACTAACTTGAGCCATTGGGGTATTTGGCCAACTTGTGGCTCAACAGGCCAACAACTCATATCCTAGGCCCAGCACATCTAAGACTGATCCATTGACTTTAGAAAGGTCCAACATTAAGTGAACAACCCAAGGCCCACGGTTTAGGGCTCAAGGCCCACTGCCTTTGGCCCAAGGCCACCATTTTGGCCAAAAGCCCAAATTCAAGGCCCATCACTGTTTCAGCCATTCTAATCCAGGCCCAACTTGGCCCATGAGTTCTTTTGGCAAAGGCCCGAGACAAAATCCATGGGGCCCATCAAAATCTACCCGAGGCCCACAAAATTTGATTTAAGGCCCACTTTGAGGCCTTTGTCCTCACTTTTGGAGCCATTTGGTCATTCCCTTGGTCAACAACTCATTTCTGGCCCAATATTCATTCCAACAGTCTTGTATGACTCTAGGCCCAATAAATATTGCCAAGGCCCACCTTGGGCCCAATAGATTCCTTGGAGGCCCAAAACAAGGCCCAAAAGGCCACTTGAACATTAGTTTTTGTAACTTTTGGCAAGGCCTTCATGATTCAACACCTAATATCATTGGCCCAACCTAAATTGTTGGCCCACATGACTAAAGAACTATTGTAACTCTTTAACTCAACGCTAACAAGTATGATAACTAAGGGATTACTACCAAAACGACAATTTTTGCAATAAGGTCATGTAACTTATAACAAGACTTCATGAAACTACAAATGGGCTTTGATACAAGTTTGAAAGACAAGAATAAATCAAAGAAAGTCTATGGATTACAAGAATCAATAACAGTTAAAGATGGGCCAACAGAGACCGAAGACTTTAAGTGTTGGCCAAAGCTTATGGCTAACACATACATACACATAAAATCCCTATAATTCATACTAATAAGTTATGAACATCATGAAATCAATACAGGATCGTGAAAATACACTCAAGCACAATCAAGAGCGCGTACATTCTTGTTTAAGCTAAGTCAAACACAACAACTACAAGGTGAGTTCATATGCCCCTTTTTAATTTAAATCTTTACTGATTTTAACTCCCGGGGCTGAGAAACATGTCTACTTTTATTTATTTAAAAGTTTGCTTAACATGTTATTTATACTTTGATTTGATAATATTAGATTGCTTATTATCATATATCATTGTATGCATGCTTGTATGATTATGAGATAACAGGGAAACTCAGATGATTATGATAAGATAATTTCCTAATCATCAATACATTATAACAACTTAGTTATAAGATTATAACTTATAACACATAGTTATTTCCACATGATCAGATACTTAAACAATCTACACTTAATACTATAACGAGAATAATCCCACACGGATACTTTGGGAATACATGGATTCAGTAAATGATGATCATGATAACGTAACTTCATGGGATTCTTATCATTTACAGTAAATGATGATCATGATAACGTAACTTCATGGGATTCTTGTCATTTACACATAATCAACATAACGTAATAAGACAAGTTCTTATTCGACTTTGTTAAACATACGAGGACATTCCCACACGGATACTTTGGGAATACATGGATTCAGTAAATGATGATCATGATAACGTAACTTCATGGGATTCTTATCATTTACAGTAAATGATGATCATGATAACGTAACTTCATGGGATTCTTGTCATTTATACATAATCAACATAACGTAATAAGACAAGTTCTTATTCGACTTTGTTAAACATACGAGGACATTCCCACACGGATACTTTGGGAATACATGGATTCAGTAAATGATGGTCATGATAACGTAACTTCATGGGATTCTTATCATTTACAGTAAATGATGATCATGATAACGTAACTTCATGGGATTCTTGTCATTTACACCCGATTATCATAACGTAATAAGACAGGTTCTTATTCAACCTTGTTAATCACATGAGACAATCCCACACGGAAACTTTGGGATCATACGGCGGGATAGGAGAGAATGGAATGCATTTTAATCTGATTACGTGAGGATTAAAATGGATTCCATTCGGATTCTATACGCTACATTTGGAGACATATGATGAATAGTTAACTAATACTTTTAATTAAATTAAAAGTGTAACATAAAAGTTAACCTTACAAGTAATAGAATAATATAAGGATCAGATTTAAATAATCTAAATTCCTTAATTCAACGAGGGTTTTGTCAATACTTTGGTTTGATAACTAAACCCCTCTTACTATATTATTATTCTACATATGATGACACAACGGACAATTCGGATAGTTGGGAAGTGGATATCTTTAGTTGTATCGCAAGTGGTGTGGAGTTTGGTTAAGTATGTGGTGGGATAGCGTCTGGGCTTGACCCTTTCTTGATTCCCTATATATAAGCATACTTAGCTAGGCGATATACTACTTGTACATATAACTGAGGAGAGGCCATTGGGTGGAACAGGTGAACAAATATACAAGCAACAGTTAATACATTGTGAATGTGTGCATGATCAGTTCAATGGTTTTCAATTTACTTACTTATGAACTCACCAACCTAGTGTTGACTTTGTTAAATTACATGTTTTCTCAGGTGACGGACAGGTATAGACACTATATGCAAATGATAAGCTAGTGGGCTTATAGAAGACCTAGCTTTCTTTTGGTTGCATACATTTTGATATGACAGAACTTTGAATCACTTTTGTATATCTTGTACAGATCAAGATATAAACTCATTGATTCTTGTTGATTAGATTTATTTAGTTAAATTATGAAGTACATTGTAATTTAACTTTGTAATTCTATTTCATGTCATGATTAGCATTTCTCATTTATATCTCATGTGCTACGTAAACAATCTGATCATTTGATTATCAACACAATGATATCGCGCCCCGGGAACTTTCCGCCCGACGGGAAAACACGATCCGTTCCCGCCGGCCTGGGGTGTGACAACACGTATGTTATTTCAAGCACAAAACGACATTCCGAATAACTTTAAGTTATTGTTTAAACCACAGATTATTCGTAGAGGATTTCTACGCAAGTTCACACATATTTGATCATTCTGCTATTATCAAAGGTGCGTACACGGCCCCTTTCTTATTTTAAACTGTTTTGGGGGAGAAAATATGTGCAACAAACTGTTTTTAGATACATATCACTTGCATGAGTTAGCTGTTTACATTATGTGAAAACATATCAACTTGAAAGTCCTTACACACCTCGAACCGTTTAGTTTGCTGTAATGCAAAGCGTGGTAGTTGGAAATAGATCTATTAGGTTTGACAAACCTCACCTGGTAGATGGGATCTACGCAGGTGTTTGACTGACCAAACACAATTATTACTATTGTTGTGATAGACAATAGTGGCAAGGCGAAAACATGCTATAGCATGGCAATCCGTCAGCTTCGGTGTCGAACACTTATGTAAATAGTTTATATGACTAGCTATCATGACTGTGCATGTGTGATTATGTTATCTACAATCTTGTTATTCAAACTGTTGTTTTGAACATTGTGAATGCTTAAAACCTGTGTTATGCACCAACCTTTGTGTTGACTTGATTTACATGTTTTCTCAGGACGCTAAGGCGCGCGTTAAAGCTGGCATGGACTAGGAGATAGAGTCTCATGCATTATAAACACTTTGAATATTTGAATTTGAACATTTAAGTATTTTGTTTTGTAATATTTACTTTTCAACTGTTTATGGTTTTTAAACGCTTCCGCAACTTTTGTAAACTCTGAATGTTATGTTTTAAAGACCAATGTATGTTTTGAAATTCATATAGAGGTCTTCGCTATGTCTAATGATCTGAGATCCTGGTTTGTCACGTTCCCAAACGGTATGATTCCGTTAGTTGAAAATTGGGGGTGTGACAGATTGGTATCAGAGACATTGGTTATAGCGAACTAGGTTTGCATTGGTAGACTTAGACTATGACTGTTAGACATTAGACACATCTGCTTATACGTATTGCTTAGAAATTACATATGACATTATGTAATTGACTTGTTTACGTATTCCATGGCACTGCACTTACATATGCTATTATGTAACAGGCATGGCATCATCATCGGTACCTTATATTATTATTGATGATTCCGAGGACGAGGAGCCGATACTTCCGGCACCACCATCATCACCACCACCACCTATTCCATCACCTCCACCGTATGAGATGGAGGACTCTGATCCAGAGGAGGACCCAGACGAGGACCCGGAGGAGGATTCGGACGAGGATCCAGACGAGGATCCAGAGGAGGATTCAGACGAGGACCCGGATGAGGATCCGGAAGAGGAGCCTGAGGAGGGCACTCAGCAGATCCCTGCTGAGGGACCTTCTACACACTCACCACCGGTACTAGATGCTCCTGAGCCTAAGAGGCAAAGGACGGACGTTGAGGAGATCGCCAAACTGCGCGAGGATCTGGAGGTAGCAGAAGATAGGATAGCACAGAGATCTCAGGAGTTATGGGATGCTATTGAGAGGCAGGATGATCTTACCCATCTGGTTCACGATATGCGGGATGAGATGATCAATTTGATTGGTCGTCTAGAAGAGTCAGAGAACCGAGAGGAGATTTTGGCGGGCAGGATTGAAGCTTTGGAGGATTTAGTGGCCTCTGAGAATGAGGAACAGGATGAGGATGAGGAGGAGGAACCAGCACCAGTTGTTGAGTCCGATCCTGAATCCACTGTTGAGGACGATTGATTTTCTTTCTTTTCTTTCTTGTTTTGTTTAAACTTATTAGGAACGGGTTGTGTTCCTATATTAGTAGTTTGAAAAGTTGTGTTTTATTTCAAAAGTATTGTACTCAAAGAAAGTTTCTATTTATGGAAGAAATATTATTTATTTTCAACAGTCGTGTTGATTTATATTACATGTTGTGTTTGTTGTTTTACTTACACATGTCACATTAGATTTTGACTTCGTGCTAACACTTCTTGTAAATAGGAAACTAATGGCTGAGGGAAACGTACATATGACTGTTGCTGAGCTCAATGAGCTAATTAACAACAGAGTTGCAGAGGCAATCGCACAGTATGCTCAGACTCACAACACAGAGCCACAGGGTCCAGCTGGGGGAGTGATTAACCCACAAGTCTGCGCGTTCAAGATGTTCTTGGACTGCAAACCTCACAATTTCAAAGGGTCGGAGGGGGCCATTGGACTCCTTCGGTGGATTGAAAAGGCTGAGTCTGTATTCGAAATGTGCAACTGCCCTAACGAAAGCAAGGTGAAATTTGCTACGGGAACATTGGAGGGTCCAGCATTAACCTGGTGGAACTCGAATGTTCAGACTCTAGGATTGGGTGAGGCAAATGCCTTAACATGGGATGACTTCAAAACTTTACTGCGAGAGGAGTACTGTCCTCGCATTGAAATGCAGCAGTTGGAAGAGGAATATTGGCACCTCAAGATGGAGGGGTCAAACATTGAAGAGTACACAACCAGGTCACACGAGTTGGCCAGACTGCTACCACACATGGCTACTCCAGCCAGTAAGTGGATTGAAAGGTACATTGGAGGACTAGTGCCTCAGATTCAGGGGTTGGTGACTTCAGCAAATCCCACCACCATCCAACAAGCTGTTCGTCTAGCGCATCAGCTTACTGATCAGGCAGTGTTGCAGGGGACTCTGCCCAAACGAACATCTGCTACCAAGGTGGGAGACCATAAGAGAAAGTGGGAGAGTAACAACTTCAAGGGTAACAACCAACAATCATATCAGCAAAACCGGAAACAAGACTCAAACAAGTCTTATCATGGTTCAAGCAGTGGTCAGCAATCATCATCGTCGGGAGGTTATATTGGGAAACACCCCAAGTGCAACAAGTGTGGTTACCATCATGCAGGTAATCAATGTGAAAGAGCTAAGTGCCAGAGGTGTGGCAAGATTGGGCATGCGGCTAAGGATTGTCGCGGGGAACTACAGAACAACAACAACCAGAACAATAACCAGAACAACGCTCAGAAAGGTTGTTTTGAGTGTGGCAAGATGGGGCATTTTAAGAAAGATTGCCCACAGCTCAAGAAAGGCGGGGACAATAATGCCAATGGTAATGGAAATGGCAACGGTAATGGAAATGGCACCACCAACAACAACAACAATAACAACAACAACAACAACAATGGTGCTAGAGGCAGGGCGTTTGTGATTGGAGGACGTCAAGCGCGGGAGGATCCCAACATTGTTACGGGTACGTTCCTCTTAAATAATCACTATGTCTCTATGTTATTTGACACTGGTGCCGACCGGAGTTTTGTATCTAGTTCACTTACTAAGTTGTTAAATGTTAGTCCCACTGCCTTAGATAGTCCCTACACTGTGGAATTAGCTGATGGTAAGTTGATTGTAGTGGAAAACATTTTTAAGGGATGTATCCTTGATTTGATGGGTCAAACGTTAGAGATTGATCTGATGCCTATTGCCTTAGGCAGTTTTGATGTAGTGATTGGCATGGACTGGTTGTCCAAACACCAGGCTGAAATAGTATGCCATGAAAAGATTGTTCGTATACCTCTTACAAATGGAGTATGTACAAGGTGAAAAGATCAGTACGCCACTGCGTCTCATATCTTGTATGAAAGCACACAAGTGTCTACGTAAGGGTCATACGGCAGTTATAGCACTTATAACTGAAAAGCCAGTAGCTGAGAAGAAGCTTGAAAATATACCTGTAGTTTGTGAGTTTCCGGAGGTATTTCCAGAAGACTTGCCGGGATTACCGCCTATCAGACAGGTGGAATTCCGAATCGATCTTACACCAGATGCAGCACCGATAGCTAGGGCGCCTTATCGACTTGCACCGTCAGAGATGCAAGAGTTATCCACACAATTGCAAGAGTTGTTGGATAAGGGTTTCATACGACCTAGTTTTTCACCATGGGGAGCTCCAGTATTGTTTGTAAAGAAGAAGGACGGGACTTTTCGTATGTGTATCGATTACCGGGAATTGAACAAGGTTACTATCAAGAACCGGTATCCGTTACCCAGAATTGACGATCTGTTCGATCAGTTGCAAGGTTCGAGTTACTACTCGAAGATTGATCTCAGGTCGGGTTATCATCAACTAACAGTCCAGAAGGAGGATATTCCGAAGACAGCATTCAGGACGCGCTATGGCCATTATGAGTTCTTGGTCATGCCATTTGGGTTGACAAACGCTCCAGCTGTATTCATGGATCTCATGAATCGTGTTTGTAAACCTTATCTTGATAAGTTTGTCATAGTTTTCATCGATGACATTCTCATCTATTCAAAATCTGAGGAGGAACACGCTGAACATCTTCGATTGCTGCTAGAGTTATTGAAACAAGAACAACTGTACGCTAAGTTCTCGAAATGTGATTTCTGGATGCGAGAAGTACAATTTTGGGGCATATAGTTAATGAAAAGGGTATACATGTTGATCCAGCGAAGATTGAAGCGATTAAGAATTGGGAAGCGCCAAAGACCCCTACCGAGGTACGACAATTCCTTGGTTTGGCGGGTTATTATCGACGATTCATTGAAGGTTTCTCAAAGATCGCTCAACCACTTACAGCTCTTACGCACAAGGGAACGAAGTATAACTGGACGGATAAACAGGAAACTGCGTTCCAGTTATTGAAACAGAAACTCTGCAGTGCACCGATTCTGTCCTTACCGGAAGGGACGGAAGACTTTGCGGTGTATTGTGACGCATCTGGACAGGGTTTGGGATGTGTGTTGATGCAACGTGATAAAGTGATCGCTTATGCTTCCAGACAACTACGAACACACGAAAAGAATTACACTACTCATGACTTGGAGTTAGGAGCAGTGGTTTTTGCTTTGAAGATTTGGAGGCATTACTTGTATGGAACTAAGTGTACTATTTATACTGATCATAAGAGTTTGCAACATATCTTTGATCAGAAGGAGCTTAATATGAGGCAACGACGATGGGTTGAGTTGTTGAACGATTATGAGTGTGCGATTAAGTATCACCCGGGAAAGGCTAATGTGGTAGCTGATGCTTTAAGCAGAAAGGATACTTCAACAAGACGGGTTCGTGCACTTATGATGACAATACATACTGACTTACCTGACAAGGTACGCAGTGCTCAGATCGAGGCTTTGAAAAAGGAAAATTTGGTACAGGAATCTTTACGGGGAATGGAAGAACAGTTGGATACGAATGCTGATGGAATTCGTTATTTCATAAATCGAATGTGGATACCTTTGTATGGAGGTTTAAGGGAACTCGTGATGGACGAAGCACACAAGTCTAGATATTCAGTCCATCCGGGATCAGACAAAATGTATCATGACTTGAAGGCACTGTATTGGTGGCCTCACATGAAAGCTGATATTGCTAAGTACGTTAGCAAATGTTTGACTTGTTCGAAAGTCAAAGTTGAATATCAGAAGCCATCTGGTTTACTGCAACAACCAGAGATACCGATGTGGAAGTGGGAACAGATTTCGATGGATTTCATTACTAAGTTACCCCGTACACCGACTGGTTGTGATACGATATGGGTAATTGTCGATCGATTAACGAAATCTGCACATTTCTTAGCAATCAAGGAAACTGACAAGATGGAGAAACTGACTCGCATTTACATCAAGGAAGTAGTAGCACGGCATGGTGTGCCAATCTCTATCATATCAGATCGGGACGCCCGATTTACTTCCAACTTTTGGAAATCTCTTCATAAGTCATTGGGGACTCGCTTGGATATGAGTACCGCCTATCATCCACAGACCGACGGTCAAAGTGAACGTACGATTCAAACGCTCGAGGATATGTTACGAGCTTGTGTAATTGACTTTGGTGACAGCTGGGAGAATCATTTACCGTTGGTAGAATTCTCTTACAACAATAGTTATCATACAAGTATTCAAGCAGCACCGTTTGAAGCTTTGTATGGTCGCAAATGTCGTTCACCAGTGTGCTGGGCTGAGATTGGAGACGGTCAGATAACAGGTCCTGAACTGGTGCACGAGACAACAGAGAAGATAGTTCAAATCCGGAACCGTATGGCAGCGGCCCGGGATAGACAGAAGAGTTATGCAGACAAACGTCGCAAGCCGTTGGAATTTCAAGTAGGAGATCGAGTTCTTCTAAAAGTATCACCTTGGAAAGGTGTGATACGATTCGGCAAGCGCGGAAAGCTTAGTCCACGTTACGTAGGACCTTTTGAGATTCTGAAAAGGATTGGTCCGGTTGCGTATCAACTCAAACTACCGGATGAACTAGTGGAGTTCATGATGTCTTTCATGTATCAAACTTAAAGAAATGCCTTTCTGACGAGACATTGATTGTACCGTTGGAAGAAATACAAGTAGATGAACAGTTACGGTTCATTGAAGAACCGGCGGAAATCATGGACCGGGAGGTCAAACAACTGAAGCAAAGCAAGATTCCGATAGTCAAAGTTCGATGGAATTCAAGACGTGGTCCTGAATTCACATGGGAACGGGAAGATCAAATGATGAAGAAATATCCTCATCTATTCAAAACAGCTACTGCTAACACTGAGAGCGCACGTTAAATTTCGGGACGAAATTTCCTTCAACAAGGGGATGACGTGATGCTTTCACACATCAAACACTGCAAATTTCAAACTGTAAGCACAAATATTTTATTTATTCAATTGATTTTGTTACAAACATTTGTGCTACATTACATTCTATATATTTTATGTGCTACATTTATATGTTATATGTTATAGTAGTATATACATGATTGGTTATATACATTTTGCTATGTGCGGGGTTGCATAGTACAAACGGTTATAGACATTCACTATGTGTGAGGTTACACAACACACATTTTGCTATGTACGGGGTTACATAGTACAAACAGTTATAGACACTCACTATGTGTGAGGTTACACAACACAGTATGATCAAACACAAACAGTCACAGTTAGGTGAACTAACTAGTGTACACGCAAACAGTCACATTGAACGATCACATTTAGTTGTGATGTTGCAAGCATTAGATCTTGTGTGTGAGTACACACAAGCACACAGAATGATCAAAACACACTAACACGTATGATTTAAACTCGTAGGTAGTTTCCTAACTACTCCTAACACTTACTAATTTTCGGGACGAAAATTCCTTCAACAAGGGGATGATGTGACAACTCGACTTTTCGGATTAATCTCGTTAACTGAAGATGGTGACATCATAGGCCCAACAGAGCCTATGTAGGCCCAACAGAGTCAATGTAGGCCCAATAAGGCCAGTGTAGGCCCAATGGGATTTAGGAAGGCCCAATAAGGCTAGAGTAGGCCCAATGAGGTTTAGATAGTCCAATAAGCTCAAGGGTGGCCCAGTAAGCTCAAGATAGGCCCAGTGAACTTGATGGAGGCCCAATTGGGTTAATCAAGCCCAATACTAGTTCAAGTAGCTAATCAGTGACAATCCGGCAAATTCGGATTAACCCTGTTAATCAGGAATTGACAGAAATGATTCGAAATCGATCAAGATTGAATTAGAAGTGGTATAATTAATCAAATTAGGTTTAGGAATATCCAATTTGCAAGAATTTGACTTGTAAAAGGGGAAAATGACCAATTTTGACTTTCACAAGTCAAAATTCGGCCAAGGAGATAAATTGAAACTGAAATTCGTGTTAATCATCTGTAATTAAACGAATTAAACTTTCATTTAACTCACACTAATGATAGTATTCGGTTATCAGAAGATTAATCATCCATAATTGTCGAATTTAATTGGAATGATAACTAAAGGTTGTAACCGCAACTTGTATTTATCAAAATCAATAAGTTCGATCACAATTCATGAAATCAATCACTCAGATACTCTAGTCGGCCCTTTTAGAGTCTATAACATTCATCAATTTGATCTAAGGAGCTTTGGATTGAAGAAAACGATTGGGAGGTGGCCGAAACTCAACCTAGAAATCGATCTCTTCCAATTAGCTATCAAATCAAGTAGGTAATTACTCTTACATCTTCTGATATGACCGAATAAGGATAACCACATCCTAATTTTATTTTCTAACATCGGATTAATTGATTCCCATATCTAGGGTTCATATAAGAAACGGGTTTGGGGATTTCTTGTCTAAACAATGTAATAGTCGAAATAGATCATGTGGGTAGTTTCATAAATAGCCGACTAAGGATAATCTCAAATCAATTTCTGTTAATAACATCAAATTATAGCAGTTCGATTCCTAGGGTTTATGGTAGGAGACGTTTTAGGGATTTCTGTTTGGAAGTGTTCAAAAATCAAATTAAATAGCATGGGTAGATTCAGAGGATCCCGATTAAGATTAATGCTATATCAATTTCATCATAGAACTACGAATTGTATGATTTTGAATCTAGGGTTCTTGAACTAAGACGGATTTGGGATTTTTGATTTAAAGGTGTTTAATTATTGAAATTAATCACTCTGAC
Organism: Mikania micrantha; assembly: GCA_009363875.1. Lineage (NCBI taxonomy): Eukaryota > Viridiplantae > Streptophyta > Magnoliopsida > Asterales > Asteraceae > Mikania > Mikania micrantha. The sequence continues at coordinate 410,332 of CM018686.1, forward strand.
AGGTTCGAAATTGTTGGTTTAATGAAAACCATATGGATTTTAAGTCAAATACAATCGGATTGGATGAATTCGAAGTGATGAGAATGGGATCAAAATTCGAAATTGTTGGGGTCTTAAAACTCTATTAGTTTGAGAAATTTCTAAATTAAAACGATGGTTTGATGCGTTTCGGTTCAAGGATTAATAGCCCCATAGGTTAAGGATTGATCGAATTAGAATTGGAGTTCAATTTGGAACTGGTTGCTTCGGCTATGATTAAGAAAAGGGATTCAGTGTTCCTGATACTTAAAACAAATTAGAAATCAGTTTGTTAACAAAGATTGAAGCAGTTGAGTTGGTAGGTGGTGTGCGCGATGGATGGGGGGTCACGGGTTCGAACCCGGCCCTAACCATTTTTAGGATTTTAAGGTAATTTTAGTATTTTGTTATAACTTCGCGTACGAACTCCGATTTAACCCATTCGAATTGCGTTAGAACCAGAATTTCATCCCGAACCAACTGGAATGATAAAAATGGTATTTTAATCCAAAAACGAAATCGTGTATAATTACGTTTATTTAAATAAAATCGTATGTGATTTTATTTAAACGATTTCAAAATCACGCGTATTTACGTGTGCACATTCTTAACACTTTAACATACGTGTGTTGACACGTATGTTATTTCAAGCACAAAACGACATTCCGAATAACTTTAAGTTATTGTTTAAACCACAGATTATTCGTAGAGGATTTCTACGCAAGTTCACACGTATTTGATCATTCTGCTATTATCAAAGGTGCGTACACGGCCCCTTTCTTATTTTAAACTGTTTTGGGGGAGAAAATATGTGCAACAAACTGTTTTTAGATACATATCACTTGCATGAGTTAGCTGTTTACATTATGTGAAAACATATCAACTTGAAAGTCCTTACACACCTCGAACCGTTTAGTTTGCTGTAATGCAAAGCGTGGTAGTTGGAAATAGATCTATTAGGTTTGACAAACCTCACCTGGTAGATGGGATCTACGCAGGTGTTTGACTGACCAAACACAATTATTACTATTGTTGTGATAGACAATAGTGGCAAGGCGAAAACATGCTATAGCATGGCAATCCGTCAGCTTCGGTGTCGAACACTTATGTAAATAGTTTATATGACTAGCTATCATGACTGTGCATGTGTGATTATGTTATCTACAATCTTGTTATTCAAACTGTTGTTTTGAACATTGTGAATGCTTAAAACCTGTGTTATGCACCAACCTTTGTGTTGACTTGATTTACATGTTTTCTCAGGACGCTAAGGCGCGCGTTAAAGCTGGCATGGACTAGGAGATAGAGTCTCATGCATTATAAACACTTTGAATATTTGAATTTGAACATTTAAGTATTTTGTTTTGTAATATTTACTTTCAACTGTTTATGGTTTTTAAACGCTTCCGCAACTTTTGTAAACTCTGAATGTTATGTTTTAAAGACCAATGTATGTTTTGAAATTCATATAGAGGTCTTCGCTATGTCTAATGATCTGAGATCCTGGTTTGTCACGTTCCCAAACGGTATGATTCCGTTAGTTGAAAATTGGGGGTGTGACAGATTGGTATCAGAGACATTGGTTATAGCGAACTAGGTTTGCATTGGTAGACTTAGACTATGACTGTTAGACATTAGACACATCTGCTTATACGTATTGCTTAGAAATTACATATGACATTATGTAATTGACTTGTTTACGTATTCCATGGCACTGCACTTACATATGCTATTATGTAACAGGCATGGCATCATCATCGGTACCTTATATTATTATTGATGATTCCGAGGACGAGGAGCCGATAGTTCCGGCACCACCATCATCACCACCACCACCTATTCCATCACCTCCACCGTATGAGATGGAGGACTCTGATCCAGAGGAGGACCCAGACGAGGACCCGGAGGAGGATTCGGACGAGGATCCAGACGAGGATCCAGAGGAGGATTCAGACGAGGACCCGGATGAGGATCCGGAAGAGGAGCCTGAGGAGGGCACTCAGCAGATCCCTGCTGAGGGACCTTCTACACACTCACCACCGGTACTAGATGCTCCTGAGCCTAAGAGGCAAAGGACGGACGTTGAGGAGATCGCCAAACTGCGCGAGGATCTGGAGGTAGCAGAAGATAGGATAGCACAGAGATCTCAGGAGTTATGGGATGCTATTGAGAGGCAGGATGATCTTACCCATCTGGTTCACGATATGCGGGATGAGATGATCAATTTGATTGGTCGTCTAGAAGAGTCAGAGAACCGAGAGGAGATTTTGGCGGGCAGGATTGAAGCTTTGGAGGATTTAGTGGCCTCTGAGAATGAGGAACAGGATGAGGATGAGGAGGAGGAACCAGCACCAGTTGTTGAGTCCGATCCTGAATCCACTGTTGAGGACGATTGATTTTCTTTCTTTTCTTTCTTGTTTTGTTTAAACTTATTAGGAACGGGTTGTGTTCCTATATTAGTAGTTTGAAAAGTTGTGTTTTATTTCAAAAGTATTGTACTCAAAGAAAGTTTCTATTTATGGAAGAAATATTATTTATTTTCAACAGTCGTGTTGATTTATATTACATGTTGTGTTTGTTGTTTTACTTACACATGTCACATTAGATTTTGACTTCGTGCTAACACTTCTTGTAAATAGGAAACTAATGGCTGAGGGAAACGTACATATGACTGTTGCTGAGCTCAATGAGCTAATTAACAACAGAGTTGCAGAGGCAATCGCACAGTATGCTCAGACTCACAACACAGGGCCACAGGGTCCAACTGGGGGAGTGATTAACCCACAAGTCTGCACGTTCAAGATGTTCTTGGACTGCAAACCTCACAATTTCAAAGGGTCGGAGGGGGCCATTGGACTCCTTCGGTGGATTGAAAAGGCTGAGTCTGTATTCGAAATGTGCAACTGCCCTAACGAAAGCAAGGTGAAATTTGCTACGGGAACATTGGAGGGTCCAGCATTAACCTGGTGGAACTCGAATGTTCAGACTCTAGGATTGGGTGAGGCAAATGCCTTAACATGGGATGACTTCAAAACTTTACTGCGAGAGGAGTACTGTCCTCGCAGTGAAATGCAGAAGTTGGAAGAGGAATATTGGCACCTCAAGATGGAGGGGTCAAACATTGAAGAGTACACAACCAGGTCACACGAGTTGGCCAGACTGCTACCACACATGGCTACTCCAGCCAGTAAGTGGATTGAAAGGTACATTGGAGGACTAGTGCCTCAGATTCAGGGGTTGGTGACTTCAGCAAATCCCACCACCATCCAACAAGCTGTTCGTCTAGCGCATCAGCTTACTGATCAGGCAGTGTTGCAGGGGACTCTGCCCAAACGAACATCTGCTACCAAGGTGGGAGACCATAAGAGAAAGTGGGAGAGTAACAACTTCAAGGGTAACAACCAACAATCATATCAGCAAAACCGGAAACAAGACTCAAACAAGTCTTATCATGGTTCAAGCAGTGGTCAGCAATCATCATCGTCGGGAGGTTATATTGGGAAACACCCCAAGTGCAACAAGTGTGGTTACCATCATGCAGGTAATCAATGTGAAAGAGCTAAGTGCCAGAGGTGTGGCAAGATTGGGCATGCGGCTAAGGATTGTCGCGGGGAACTACAGAACAACAACAACCAGAACAATAACCAGAACAACGCTCAGAAAGGTTGTTTTGAGTGTGGCAAGATGGGGCATTTTAAGAAAGATTGCCCACAGCTCAAGAAAGGCGGGGACAATAATGCCAATGGTAATGGAAATGGCAACGGTAATGGAAATGGCACCACCAACAACAACAACAATAACAACAACAACAATGGTGCTAGAGGCAGGGCGTTTGTGATTGGAGGACGTCAAGCGCGGGAGGATCCCAACATTGTTACGGGTACGTTCCTCTTAAATAATCACTATGCCTCTATGTTATTTGACACTGGTGCCGACCGGAGTTTTGTATCTAGTTCACTTACTAAGTTGTTAAATGTTAGTCCCACTGCCTTAGATAGTCCCTACACTGTGGAATTAGCTGATGGTAAGTTGATTGTAGTGGAAAACATTTTTAAGGGATGTATCCTTGATTTGATGGGTCAAACGTTAGAGATTGATCTGATGCCTATTGCCTTAGGCAGTTTTGATGTAGTGATTGGCATGGACTGGTTGTCCAAACACCAGGCTGAAATAGTATGCCATGAAAAGATTGTTCGTATACCTCTTACAAATGGAGTATGTACAAGGTGAAAAGATCAGTACGCCACTGCGTCTCATATCTTGTATGAAAGCACACAAGTGTCTACGTAAGGGTCATACGGCAGTTATAGCACTTATAACTGAAAAGCCAGTAGCTGAGAAGAAGCTTGAAAATATACCTGTAGTTTGTGAGTTTCCGGAGGTATTTCCAGAAGACTTGCCGGGATTACCGCCTATCAGACAGGTGGAATTCCGAATCGATCTTACACCAGATGCAGCACCGATAGCTAGGGCGCCTTATCGACTTGCACCGTCAGAGATGCAAGAGTTATCCACACAATTGCAAGAGTTGTTGGATAAGGGTTTCATACGACCTAGTTTTTCACCATGGGGAGCTCCAGTATTGTTTGTAAAGAAGAAGGACGGGACTTTTCGTATGTGTATCGATTACCGGGAATTGAACAAGGTTACTATCAAGAACCGGTATCCGTTACCCAGAATTGACGATCTGTTCGATCAGTTGCAAGGTTCGAGTTACTACTCGAAGATTGATCTCAGGTCGGGTTATCATCAACTAAGAGTCCAGAAGGAGGATATTCCGAAGACAGCATTCAGGACGCGCTATGGCCATTATGAGTTCTTGGTCATGCCATTTGGGTTGACAAACGCTCCAGCTGTATTCATGGATCTCATGAATCGTGTTTGTAAACCTTATCTTGATAAGTTTGTCATAGTTTTCATCGATGACATTCTCATCTATTCAAAATCTGAGGAGGAACACGCTGAACATCTTCGATTGCTGCTAGAGTTATTGAAACAAGAACAACTGTACGCTAAGTTCTCGAAATGTGATTTCTGGATGCGAGAAGTACAATTTTTGGGGCATATAGTTAATGAAAAGGGTATACATGTTGATCCAGCGAAGATTGAAGCGATTAAGAATTGGGAAGCGCCAAAGACCCCTACCGAGGTACGACAATTCCTTGGTTTGGCGGGTTATTATCGACGATTCATTGAAGGTTTCTCAAAGATCGCTCAACCACTTACAGCTCTTACGCACAAGGGAACGAAGTATAACTGGACGGATAAACAGGAAACTGCGTTCCAGTTATTGAAACAGAAACTCTGCAGTGCACCGATTCTGTCCTTACCGGAAGGGACGGAAGACTTTGCGGTGTATTGTGACGCATCTGGACAGGGTTTGGGATGTGTGTTGATGCAACGTGATAAAGTGATCGCTTATGCTTCCAGACAACTACGAACACACGAAAAGAATTACACTACTCATGACTTGGAGTTAGGAGCAGTGGTTTTTGCTTTGAAGATTTGGAGGCATTACTTGTATGGAACTAAGTGTACTATTTATACTGATCATAAGAGTTTGCAACATATCTTTGATCAGAAGGAGCTTAATATGAGGCAACGACGATGGGTTGAGTTGTTGAACGATTATGAGTGTGCGATTAAGTATCACCCGGGAAAGGCTAATGTGGTAGCTGATGCTTTAAGCAGAAAGGATACTTCAACAAGACGGGTTCGTGCACTTATGATGACAATACATACTGACTTACCTGACAAGGTACGCAGTGCTCAGATCGAGGCTTTGAAAAAGGAAAATTTGGTACAGGAATCTTTACGGGGAATGGAAGAACAGTTGGATACGAATGCTGATGGAATTCGTTATTTCATAAATCGAATGTGGATACCTTTGTATGGAGGTTTAAGGGAACTCGTGATGGACGAAGCACACAAGTCTAGATATTCAGTCCATCCGGGATCAGACAAAATGTATCATGACTTGAAGGCACTGTATTGGTGGCCTCACATGAAAGCTGATATTGCTAAGTACGTTAGCAAATGTTTGACTTGTTCGAAAGTCAAAGTTGAATATCAGAAGCCATCTGGTTTACTGCAACAACCAGAGATACCGATGTGGAAGTGGGAACAGATTTCGATGGATTTCATTACTAAGTTACCCCGTACACCGACTGGTTGTGATACGATATGGGTAATTGTCGATCGATTAACGAAATCTGCACATTTCTTAGCAATCAAGGAAACTGACAAGATGGAGAAACTGACTCGCATTTACATCAAGGAAGTAGTAGCACGGCATGGTGTGCCAATCTCTATCATATCAGATCGGGACGCCCGATTTACTTCCAACTTTTGGAAATCTCTTCATAAGTCATTGGGGACTCGCTTGGATATGAGTACCGCCTATCATCCACAGACCGACGGTCAAAGTGAACGTACGATTCAAACGCTCGAGGATATGTTACGAGCTTGTGTAATTGACTTTGGTGACAGCTGGGAGAATCATTTACCGTTGGTAGAATTCTCTTACAACAATAGTTATCATACAAGTATTCAAGCAGCACCGTTTGAAGCTTTGTATGGTCGCAAATGTCGTTCACCAGTGTGCTGGGCTGAGATTGGAGACGGTCAGATAACAGGTCCTGAACTGGTGCACGAGACAACAGAGAAGATAGTTCAAATCCGGAACCGTATGGCAGCGGCCCGGGATAGACAGAAGAGTTATGCAGACAAACGTCGCAAGCCGTTGGAATTTCAAGTAGGAGATCGAGTTCTTCTAAAAGTATCACCTTGGAAAGGTGTGATACGATTCGGCAAGCGCGGAAAGCTTAGTCCACGTTACGTAGGACCTTTTGAGATTCTGAAAAGGATTGGTCCGGTTGCGTATCAACTCAAACTACCGGATGAACTCAGTGGAGTTCATGATGTCTTTCATGTATCAAACTTAAAGAAATGCCTTTCTGACGAGACATTGATTGTACCGTTGGAAGAAATACAAGTAGATGAACAGTTACGGTTCATTGAAGAACCGGCGGAAATCATGGACCGGGAGGTCAAACAACTGAAGCAAAGCAAGATTCCGATAGTCAAAGTTCGATGGAATTCAAGACGTGGTCCTGAATTCACATGGGAACGGGAAGATCAAATGATGAAGAAATATCCTCATCTATTCAAAACAGCTACTGCTAACACTGAGAGCGCACGTTAAATTTCGGGACGAAATTTCCTTCAACAAGGGGATGACGTGATGCTTTCACACATCAAACACTGCAAATTTCAAACTGTAAGCACAAATATTTTATTTATTCAATTGATTTTGTTACAAACATTTGTGCTACATTACATTCTATATATTTTATGTGCTACATTTCATATGTTATATGTTATAGTAGTATATACGTGATTGGTTATATACATTTTGCTATGTGCGGGGTTGCATAGTACAAACGGTTATAGACACTCACTATGTGTGAGGTTACACAACACACATTTTGCTATGTACGGGGTTACATAGTACAAACAGTTATAGACACTCACTATGTGTGAGGTTACACAACACAGTATGATCAAACACAAACAGTCACAGTTAGGTGAACTAACTAGTGTACACGCAAACAGTCACATTGAACGATCACATTTAGTTGTGATGTTGCAAGCATTAGATCTTGTGTGTGAGTACACACAAGCACACATAATGATCAAAACACACTAACACGTATGATTTAAACTCGTAGGTAGTTTCCTAACTACTCCTAACACTTACTAATTTTCGGGACGAAAATTCCTTCAACAAGGGGATGATGTGACAACTCGACTTTTCGGATTAATCTCGTTAACTGAAGACGGTGACATCATAGGCCCAACAGAGCCTATGTAGGCCCAACAGAGTCAATGTAGGCCCAATAAGGCCAGTGTAGGCCCAATGGGATTTAGGAAGGCCCAATAAGGCTAGAGTAGGCCCAATGAGGTTTAGATAGTCCAATAAGCTCAAGGGTGGCCCAGTAAGCTCAAGATAGGCCCAGTGAACTTGATGGAGGCCCAATTGGGTTAATCAAGCCCAATACTAGTTCAAGTAGCTAATCAGTGACAATCCGGCAAATTCGGATTAACCCTGTTAATCAGGAATTGACAGAAATGATTCGAAATCGATCAAGATTGAATTAGAAGTGGTATAATTAATCAAATTAGGTTTAGGAATATCCAATTTGCAAGAATTTGACTTGTAAAAGGGGAAAATGACCAATTTTGACTTTCACAAGTCAAAATTCGGCCAAGGAGATAAATTGAAACTGAAATTCGTGTTAATCATCTGTAATTAAACGAATTAAACTTTCATTTAACTCACACTAATGATAGTATTCGGTTATCAGAAGATTAATCATCCATAATTGTCGAATTTAATTGGAATGATAACTAAAGGTTGTAACCGCAACTTGTATTTATCAAAATCAATAAGTTCGATCACAATTCATGAAATCAATCACTCAGATACTCTAGTCGGCCCTTTTAGAGTCTATAACATTCATCAATTTGATCTAAGGAGCTTTGGATTGAAGAAAACGATTGGGAGGTGGCCGAAACTCAACCTAGAAATCGATCTCTTCCAATTAGCTATCAAATCAAGTAGGTAATTACTCTTACATCTTCTGATATGACCGAATAAGGATAACCACATCCTAATTTTATTTTCTAACATCGGATTAATCGATTCCCATATCTAGGGTTCATATAAGAAACGGGTTTGGGGATTTCTTGTCTAAACAATGTAATAGTCGAAATAGATCATGTGGGTAGTTTCATAAATAGCCGACTAAGGATAATCTCAAATCAATTTCTGTTAATAACATCAAATTATAGCAGTTCGATTCCTAGGGTTTATGGTAGGAGACGTTTTAGGGATTTCTGTTTGGAAGTGTTCAAAAATCAAATTAAATAGCATGGGTAGATTCAGAGGATCCCGATTAAGATTAATGCTATATCAATTTCATCATAGAACTACGAATTGTATGATTTTGAATCTAGGGTTCTTGAACTAAGACGGATTTGGGATTTTTGATTTAAAGGTGTTTAATTATTGAAATTAATCACTCTGACAGGTTCGAAATTGTTGGTTTAATGAAAACCATATGGATTTTAAGTCAAATACAATCGGATTGGATGAATTCGAAGTGATGAGAATGGGATCAAAATTCGAAACTGTTGGGGTCTTAAAACTCTATTAGTTTGAGAAATTTCTAAATTAAAACGATGGTTTGATGCGTTTCGGTTCAAGGATTAATAGCCCCATAGGTTAAGGATTGATCGAATTAGAATTGGAGTTCAATTTGGAACTGGTTGCTTCGGCTATGATTAAGAAAAGGGATTCAGTGTTCCTGATACTTAAAACAAATTAGAAATCAGTTTGTTAACAAAGATTGAAGCAGTTGAGTTGGTAGGTGGTGTGCGCGATGGATGGGGGGTCACGGGTTCGAACCCGGCCCTAACCATTTTTAGGATTTTAAGGTAATTTTAGTATTTTTGTTATAACTATCGCGTACGAACTCCGATTTAACCCATTCGAATTGCGTTAGAACCAGAATTTCATCCCGAACCAACTGGAATGATAAAAATGGTATTTTAATCCAAAAACGAAATCGTGTATAATTACGTTTATTTAAATAAAATCGTATGTGATTTTATTTAAACGATTTCAAAATCACGCGTATTTACGTGTGCACATTCTTAACACTTTAACATACGTGTGTTGACACGTATGTTATTTCAAGCACAAAACGACATTCCGAATAACTTTAAGTTATTGTTTAAACCACAGATTATTCGTAGAGGATTTCTACGCAAGTTCACACGTATTTGATCATTCTGCTATTATCAAAGGTGCGTACACGGCCCCTTTCTTATTTTAAACTGTTTTGGGGGAGAAAATATGTGCAACAAACTGTTTTTAGATACATATCACTTGCATGAGTTAGCTGTTTACATTATGTGAAAACATATCAACTTGAAAGTCCTTACACACCTCGAACCGTTTAGTTTGCTGTAATGCAAAGCGTGGTAGTTGGAAATAGATCTATTAGGTTTGACAAACCTCACCTGGTAGATGGGATCTACGCAGGTGTTTGACTGACCAAACACAATTATTACTATTGTTGTGATAGACAATAGTGGCAAGGCGAAAACATGCTATAGCATGGCAATCCGTCAGCTTCGGTGTCGAACACTTATGTAAATAGTTTATATGACTAGCTATCATGACTGTGCATGTGTGATTATGTTATCTACAATCTTGTTATTCAAACTGTTGTTTTGAACATTGTGAATGCTTAAAACCTGTGTTATGCACCAACCTTTGTGTTGACTTGATTTACATGTTTTCTCAGGACGCTAAGGCGCGCGTTAAAGCTGGCATGGACTAGGAGATAGAGTCTCATGCATTATAAACACTTTGAATATTTGAATTTGAACATTTAAGTATTTTGTTTTGTAATATTTACTTTTCAACTGTTTATGGTTTTTAAACGCTTCCGCAACTTTTGTAAACTCTGAATGTTATGTTTTAAAGACCAATGTATGTTTTGAAATTCATATAGAGGTCTTTGCTATGTCTAATGATCTGAGATCCTGGTTTTTCACGTTCCCAAACGGTATGATTCCGTTAGTTGAAAATTGGGGGTGTGACACCTTCATTCTCGGTAACGTTTGGAGCAGTAGTGAGTCCTGATTGTGTCGGAGCAGGTGCAGTGAAGTTCGGAGTAGCATGGTGTACAAGAGGAGTGATCGGAGGTAAGTTAGTCGACGAGTGTCTCCCCCCCGCGTCTTGTACTTCTTGCAAATCAGAGTCAGGATTTTCGCTGCTCCCACTGACCTTTGGATCCTCAAGGAAATGAGCATGCTTTGTTTCTACAATTCGAGTGACATGGGTAGGACAATAGAATCTATAACCCTTTGAGTGATCGGGATACCCGATGAAGTAACATGTAACAATTTTCATGTCAAGCTTCTTTAAGAAGGGATTATAGAGTTTAGCTTCGGCAAGACAACCCCATACTTTCATATATCTAAGACTCGGTTTCCTTCCTGTCCAAAGTTCATAAGGAGTTTTAGGGACAGATTTCGAAGGAACTCTATTGAGTATATGAACGGTTGTCTTTAAGGCCTCGGTCCAGAGGAATGAGGGTAAATCTGAGTTGGCTAACATACTGCGTACCATGTTCATTAGGGTTCTATTTCTCCTTTCAGCAACACCATTTTGTTGAGGAGTACCGGGCATGGTGTATTGGTTCACGATCCCCTGGCCTTTACAAAACTCATAAAATGGACCAAGAGCCTGACCCACATCAGTATGTCTACCATAATATTCACCTCCTCTATCTGATCTCACAACTTTAATTTTAAGATCTAGTTGATTTTCAACTTCAGTTTTATAATCTTTAAAAGTTGTAAGTGATTCAGATTTGTCCTTGATTAGATACAAGTACATGTAACGAGAATAATCATCAATGAAAGTGATAAATGAAGTATGTCCAGTTATTCCAGCAATAGTGTAAGGGCCACTAATGTCGGTGTGAATAATTTCTAATAAATTAGAACTCCGAGTGGTACCTTTCTTAGTTGCTGTTTTCATTTTGCCTTTAAGGCATTTGACACATGTTCCAAAATTGGTGAAATCAAGAGAAGGTAAAACTTCATCCTTCACGAGTCGAGATAAGCGATCCCGTGAGATGTGGCCTAAACGTTGATGCCACAACATGGATGAAGTTTCTGAGTCTCATTTTCTTTTAGTCTTTGTTGAGTTCTCATTAATATTATATGATAACAAAGACCTAGAGAAATCATCATCTAGTTCTAACTTATAGAGACCACCATCCAAAAGACTAGTACCAAATACTTGAGAATTAGAACTAATAGTAAGTCTGCCATTACCATGAGAAACATAAAAACCATCCATGTCTAACTTTGGTCCTGATACAAGATTCCTAGAAATTTCAGGAATATATAAGGTATCATAAAGTTTAATACATAGACCGGTTTTCATTATTAATTCTAAGGTTCCCACGGCAGCAACAGATAGTTCCTTTCCATCCCCAAGCTTAAGGGTTCTTTGGTTTCTTTCCAGCCTCCGGATTGTAAGGAATCCCTGAGTAGAATTGGTCACATGAACCATAGAACCAGAGTCAAACCACCATGTATTAGTTGGAACATTTAAATTAAAGGACTCAATTATCATATTAAGATGATTACCGCTCTTAGCCAGCCATTCCTTGAAGTCAGGGCAATCTTTCTGCTTATGTCCTACCTTTCGGCAGAACTTGCAGTAAGGCTTGCCATTGGAATTGTTAGAGCTGGAAGATGTACCTGCATTGGACTTAGGGACTTTAGAATCTTCCCTATTAGTATTGTTCTTCCATTTCTTCGAACCAGTGGCCATCAGGTAAGCAACATCGGGTTTTTCCAGCTTCTGACGCTCTTCCTCTTGTACGCACATGGCAATCAACTCGTTTATCAACCACTTCTCTTTCTGAGTGTTGTAGTTGATTTTGAAAGCCTCATAAGATGCAGGAAGAGAAGTCATGATGAAGTGGACTAAGAAACCATCACTGATCTCCATGTCTAATCCCTTAAGTTTACGGGCCATGTCGTTCATCATCATGATGTGCTCACGAATGCCACTGAGACCGTCATATTTTGTAGACACCAGTTTCATAATCAGGGTGCTAGCATGTGCCTTTGAGTTTCCTTTGAATTGCTCCTCCACAGCAGTAAGGTAACTTTAGCATTAGCCAAATTAGGAATTGCTCCTCTGATGATTGGGCTAATTGAGTTCTTGATAAACATGAGAGCCATCCGATTAGCCTTCTCCCATTTCTCATACAGCAACTTAGCTTCAGCAGTGCTCTTATCAGTGAGGGCAGGAGGTGCGGGCTCTCTCAGTGCGTAGTCTAACTCCGTGATCCCAAGAGTCAGCATCAGCGAATCTTTCCAAGCAGAGTAGTTCGCACCAGTAAGGGTCTCAATTCCCATATTGGGAGCTGTGGATTATATTAGATGAGAAAGAGTAATATACTAAGGCTATAGAAGAACTTAGAGTGATCTATGGGGTAACTTAGATCTAAGACAGGCATCTATAAGGACCATTATAGTAATGAAGCTGTTATAAAGAGTCTACTATAACATCAAATTAATAGACTAGATTAGGTTCTACTTAAACAAATGGGTTTCACTTTGGTTAATAACCATTCATTTAAGCATTAGGAACAATTTAGTTAGAAAATAAAATGTGAATTAGGAATGTAACACATCACCTTTGGGCAGAAGTGAGACATTTTATAAGCATTATGCACATGTTAAGTTTGCAAACATATATGTAACACATCACCTTTGGGCAGAAGTGAAACATACATGCTTTTAGGCAAAATGATGTCATGTGAATATCTAATGTTTAATGATATACACAAGTAAGTGACAATGCTTAATAAGACTCAAATAATAAGATGTAACACATCACCTTTGGGCAGAAGTGAAACACTTGTTACTGAGTTAAAGCTGATTTTGTATATTAAAGTTTTGTAAAACATAATAGTTTAAGGTTTTAACAAAACTATTTATTTTATCTCTTAGCCCCCTGATTCGCGAATCGAACTTATTGTATATTGGTTAAGTGTTCGTACACGAAATTTACTGTTTACGAAGTTAGTAATGTTCTCGAAAATAGTTACGTATTCGAAAATAGTTATGTTCTCGAAAATGATTATGTATTCGAAAATAGTTATGTGTTTCGAATACTCTTAGATTTTCGAGTACATTAAGATTTTCGAGTACAATTAGATTTTTTGAGTACACTATGATTTCGTGAACTTATAAAAAATTTCGAGTACTCTTAAAAATTTCGTGAACTTAAAATTTCGAGTACACTAAAAATTTCGTGAACTCCAAAATTTCGAGTACACTAAGTTTAAAAGTAATTTCGAGTAAGTTAAATTTTGAATACTCAAATTTCGAGTACTCTAAAATTTCGAGTACAATCAAATTCGAGTACTCTTAAAAACGTGTACATTAATTTCGAATACGTTTAAGTCCGAAAATTTTTAGGTTTACGAAAAACGCACCAGATTCACGGTTTTACGAAAAACGAACCAGTTTTAAGGTTTTTCGAAGAACGACCCACTGTTCATACTCGTTTTTGTAAAACGTTTTTGGATTTTGAATCAATTTCGTGATTAGGAATCGATTAAACAACATATTGCTCTGATACCACATGTTGGATCGATTCCTTTGGTTTAGATATAGAGATGAACATGTAAATATAAATGAGATAGAGATTAGATGAAACATGTGAATCCAGTGAACGCGTTGTTGATTCCAGACATCGTTCCTGAGAGATTCCTGAGATGATGATCTTGACCGGGTTCCCGTTTAGGGTGTATGGTGAGGATGGAGTTAGGAGAGAGGCTCGGTTATGGGGTTCACGAATCCAGAGAGATTAGGGATTCGTGTATGATGTTGTGTAAAAGTGAGTAACCTCTATTAGGAGCCTTAACCTCTTATTTATATACACCCAAGGGGAAACCCTAATTAGGATAAATAAGGATAATTATGTCCATCAAATAATTATCTATCTGCTAGAGGTAATTAAGTAATTGATCTAATTAGTTAAATAATCATGAGGGCCATATTATAAATATTTGGTCTTACACTTGAATCCTGTGTGAAATAAAATATTGACGAAGATTCATCTCTTTAAGGTAAATAAAAGACGAGCCAAGCATAACTAAGCAATTATATAAATTTATTCTTAAATCAAACATAATGTAAATTACGAGTCAGGACAAGTCTTTTTTGTCTTCTTATTTGGTGGGGGCACTATATTGAGTACATAGATGTACAAGTGTATAATGAGTATCATGTGTATGACACAACTTACTTTAATGTCTTGTACTTTGCATCGTATCTATATATAATTAAAAGTTATAAAATTGAATAATAAAAATATAAATATTAAATAGAGTGTGAATAATTATCTTACATTATATTTGGGCCATTTTATTTGTTAATATTACTTGTTTCTTCTATTCGTACCATACATACTATGTATTCGGTTTATTTCGTAAATCTTTGTTCATACTTCATAGCAGGTTCACAAGTTACTCTTGGTGAGGTATGAAAAGCGAAGAGTTATGCTCTAGAAAATTCGGAGAGAAAGTTAAATCAATTTAGCAACACATGCTAATTTATCATATTGGTCATTTTACAATGTGTAATGAGTTAGATTGCGAGACCGCGCTGTAGCCATTTAACACCGATTAGGTTAAAGATGAACCGATTAAAAATTCGTAACCGAAGAAGACACAGCCACAGGGGTAGAAATGTCTGTATAGATGGAGCAAAAGCAAAATATAAATGTAATGCAAAAGATTCAACAATTTCGTTTCTACAAATTAAGTAAAAGCAATATTCTTAGTTAAACTCATTGTGAGATATTTTGCTTTTTAAGCCAATATGTTGAGTTGGTCATTTTATTAGAAACTAAGCATGCCTAACAATGAATTAACTTATCTTTTATCTATTTTATTACATAGGCAAAGAGAGTTATTTATAAATGACCAACATGAGGATAAAGAGAATATCATAAATATAAATTATAAAGTTATGGCGCTAATCTAAGTTTTATAAAAATTATAAATATGTTAAATCAATGTATTCCAAGAAATCGTACATTTGTTGCTAGTCATATGCCTTGTAAGAAGTCGTCACTGTCAGTTGATGGGTCATCTCAACTCGAAACCATGAAGTGGTCGACCAAAACAACTAACCAAAATTAAAGACAGAAAATCTTACCTTGCAATAATTTTGCGGTCGATCGTATTTTTGATTAAGTGGTATCTTTAACAAGTCATGTCTGAAACTTACCTCAAAATAATGGAATAAGATAAAAGTTTAATACTCAAAAGAATTAACATTTAAATGGAAATTTTTTTAAAAATCACTTAAACTTGAGCAGAAAGGAATTAAGCAGCATGTGAATTTTAAGTAGCATCAAACTTAAATATAAATGAAGGCAAGCAAGCTAAAAATCCTTAATTATTTAGTTTCTCTATCATTTGTTATTTATCAGTTGTCATTTAGTCTAATAGTATCTTGGTTGTGTAATAGATGATATATCATTTGAAGATCAGAGGTTCAAATCCTACAGTTGATAAGTTAGATAAATTTAAGTGTAGATTAGGCGTCGATAAAAAAAAATACTGTAATAAAAAGTGTGTTTTATTTTAATAGAAGTCATATACATGTCATAGTCGACATAGTGTGACTTCATAAATAAATAGATGAAAAGAAATCATACATTTATGATGCTAATTTATCATATATCTTAAATGAAATCAAATTATATTGCGGTGCCAACTCGACATCAAGGCCAGTCCATAGTTTTGAAAGGCATTGTACGACAAGTAAAAGTAGATCCTTTAAAGTAAAACATATGCAGATAAATGAAATTCATTAATTCTGCGATAACTGTTATAACAATGAGTAAGTAAAACATATAGTAGTAAAATGATATCTTACATAATTAAATGAATCCTGAGTACGATTTTGCTTCAAAGATAAGTTAAGCCTATAAAGATTTTTAAGAGTGAATTTTTAAATTAGTTTTCACAGCAATTTGTCAACTTGATTGATGTAAGTGTTATTTGTTAGAGAAATCTCGAGGTAAGTGATCTTTGTCAGAGAAATCTCAATAATCGATGCTTAGATTTCTATATGATCGTGTTAAAATCATTTTCCGGTCATATAAACTTAGCAAATTTCATTTAGGTTTCGGGGCATTGCTCCGAACACTACAAGGGATGTTGCCCCCTTGACCCATGCCTGCTGACTAGCCAGCGGGACCGCCACCTTGGACTTGCAAGGGCGTGTGACCCCCTTGACTCCCGTTTGATCTAGAGCTCAGAAATCTTAAACGAGAGTGTACTCTGTACTTCCGAACTCTTTAATGACGATGTTTTCTAATTTTAAAAATTGACTTAATATACCACACTGTTATTACATGATGAACATTACAAGACCCAAACCGTCAACCCAGCCCGAATTTTTTTTATCCGGCTCTTTTTAATCGAAACGTTTGAAAATAGTGAACACACTGAAAAAAATTCCTGGATCCGTCACTGACCGCCTCTGCTCGACATAAGCCTTGACATGTTTATCTACCAAACCAATGTACGAATCGATGACGAGGAATATGAGTGAAGAGACGATCAATGATATTTGAAGACGAGATCGAAAGATCGATAAAACATCATTCGGGACACTCTAATGGCCATGCAAAAATAGATTTTAGAAGTTCTTGCGTAAACACTTGAACCATGTCAAAAACTTATGAGTTGATGTTAGTTATGTAGTAGATGATATGTTTCATAAGTTTATCAAATGTTCTTGCGTGACCCCTTGAACAAAGTCAAAAACACTTGAACCATGCAAAAACTTAATTATAAATGATGAATATTATTAACTTGGTATGATAGAAATTTGATAAATTAACCAACAAATTGTAATTGGAATATATGAAGTAAATATGGGTTCAAAATAAGGGAGTTTATTGAGTCGGATTATGAGTTATTCAGTTTATTCGAATCGAGTTATTCGAATTTGTGTTTTTTAGTCTCTATCCGACATGACCGAATGTCCGAATCTACCTGAATTAGGATTCGGTTTGGATTCATATATATTTGAACAACCCAAATAAAGCTGAATAAAAATTTCTATAATTCTTTTTTTTTGTTTTGACTTTTTATATTTTTCCTATATTTTGATCCATAAAAATGAGCATTTTACTAGTTTAGATTCATAATACAATTTTTTAAATTTTAAAATAAAAAAAATGATCACAAATTCAACGTAATAAAATAGTTTAAGTAAATTACATGACTCATAAAATATCTAAATAGCCTGAAATTAATAATAGCCCATTGTCTCGTAATCGAATTATTCGAATGCCTGAACATTCTAAATTACCTAAAACCATAAATATGAATCCGATCCGAATCTCCGAATAACTTTTTTGGACTTGGATCTATCTGACATGAATCAAGATTCGAATTGCTTTTTTCGGTTTTGGATACAATTCAGGTTTTATTTTATTTTATTTTTCGGATTTTTGTATGCCCCTAATCAAATTATAATATATATGATCATATTTTTGGCAAATGAAACTAATAAGGTGTGTGTTATCAAGCAATATGACATGAAGGTTCCTTATGGGTTAAAATGGGATGCATGTCAATAACTTGATTACTAGAATCACTAGAATAATATAAGTTTGACTTCAGGAAGTCAATGAGTCACTTGAAGAACTCAAGATAGGACCAATCTATGGGAGTATGGGTAAATGCGAGTGATTTTATACACTAACTTAAGACTGTGCGTAATGGGAGAGCTGCTCGCTCAACGGGGCATGGTTTTTGGGCGGGGTCGGCAGGAACACCGCCTCCTTCCCCTGGGCTTCCAATTTTTCATTTCAACGGTGTCCACTCCCCGCTTTCTCCTTTCAATCGAGATTGGTCACTGTGGGTGTTTTAAGGTTTAGTAGGGTGATTATGTGGCATAGTACGAAATGTTTTTCAATGGGGTGACTATTGTGGAGTTTTAACGTTTTTAGTGAGGTGATGGTATGGTAGAAAATTTCGGTGGAGAAGGATTTCAGTGGCGTGACAACCGTAGATGGTCTAAAGATGTATATAGATCGTAAAATATGATAGATTATTTTAATTATTTTATACAATTAATAATGAATTTGGGTAAAGACTAAAGACCTATGACTAAGTTTACTAGTAAATATAGTTGAATAAGTTATAAGTCTACAAATGAATATAAGACAAATGTAAGAATTCCGACTCTAATTATGAAACTAAAACTTACACCAAGTAGAGTGCATATCACATCACATGTCATCTTGTTATGACAATCTTTGTGTATACATTAATCAACTTAAGTCTTAAATGGACAGCAATATGTGTAATAAAGGTTAAAGTTCGAAGTAAACACCCATGTAAGTATATAAAGTTAAATTCCTAATGGACACGATGTGTGTGTGGTTTTTAAGAGGTGGATTTTGCTATATATATTGAGGATCTATTAAATGGAACACTCTTTTGCAAAAGTATGAAACCTTAATCTACCTCTACCTACTCCAATAAAATAGTATTTTAAGGAGACACATGTCATCTCCTAATTAAATGTAAAAAAGTTTTTTCCGCCTCTCTCTTTTCTAAAAATATTAATAATTATAAATCATGTTATAAAAATTTATCAATTTACTAAAAATTAATAAAATATATTAAAATTTTAATTATATCTTGTATGTTTATATAATTTTAAAATTATTAAATATTTATAATTATTTGTTATTTATAATTTTTAAATATTCATATTTCTTATTTAACCAACAACTGATAAATGTAACCATGTATTACATGGGTTAAATAATTATAACATATTATAAATAATAATTTTTGTAAAAATTTATATGTTAGATTTATCAACTATTGGTGAAATAAGAAATGTGAATATCTAAAAATTATAGAACAAATAATAAATATATTCAATAAATATATAATTACATTATAAGATAATATATAATTTAAATCTTATTATAGTTTACCAAGTTTTAGTAAAGTAGTAATTACTAAAATAAGAAGATATATATCTACCTATTCTAATAAAAGAGTATTTTTAAGAAACACATGTCATATCCTAATTAAAAGTAAAAAGTTTTCCCGCCTCTCTCTCTTCTAAAAATATTAATAATTATAAATCATGTTATAAAAATTTATCAATTTACTAAAAATTAATAAAATATATTAAAATTTTAATTATATCTTATATGTTTATTTAATTTTAAAATTATTAAATATTTATAATTATTTGTTATTTATAATTTTTAAATATTCATATTTCTTATTTAACCAACAATTGATAAATTTAAGATATAAATTTTTTTATAAATCATTGTTTATAACATATTATATTTGTTCAACCCATGTAATACATGGGTTTGTAGGCTAGTGTTATAATATAATAAATAGATAGGAGCAATGTTATATATGTGTGTAGCCGTAGAGGTGTTCAGTTTTCGAATTGGATTCGAAAAAATCGAAATTCGATTCGATTTTTATTCGAAAATCACCGAGTCGAATTCGATTCGAATATTCGTATTCGAATCGAAATTCGAATATAATTATATATATATATATATTTATTATATATATACAAGTATTTACTATAAAATTATTATATACCTATGATTTTATTAGTTTGAATGTTATCACTAATATTACAACTTAAATGTTAGCTATTTGATATTTACATATTTATAATGTATTTGATATTTTGAATGCATAAACATGTGTAACAAGTATAAAACATTTTTTTAATTAAATTTGAGTCAATCCAATTCGAATTCAAATCGAATTCGATTCGAATTCGAATTCTGAATACGAATACGAATCGAATTCGAATGCTCTTAAAAAATTCAAAATTCGAAATATTCGAGTTATTCGAAATTCGATTCGATGAACACCCCTGTGTGTAGGTAGAGTTGTTCAAAAAGTTTGCGACTCGAGACTTGCTCGAAAAAACTCGAAAAAGGCTCGCTCGAAAAAGGTTCGGCTCGAAAAAAGCTCGTTAAAAACGAGCCGAGCCGGAGACAAGATTGGCTTGGCTCGAGCTCGGCTAAATTTTTAATATGTATATATATATATATATATATTATATACACATATATGTATATATTATATTACACATACATACAT
The DNA here is from genome assembly GCA_009363875.1 of Mikania micrantha. Taxonomy (NCBI): domain Eukaryota; kingdom Viridiplantae; phylum Streptophyta; class Magnoliopsida; order Asterales; family Asteraceae; genus Mikania; species Mikania micrantha. Next base: position 431,145 of record CM018686.1, read on the forward strand.
AATATATATTCAATATTTTATACACATATTTATATAGGGAGATGATCAAATGTTAACTCATGTTTACTTCGTTAACCGAATAACTACATCTTGTTACTTTGGTACCCACACTAAAGTAAATTTAAATGTGTAAGTTTTTTCCTTTTTAATTAATGTAGGGCTCACTTACATAAATAAAAAAAATAAGAAAAAATGTACACCTTTATATTTAATTTTGTGTGAGCCCCAAAGTAATAAGATTTAGTTATTTGGTTATCGCATTAAGGAAGAGTTAACATTCGAACCATCCCCTATTTATATAAATATACATATTATGCATAATATATATGTATGCATATATATACACGTATAGGATATATATATATATATATATATAAATTGGAGGGAAAAAATAAAAACAAAACGAGCTGGCTTGTGGCTCGAGGTTTTACAAGCTCAAATTTTTTCCTCAAAAGAATTTTCGGCTCTGCTCGAAGATCCAGAAGCCGAGCTGGAGCCAGGCCTGGCTCAGCTCGGCTCGATTACAGCCCTATCTAGGGATATGATCAAATAAAAAGTGTATTTTGCCCATTAAGGCTAAAAATGGTTTTTAAAACCTTTAAAACCGACCCAAACGAACTCTAATTGAGCTTATTTCGATGGCATTAGAGCCGTATCGTCGAACTATATAATATTGGCTTTTAAGTTTTAGATTAAATGTTTAACTATAAAGTTTAGGTTTTAGGCTATATTTTTGACTTTTAGGTTTTATCTTTAGGCTTTAATGTTTGGATTTAAAGTTTAGGTTTTAGTATTATGGTTTATAGTTTGGGTTTTAATGTTCAGGGTTTAGGGTTCAACAAGCCGGTTCAACGACGCAAAAATGAGTTCGTTCAAAGTTTGTTTGAGTTGGTTCTTAAATTTTCAAAAATCATTTTTAAACTTTTTAAGCAAAATAGACTTTTTAAGGGAATTTCCCTGTGTGTCTATATGTATAATAAACTAGGTAAAAATATGTGTGTTACACATGTTTAATAAATGAAATTTAAAATTACTTATTTTAATTAACATTCCATATATTTTTCAAAGATACTTATGTAATTTGTAAAAATGTAAAGAATGACTAGTATTGTAATCATATTATTTAAAATTTAAATAAAATTATTAATTTTTCATATAAAAAAGATGAGAAAATTAAAATATAAAAAAAATGTCTTATAATATTTAGTAGGAGAGAGAGTCAGTAAAATAAACTTTTAGGTTGTCTATAAAATTGACACGTGTGCATTGAAACATTCTTTTATTATTACCAAAAAAATAAATATCAAGAACTAAAATGAAATGACTCATCAATTGGAAATGTTGTAATAAGTAATCAAACGAACAAAAAGTTATTTGCAATTATAAAAACTGCTTATAGGAATATTAAACATTTACAACATTGCTTCATGCATTATAAACTATAGTAATATTCAACACAATTATTAATTGATACAAAGTATGAATGAAGTGTTAACCAATGTTTTCAGAATCGGACCAAGCGTCGAATCGGATTTTTTACTGGTCACTGGTCGGACTGCTCGGACCAGATTCAAGAACCGGAAAACACAATAAATAAATAAAATATTTCAAAAAAATGTAAATTATAAACACATTTAAACAAGCATAATTAATGTTTAAGAATACATATTCATTTTTAAAAACTATAAGGTTTAGTTTTAATGTTATATGTATTGGATTTTAGTTAAAAAACTAAAGTATAACAAAAAATAAAATTAAATAGATAATAAATTATGCATCAAGGAGGCAAAATATACATTCTTTGCTTGAAGCATAACAAAAAAGTTGTTGGCAATTAACACTCAAACTAACAGTAGTGAACAAAAGATAATATCTGAAAGGAACTCTCGTACTTCTATTAATGAAGAACTTGATGAATTACAATGAAATAGCAGTCCTAATATACTAAAAAAACCATGAAATACGCAACAAAAAGATGGCCGAAACATATGTCGTTAAAGGCTTAATCAAAAATTAACTAAAAGAAGAAAAAATAGGACACTTGCACAACACATTGGAAAGAGTGCGAGAGTTCCATGCTGAAAGTTTTGAATTATTCTTTGACATCCTCCCTTAATTCAAAATTTCTGACATTCAACAATGATTTAAACTTCATAAATTTTTCTTTGGATAATGATTTGGTGAACACATCTGCCAGCTGGTTAAGAGTGCTGTGATACTCCAACCGCACAAGTTTCTTTGTAATCATTACTTCATATCAATATGCTTGGATTTACTGTGCATAATTGGGTTCTTGGAGAGATTGATAGTAGATTTGCTATCACAATAAATTATAGTTGGATCTGTTTGTGAAAGGACAAGATCTTTTAAGATTCTTCTTATCCAAATAGCTTGGCAATAGCACTAATAGCTGAAATACACTCGGCTTCTATACTTGATACAGCCACAGTTTGTTGTTTTTTTAACAACATACAATAGCACCATTGCCAAGTGTAAAAACATAAGCTGATATACTTTTCGTCATCAATACAACTTGCCCAATCACTGTCACTGTATCCTGTAAGCACAACCTCCTGCTCCTTTTTGTACCAAATGCCCATAGTTTTTGTTCCCGCAACATACTTAAGTATTCGTTTGGCTGCACCAAGATGAATTTTAGAAGGATAATGCATATAATGTGACACCATGCCCACTGCATAAGCCAAGTCTGGACATGTATGAGCGAGATATATCAATCCTCCAACTAGACTTCTGTACATTTCCTCATCAATCTTGTCAACTCCATCTTCAAGTTTAAGCTTTCCATTGTAGTTCATTTGAGTTTATTCAACTTTACTTTTATCATTTCAAAATCGAGACAGAAGACTAGTAGCATATTTTTCTTTCCCAACAAAAAATCATTCTTTGGTTTGTTTGACCTCAAGACCAAGGAAGACTTTAAGACTTCCAATATCAGTCATTTCAAAAGTGAGCTTCATGCTACGTTTAAATTCTACAATCAATTCATGAGAGGAAGATGTACAAATAATTTCATCAACTACATACATAAAGTATACCTATATCATTGATTTTGACATACAACATGGGTTCATTGCAACTGCGTTTAGACCCGTGTTCCAAGAAGTAATTGTCAATCTTCTCATACCAGGCTCGTGCAGCCTGTTTTAAACTATATAAGGCTTTCTGCAATTTATACACCATATGCTCTTTTCAATGAACCACAAAACCTTTAGGTTGCTCAATAAAGATTTTTTCATTCAAATCTCTGTTAAGAAAAGCAGTCTTGACATCAAGCTGATGAACATGTTGTGAGCTGCAACAACTAGAAGGATATGAATAGTTTCAAATCGAGCTAGATGAGCAAATATTTCTTGATAATCAACTCCATGTTTTTGAGAATATCCCTTGGCTACAAGTGGCTACAAGTCGGGCTTTATGCCTCAGAATCTCCCCATTTGAACCAAGTTTGGTTTCAAATAACCATTTTACACCAACAATGATTTTATCTTGTAAGGGTGTAACCAGCTCCGAGGTCTGATTTCATTCAATAGCTGCAAGATCTTCTTTCATAGCTTGAACCCATTTGCTGTCTTTGAGAACTTTAATGTACGTGACATGGCCGGAGATATTGAGAGCAAATTGGCATGAGGTATAATTTGTTTCTTCATTTGATAATCCTTCACCAGTGGCATAGTCTTGTAACCAACCTAGAGGTTTTGATGTTCATTTGGAGGGCCCGGCATGAGGTGTAGAATTTAAGTTGGTTTGGTTAGTAATATTTTGAGGTAATGGATTTGGAGATAGTGGAAAATCATGAGAATATGTGACATTAGGATTAGGTGTAGATAAGGAGTAAGGTGTAGCCGTGTAGGTGTATGGTTATTAGGTATGTGGGACTTGACAATAGGATTAGGTGTAGGTGTAGGGTATTTTGAGATGAAAAAGAAACATAAATGGGAATAGGACTCGTAAATGAATAGTCTCCATTAACTTTTGAGCTATCAACTTTGTCTTGTACCCACTGCCTTTTAACATCTTCAAGAAATTTAATGTCATGTTTGCTTTTAACATTAAATATCTTGGTGATTACATAAAAAAGTTTATACACATTGTGTCACACCCCGACCGACGACAGAATACGTCGGTGCGCGACCTCGACTGCTCATTAGCTCATGGTGCTATTAATATGTTTGAATAATTAAAGCATTCATTATTAACAATACAAAGATTTCATTCATTACACTCAAGTTACATTACAAGAATTGAATAAACAAGCAATTACAAATGAAATTCTAAACATTGTTTTAAATAATATCCTATGTCTTCACCAAAGCATCCACTTAACCTGTTACATGTGCAAAATAAAGATTTGGTCAACTATTTGCATAGTTGGTGAGTAACCCATATAGTTTATATAGTATACATAGAAAACTAATGCAATTCAATTAGACTGCAAAGTTTAAACTCTAGCATGCATATCCTACTATTGCAATTAAGTTTTTAGAATATATCGTCTCCAAACTCGTATCAATACTTAGATAAAAAGCTTAGCATATCTACAAGTCTGCAATAGTTTATATCGTCTCCAAACTCGTTCCAATACAAAGCACAAAGCTAAGTATTTCACAAGTCTGCCCATGATTGTACTTTTCGCCCTTTTAACACATTTGACCTAAGTCAAAGCGAAGGTGGTATCTAACACACCTTAGGCTGCTCGGTATCGAATAACATAGAATCACAAAGCAAATAGAATCACATAGCACGAATTCAAACCAAATAGACTAAAAGCATTGCATCTAAAGAATTTGACTCTATAATAACTTAGTTTTTGAACACTAGCATATGTAACATCCCAAAAATACAAAATTGTAAAGGGGGAGTATAGAATTACTCACATGTTGTCCTATCTTTGTCAAGTAGATCATTGCTTAGGATTTATGAAGTTATGCTTGCACACTTTAGTAACACCCCAGCCCGACTAGGACTGACATGTCATCTTTACAAAGTGAAATAAAAAACGTACTTCCATAAATCCTAAAAATATTATGAAATTTAACAACTTAATACCAATATACACAAGTGCTAATCGTCTACTTTTATTGGTATAGATATTTTTAAAACACTCTTGAGCACTCTTCACTATCTCATCCCTTATTGTCTTGATAACCTGGGTACAAGAAGGAAAAAACACAAAACTTACGTCTGAGCAAAATAATTTATCTTGCCCAGTTAGCGGATAGAGGAAAATAAAATGGCTTCTTTTATTTTTAATAAATGTCTCGAGTTTTCATAAATCAAAACAGATAAAATAAACAAATAAATTTAAATATTAATATAACTTCAAAGATATATAAACTTGTATTTTTAAATGAAAGATGTAAAATCTGAATGTATAAACATGAATTTTTAAATCAGAATATACCCAAAGTCCCAGAAGGTTCATTTAATTTCGAAGGTTAATGCAGGGTAGCTAGCCCATACATCCGGACGCAAATGGAGTGTGGGCAAATCACACCGATCATTCACCAGATAACAAATATATAAATTTTCCTATGATCGTTCCATACGCCTCCAAACTGTACATGATGTACCAGAATGCTCATTGAGCCCGATTGAGATGCCGTGAACTCAACGTACTGTCACGGTAAGTACTACATCATTTTATGCCACAATGATGTACCTGGGGTCAGCTCCTCAGGTGGTGACAGACTTAGGTACCATTTTAAATAACACAATATATATATATATATATTTATACCAAAATCTCATATCAAATTAATCTGAACTTATAACTTGAGAGTGATCAAAATATTTATTCGTAAACTAACGAAATTTGTCGCTTGTAAATAAGTAAACTTATAAACTTATCAGCATGCAATCCCGTAAACATGCAAACTCATAAACTTATAAACTCATAAACAAGAAACTAACAAACATATAAACTCAAGAACATATAAATAACAAATTTCATAAACCATTTTTAGAATATATAAAAGATTTTTAAAACGCTTATAGCTTTAAAACATATTTTTATAATAAAATTTCATACGAAACATAAAACATAAAAACATAATTTGAAACGTAATAAAATCAGAATAACAAAACTTAATAAGAAACATTGATAAGAATCAGATGCCCGAAGGCCAGTTGGCACATATCAAAAGAAAGAGATTAGACTATCCGTACCTTAACTGTAGATTAGAATCAATACGCAAACAATCTTCCTAAACGTGCACCAAATTTTTTTTAAAAGTTCTTCGAAATTTAAAAGTCGAAAACTACAGATTTCATGAGCAGGATCTATTTTCTCCTTTCGTTCCTCTCATCAATTTATGACGAACAAGAATCCTTGAATTTTGATAATGCATATGTGTACATATATTATGCATACATATTCTTTATGTATGCATACTCATCTTTCAATTCTATCTACATTTGCACACATGCACTGTTATTTTTATTTATTTTTTCATCATAGCATTTCAGATTTTTAATAATTATTATTATATTATTATAATTATTGAGTTCAATTTTTTTTATAATTTTTGTTTTAAATATTATGTTTTGTAAAATCACCAAAGGTATTATGTTAGGGCATACATAGGGTCAGGCTTACCGCCAGCCCACCACCCCTTTGATAATTCACAAGGGTGTCCTTAATGGAAATCGGACCTGGTCACTTATGTATCTCCACTCTTCATGACACGACTGATGGTTGTAACCAAGAAATTGTGAGAAAGAAGCGTATGCTCTGTCACCTGATATAGGAGACATGTTTTGTTGTGTTGAAAATCATTTGAGTGACGCTTTTTTCTTGTAGTAAAACAAAGTTTACTCTGTACTCATTTGAAACTCGTTCAAGACCAGGTCTTGAACAATTGTATTGTTTGAAAACTCTTGTTTTTGTTGTGTGGTCTGTCTGTAATATCACCCTTGTGATCATTTACCAACCCTAACTGATATGATTGTGTGATTAGTTCCCCTGGAACTAATCTGAGTTATTGTTGCACGTGTGTATGTGTGTAACGTACCAGCCCTAGCGCTGAAGGTTTGTTAAACCTATGGTACCATCTACGTTACCGTCGGTTGACCCGCGTCAACTAATGGCAAATGACTCTGATGTGAGTTGTTCGAGAATTCCTCAGCGAATTCTCGATGTGATGTTATGTGGACACATGTCCTAGTGAATTACTCTAGACAGATACCTTGCAAAATATTGTTTGTTTGATGGGGGATTCCCATGAAAATGATAGTTCTCGATTGTGCACTACACAATTTCACGGTTCGTGTCCGTTCACCTCTTGGTTGGGCACAAAGCCTCGAATTGTTGTGGTCAACGGACATCTCCTCGATGATTTGTGTTTTGAACCCTCGAAACCGGATTGTTGTTATTGTTTGATGAAAAGTTGAATGGAGCGATGAACGCTCAGTAAAAGTAATTGGAAAGACCCTTATTCGTATAACATTCGAATAAGAGGTTGAGAGTTGATCCTTTTATTAAAATCATTTGAAAATATCTCTTATTCGTTGATCATTCGAATAAGAGGTTTTATGTTCTCAGCCCCAAATGATTTGGAAGCCAGAAAATTGAAAACAAGGGTTCTGTGAACTCACTTGAGGTCTGGGGTCGTCGATGCACTCACTCGGTATGTTCCCTCGGTTTGAATCCTGTGTTAAATATTAGTTAGTTAGGTGTTTGGTGATTATGTGCTCTGTTTCTTGATGTGATTTTGTAAATGTTTTTTCAATGGTTTTAGTTTGATTAGATTTAAAATCGGGTCTAAGGTTCGGTTCTATCGATACAAATGGTGTAAGATAGGACTTTCAACACTTAGCCATTTTGGGGTGTTCTTGGTGTGAACAGGTGGTTCGTGCGAATGGCCCTCATTCACACGAATGGAGTGATGCGAATGCATACTCCCCTTCTTGTTATCCGTTCGTGCGAATGGGTCTTCATTCGTATAGTTGTTCCACACGAATGAACCCATGTCGTTCGTGCGATTGTTCATTCGTTCGACAGCTCGTTTGCGTGACTCTTCCTCACAAACGAGGCTTCTCGTTCGCACGAATGAGCCCTTCGTATGCTCATTCGCCTGCAAGTTTACCAAGAACGCCATTTTTGAAATCGATGGTTGTTTTTGATGTTTTTATGGTCAAAATTGATGGTAAAACGTTTTGGAGTGTTTTGGTGCTAAGGATCGGTGCTAATACTTACTCTGGAGCTCGTATTTGACTGAAATGAGATGAAAAGGGTTGAAATCTTGAAATGGAGGTGTTGGGGTTGAAATACACACGATTTGGACGGTGGAATGGTCCGATTTCGCGTGGAAATGGTCGAAAAATCGAGTGGCCGAATGTGGGGTTTGGTTGAGAGAATTGGGTGAAAAATGAGTTTTAAAAACGAAAGTGTTGCTTTTATAGCTGTACTGTCGCACGAATCAACCGTTCGTACGAAGGGCTCCCGTTCGTACGAATGGCTCTCGTTCGTACGAATGGCTCCCCTTCATGCGAACGAACTGTGGCTATAAAGTTTCAGGAATTAGATCGGTTCATACGAATGAGAGTCCATTCGTACGAACGGTTGTGTGTTTTAAAATTTTGATTGTTTATTAAATTGTTTTGGTGGGGTTTTATTTAAAATTGTTATTATTTTACGTCAACGTTAAAGACTCACGCGGACTTTTGTATGAATCGTCACCCACATAAACGCCGTGTTGTATTAAATTGCTGACATTGTTTGATACTGTAAGGATTTTATTTAGAGTATTCAAATCTAACAACATATCCACATGGGTCGTCACTCCTGTCGATATCTCGTTGGATCGACACTCCAAATGTTATCTATTCAGGTTTTGTTCATTGTTTTCCCTCACAGGTTGTTTTCTTTTCTTCTGATTCATGTTCATATGATTAAGTGGATTTTTCTAACTGTTTTAGGAAAACCCGTGTTTTTTTTTATTGTCGTTGATCATTGTTGTCTTCGCTCTCGTAACACTATGTCTTACACTGTGATTATGTACACCCATGGATTTCCGACTCATGGTTACTCGGATGCCGGTCATCACAACAATTATCCAAAGCATGTTATAAACTTTGTTTTATTATGTACGAGTATAATTATAATAAAATAGAAAATTGAAAACATAAGGATTACACATTGACAGATGTTGCGTACCCAATAATTATATATTTACTTGATCGATGATCAAGTTTTTTCTTTGTTGTGATGGATTCAATTCATAGCATGTGCAGCCAAATGTTCTCATGTGATCAACAGTGGGCTTTCATCCATTCCATGCATGCAAACAAGAGTGTTTAATTAGAGCCTTTGTAGGTGATCTGCTCATAGTATAAATGGCAGTTGCGACTGCTTGTGCCCAAAAGTTATTTGGAAGCCCTTTTTCATACAACATAATTCTTACTAGCCCCATGATCATTTGATTTTTATGTTCGCTTACCCCATTATGTTGAGGGGTATATGGGGCAGTAAGTTCTCGTTTGATCCCTGCTTGACTGCAAAAATAATCAAACTCATAAGAACATAATTCTCCTCCATGACCAGACCTTAATGTCATGATACATTGCCCACTTTCGAGTTCAGCCATAGCCTTAAAAAGATTAAACTTTGAAAATGCTTCAGATTTATTTGTTAGAAAATACACCCAACACATACGTGTAAAGTCATCAACAAAAGGTAGGTAATACCAAGTGTTACCTAAACTTGAGACTTGCATGGGTCCGCATATGTCGGTGTGAACAAGCTCTAGCTTTTTCTTGGCATGCCATGATGTAAAACGAAATGGAGTTTTGGCTTGTTTCCTACAATGCATGCTTCATATTTGACCGAAGTGGTTATGTTGGGAAATCCTATCACCATTTGGGTATCATGAAGCTGTTTGAGGCCATCTAAGTAAAGATGACCGAACCTGAAATGCCATTTAAGTGTCTCGGCTTCCTATTTGGTTAATGAAAGGCTGATAGCAACCATCAAACATGTAGTGTTCAATATGAATATGTCGTAGTTTGCCAGCTCAGCCGGCATAAGAATCTTTCCTGTTGCTTTGAATTATGCACTTTTCATCATCAAAATGGAGAGCATAGCATTTTCTCATCAATTGACCAACACGTAATAAATTATATTCTAAATTTGGTGCATAATAAACATCATCTAAAAGTTTGAATGATGTAGGGCCAGTGGAAATTTTGACGGTACCTTTTCCTTTTACACAAAGTTTGTTTTTATTTCCAAGTGTAACATTCAAAGAGAATATTTCATCAAGAGTCAAAAAACTGTTCTTTGATCCTATCATATGATTAGAACACCCTGAGTCTAAAAACCAAAGATAATTAGAATTACCTGGGTTTGTAGTAGACACCATTAATGATGGTTACTCTGGTTCTTTTAGCAACCATTATAAAGTGTTGAGACTCGGTGTCAACAGTTGTATCATTGGCATCTTCATTTTCGGCTACATTAACTTGAGCATCCTATTGTACCAACAATCTTTTTGAAGATACCCGAATTTCTCGCATGTGAGTCATTGAGGAACCTTGCTTCGATCTAGCCAAGTTCTTCCATGACTTCTTCCTCTATTCATCACACGATCTCGACCTCGTCCACGTGTGGGTTTGTTATTTTTCTTGAAAAACTTGTAAAGCTTTTTCACCATGTTTTTCGTTTGTTTTGATTGGGCTTGTGATCATTCTGCCATGCATTCTTTCTTCTTGGGATTGGAGTATCTCCATTAGTTTCACAAGTGTGATAGTGGATAAATCCAATGCTACTTCAATAGAAGGACTTACGTAGTCAAATTTGGAGGATAGATGTAACACCCAAACTTTCCACACGATTACACGTGTCCCATTTGTGTCCCATTTTAGGTCCCAGGTTAAACTTTTTCAAAAATTTTGTTCGGAAGCGTAAAAATAACATTTCATAAGTTAAACACACTTAATTTCAAATCATTTACATTTTTGATTAATAAAACTAGTGTGTTTAAGTTCAATACCATCAGAGAATTTTACATAACGTTTGGTTCTGCTTCATAACATGCCCGATCAGATCGCTCGATGCATATCTATCTTTGACCTGTAACATCACATATAAGTCACCATTAGTTCATACGAACTAAGTAAGTAACCCCTCCCCGAGTTCCCACAACTCATTTAACATATCCACATACATATCATATGGATATTTATCATATCTAGATAATAATATATTATCCAATACAACTCTATCACCAGCACCTCTGGTCAATTTAAAACACAATAATCACCACATATATATACACCTATATATATATATATATATATCATTGACTCAACCAATTTTCCACACACCTGTGGTTTCAACAATTCAATTTCCGGTGTAACCGGCTATCCACACATTTGTGGTATCATAAATATTTCAAGTCTTAAGATGTTCACACACCGGTACTTCCATCTAAGACAATTTCTATCACATCCGGTCAGTGTATTCTATACCACCATATAGATACACTACTGTTGTTCCCAAATATAATTTGGTAACAATATTCAGTCACATACAAACGATCCACTAGTGGGTCGTTTCCACCAAAACCCATGAATCACCCATTCATGTATAATTATTATAGTTCAACACCACACATACATGTGTATATTTCCAGTCCACCATTTGTTCACACACCTTGTGAATCTTTTACATTGGAATTGCAAGTTATACGTTCACACACCTTGTGAATCTAAACATGCACATTACCAATTCAACATTTGTTCACACACCTTGTGAATCTTTTACATTGGAATTGCAAGTTATACGTTCACACACCTTGTGAATCTAAACATGCACATTACCAATTCAACATTTGTTCACACACCTTGTGAATCTTTTACATTGGAATTGCAAGTTATACGTTCACACACCTTGTGAATCTAAACATGCACATTACCAATTCAACATCTACGCATTCGTAGATCACCACATGTTCACACACCTTGTGAATCTTTTACATTGGAATTGCAAGTTATACGTTCACACACCTTGTGAATCAAAACATGCACATTTCCAATCCACCATTCATCCCAACAATGCATATTCCACATGCATTGTCAAGTTAACCCCAATTCATTATAACAAGGCATATTCCACCTACATTGTTAATTTAAACACCAATTTATTATAACAATGCATATTCCACCTACATTGTTAATTCAAACACCAAATCATTCCAACAATGCATATTCCACATGCATTGTCAATTTAAACACCAAATCATATTAATTAATCACCGGTTCATCCGGTTATTCTAATGCAAAATATATTGCTTATACATTTCCCATTGAAACTTAACAAACACAAACTAAAGGATTTCTCATCCCATAGTTTCAACCACACATTTAACAACATTCACATATTTCAAGCATTCAAGTAGACTCTTTCTACTGCTTATATGTAATGTTACAGTAAGTTGGGTAACTTACCTGGTTCAAACTGTTGTTCACTTGCTACAACCTCTTTTCCAATTCTGTGAATTGTCACTTGACGTTCACCACCAACACCTAGTTGCATATTCACATATATACAACTATATTCAATACATATAACACATACAATCAAGTTCAACTCACTTGACTGGTTTGACTTTCTCAAAGTCAACTTATCACATAATTGACTCTATCCTACTATTTTGAGTAAGTTGTAGTCAATTATTATAATTAAACATACTTCATGCCTACCCCGGCAATTTATCAAATAATTGATGTTCATTATATTGGTTATGATCACAATCACTTCTCTTTAACCAAAATTCATTCATGATCATAACTGTTAATAATCTTTAACATCAATTAATCAAAATCATCATTTAACCCATGGATCATAATCCATATTTCATCTAAAACCATAATCTATTTATTCCTACTAGTTACAATACCATGATATGGGTTTCATAATAACCGGACATTATCCCGGCTTCAAAACGAAGATTTCACCATCAAAATATCAAGTTCTTCGTTTCTAACAATCCCTATTCATCCACTAGGCAATAATCAATACCCATAATCATACTAATACATTTAAGACTAGATTTAATCCACAAAATATTGAACCAGTAGGATAAAACGGACCGTTACCTAATCTGACGGATTTCTGCGGGTAGAATAGCGATCTAGACTTGCAGAAACGTTCCCTGGTGCGATCCGAACGTTTAAAACCCTTAAAAATGGAGTTTGGATGATGAAAAATGAGATTTTGTGCGTTTTGGAAGCTGAATCGTCGATAGGGAGGATAGAGATTGAGATTTGGATGAAATCTTGACTTTTTAAGCCTTTTTTCCGACATTCTGGCCCCAGGCGCATCGCCTGACTCGGGACGCCGAGTTGGGGCGTACCGCGCGGGTCCATGGCGGCCAGATTTTTGTCTTATCTTCGTTTCGCGATTCCGGGGGCATACGGACTCCGTTTTGCGCACGGTTTTCGCCTACGTTCACGATTTTTCGAGCTCTTTCCAATGGTTATAATTTCAAGACCTGAAAAATTCAAAATATATGATCTCTTATTTAACGCTATCTTCAACTTAGCGTATCTTGAAATCAGAGCCTCGTTTCGTGATTTCGCTTACACTCATTCTCTTCATTCTCGAGTTATGATTCTAACATGAGAATTTTGAGTTGTCATAATAACCATCACTATCGTTCAATTAACGATTATCACAATTACATTTCATTTTATTAAAAACGGGTCGTTACAAATCTCCCCTCCTTACAAAGGTTTCGTCCTCGAAACCGCTCAGATGTTAAAAGAAAAGAATAGAATTCTTCATCTCATCTTCTGACCCACACATGGAGTCAAATCCCCTTATATTAGTCCATTGAACCTTCACCTGGTTCAGGGATTTGTTTCTCAACTGGTTGACTTTCCTGTCAATATAGTTATCGACTGTTCCACATATTTCGTCTTGTCATAAATTTCCAAATCTTCTAGTGGCACATATACCGATTCATTAAACGTACATTTTCTTAGATATAACACATGAAAAGTATCATGTATACCATTCAATTCCTCCGGTAGCTCAATACGATAAGTAACACTACCTATCAGAGCTATAATTCAGAATGGTTCGATAAAGCGTGGCTTAACTTTCCTTGCTTTCTAAAACGTATCACACCTTTCCACGGTGAGACTTTTAACAACACAAAATCTCCCACATGGAACTCACTAGTCCTCCTATACTTATTAGCATAGGCATTCTGACAGTTTTATGCCACCTTCAATTGAACTAGAATCTAATATATTCGTTCATTCCTTACTTTAACTACCTTTTTATTTGCCAGTTCTCATTATCCAACTTCTCCTCAACACCTAGGAGTACAAAATTTCCTTCCATATAACATTTCATATGGAGGCATTCCAATACTGGAATGACAACTATTATTATATGAGAATTTAGCCAAAGGTAGATAATTATCCCAACTACCCTCAAAATTTATTATGCATACTTGTAACATATCTCCAGTATTTGAATGGTCCTTTCACCTGACCATCAATCTGAGAATGATACGTCGTGCTCATCCACGATCCTAATTTTTCTGATATCTTGATCAGAAATAATCGTAACAGGCACACCATGCCTAGACACCACTTCTCTAACATATATTTTAAGCATAATTAAACATTTATCCTTAGATACACATGATCATTATACATGATTCTCCAATATCAATCTGCAATTGATTACTTGGTTTGACTTTCTTCATTCAAACCAAACCATATACTCAAGTGTATTTCTATATACATCTTTCACTTCTCATTGGAATATTCATATAAATATTCCTCTCATCATATGTATGAATACAACTTATACATATTATGAATATCCTATTTCTTTACAAATAGGCTTAACTTTGACTTTTTAAAGTCAAACATCATGTATAATGTATTTAACACACAACCACAACCGAATGACTTAACATTCGCGTTATTCGTTATCTCATAAGAGCTGTTAATTACACACAATGGTAACTATTGCATTCATTTACATAGGTAGACATTCTTATCTACCATTCATGCTCAACCCTTATCATTTAACACAATACATATGTGCACACAAAACTCCAATTGTGCATCATATTTCCCAAAAGTCAAACTTAAACAATTCAACTCTTGAAATTGGATGTCTACACTCCTGTAGATCATCTTTTGTTCACATAACTTCTACATTAAGATGGTTGTTTACACTCTTGTAAATCAACTCAATCATTATTACTAGTTAAATGTTCACATACCTCGTAAATCATTCAACTACAATAACCACACTAACTATAACCATTTATATCAAATTCAATTAAAACAACAATTCACATATACGCTAATTGCACAAACAATTTTTTAGTGTGGACTCACCCAGTCCTATAACAACAAGTTAAACAAAATGAATAACTTATTATCATGTACATATACATGAATTACCCCCAACGCCACAAAATTTGTGGACTTACATGACAAACACCAACGCCATTTCATTATGGACTTACCTACAAATATTAATGCCACACACCAGTGGTCTTACATCAGTTTCACACAATTGTGAAGCGTCACCCATTATCTGTGTCAGTTATTCTAAACCTACCACGACACTTTTGTTAATTATGCCATTTATCATTACATTAATCAATTTCAACAATCCAAATACCACCCCATGTGGTTTCATTTTCATATTTTCAACATTTCATGACACATATGGTCAATTTACCATTCAATTTATCACGATTACTACAAGTCAATTACAAGTAGTAACAACAAACATAATCAGATAACACATAATCATTAACATGTCTTATGGTTACATATTAATGAATAGTTAACTCATCTACTCACACTAACCATAACTTTGACTTTTTAAAGTCAACATCGTTCAACACATACTCACCTATTGACCAATCCACACGCATGTGGATTCTTTCCAATGCCTCACTAAGGAGGTCTTACATGATAACCCAATGCCACTCACCAGTGGTCTTACATGATAAATCCAATGCCACTCACCAGTGGTCTTACATGTTAAATATTAATTATCATTTCCTTGAGACTTCCTTCTTCACCAAGGATTCTCAAGATATGTAATCACACCACCTGTGATTTACCTAAACTCCATATTTTCTCCATGGGAAGATCACACCACTTGTGATTCAACCCATTTTGCATTCACACACATTGTGAATTACTTTGACTATTTCAGTCAAATTTCAAATGAGAAGTTCACACCACTTGTGAATCATTCTTATCTCACCATATCACTTATAACATAACAAATCACAATAACTAAGTAATTTAAATACTTATTACATGTTATTGTCAACACCAAGTAATTAAAAATTGATAATGGGTTAACTACACCCAACAATTTTCATCACCACACACACATTAACCCTCACGGTTATTAAATTTGATCTACTCACTAGTAGATAATACGATTACCACCACAATCTTATTGTACACTTATTTGTACATTTAATTCAACACACACATTGTGTTTAATTTACATACTTAATATGCAGCACATATTATTCAAGACATTACTGTCACACCCGTGAGACTTACACACCCGTCGTGTATCTATGCCCATATATCCAATGGGTCAATCACAAAATAAACACAAATACTACTCAATACTTGTCACCTAAGACATTTACATCACACTCATTGTGATTTACACACTCATTGTGTATTATTGCCCATACCCCCAATAGGTCAATTACATAGTAGACTCAACTACTAACCATCACTCATAATCAATTCACCTTAATCTCAATATCTAAGTATAAAATGATTCCCATAAAGAACTTGTTCATATCATGTTTGCACTAGTAAGTTGGCCAGACATACTAGTTCACTCATTATATGCCAAATTCCTTACTTCCTTCATTTCATACTCAAGACATTGATTTCGATTTCAAATGATCCATCAAATCACATTTAACATGTAATGATTCACATTACATTTAACAATTATAATATAGGATATAGATATGCTAACCTCATACATTCGGCATCATGATCGGGTCTTCGAATCAAACGTTATGTTTTCATATCAAGAGCACACGAGTTTGAGATCAAGACGCACTTGATTCCCTCAAACCATTGCTCTGATACCAACTTGTAACACCCAAACTTTCCACACGATTACACGTGTCCCATTTGTGTCCCATTTTAGGTCCCAGGTTAAACTTTTTCAAAAATTTTGTTCGGAAGCGTAAAAATAACATTTCATAAGTTAAACACACTTAATTTCAAATCATTTACATTTTTGATTAATAAAACTAGTGTGTTTAAGTTCAATACCATCAGAGAATTTTACATAACGTTTGGTTCTGCTTCATAACATGCCCGATCAGATCGCTCGATGCATATCTATCTTTGACCTGTAACATCACATATAAGTCACCATTAGTTCATACGAACTAAGTAAGTAACCCCTCCCCGAGTTCCCACAACTCATTTAACATATCCACATACATATCATATGGATATTTATCATATCTAGATAATAATATATTATCCAATACAACTCTATCACCAGCACCTCTGGTCAATTTAAAACACAATAATCACCACATATATATACACCTATATATATATATATATCATTGACTCAACCAATTTTCCACACACCTGTGGTTTCAACAATTCAATTTCCGGTGTAACCGGCTATCCACACATTTGTGGTATCATAAATATTTCAAGTCTTAAGATGTTCACACACCGGTACTTCCATCTAAGACAATTTCTATCACATCCGGTCAGTGTATTCTATACCACCATATAGATACACTACTGTTGTTCCCAAATATAATTTGGTAACAATATTCAGTCACATACAAACGATCCACTAGTGGGTCGTTTCCACCAAAACCCCATGAATCACCCATTCATGTATAATTATTATAGTTCAACACCACACATACATGTGTATATTTCCAGTCCACCATTTGTTCACACACCTTGTGAATCTTTTACATTGGAATTGCAAGTTATACGTTCACACACCTTGTGAATCTAAACATGCACATTACCAATTCAACATTTGTTCACACACCTTGTGAATCTTTTACATTGGAATTGCAAGTTATACGTTCACACACCTTGTGAATCTAAACATGCACATTACCAATTCAACATTTGTTCACACACCTTGTGAATCTTTTACATTGGAATTGCAAGTTATACGTTCACACACCTTGTGAATCTAAACATGCACATTACCAATTCAACATCTACGCATTCGTAGATCACCACATGTTCACACACCTTGTGAATCTTTTACATTGGAATTGCAAGTTATACGTTCACACACCTTGTGAATCAAAACATGCACATTTCCAATCCACCATTCATCCCAACAATGCATATTCCACATGCATTGTCAAGTTAACCCCAATTCATTATAACAAGGCATATTCCACCTACATTGTTAATTTAAACACCAATTTATTATAACAATGCATATTCCACCTACATTGTTAATTCAAACACCAAATCATTCCAACAATGCATATTCCACATGCATTGTCAATTTAAACACCAAATCATATTAATTAATCACCGGTTCATCCGGTTATTCTAATGCAAAATATATTGCTTATACATTTCCCATTGAAACTTAACAAACACAAACTAAAGGATTTCTCATCCCATAGTTTCAACCACACATTTAACAACATTCACATATTTCAAGCATTCAAGTAGACTCTTTCTACTGCTTATATGTAATGTTACAGTAAGTTGGGTAACTTACCTGGTTCAAACTGTTGTTCACTTGCTACAACCTCTTTTCCAATTCTGTGAATTGTCACTTGACGTTCACCACCAACACCTAGTTGCATATTCACATATATACAACTATATTCAATACATATAACACATACAATCAAGTTCAACTCACTTGACTGGTTTGACTTTCTCAAAGTCAACTTATCACATAATTGACTCTATCCTACTATTTTGAGTAAGTTGTAGTCAATTATTATAATTAAACATACTTCATGCCTACCCCGGCAATTTATCAAATAATTGATGTTCATTATATTGGTTATGATCACAATCACTTCTCTTTAACCAAAATTCATTCATGATCATAACTGTTAATAATCTTTAACATCAATTAATCAAAATCATCATTTAACCCATGGATCATAATCCATATTTCATCTAAAACCATAATCTATTTATTCCTACTAGTTACAATACCATGATATGGGTTTCATAATAACCGGACATTATCCCGGCTTCAAAACGAAGATTTCACCATCAAAATATCAAGTTCTTCGTTTCTAACAATCCCTATTCATCCACTAGGCAATAATCAATACCCATAATCATACTAATACATTTAAGACTAGATTTAATCCACAAAATATTGAACCAGTAGGATAAAACGGACCGTTACCTAATCTGACGGATTTCTGCGGGTAGAATAGCGATCTAGACTTGCAGAAACGTTCCCTGGTGCGATCCGAACGTTTAAAACCCTTAAAAATGGAGTTTGGATGATGAAAAATGAGATTTTGTGCGTTTTGGAAGCTGAATCGTCGATAGGGAGGATAGAGATTGAGATTTGGATGAAATCTTGACTTTTTAAGCCTTTTTTCCGACATTCTGGCCCCAGGCGCATCGCCTGACTCGGGACGCCGAGTTGGGGCGTACCGCGCGGGTCCATGGCGGCCAGATTTTTGTCTTATCTTCGTTTCGCGATTCCGGGGGCATACGGACTCCGTTTTGCGCACGGTTTTCGCCTACGTTCACGATTTTTCGAGCTCTTTCCAATGGTTATAATTTCAAGACCTGAAAAATTCAAAATATATGATCTCTTATTTAACGCTATCTTCAACTTAGCGTATCTTGAAATCAGAGCCTCGTTTCGTGATTTCGCTTACACTCATTCTCTTCATTCTCGAGTTATGATTCTAACATGAGAATTTTGAGTTGTCATAATAACCATCACTATCGTTCAATTAACGATTATCACAATTACATTTCGTTTTATTAAAAACGGGTCGTTACAATAGACTACGGAGTACCTTTTCCACCACCTTTTGTTCTGACATTTCTTCCCCATAGGATCATTGTTGGCTGACATTAGAAGACACACGTGAGAAATACTCCCCAAAAACTTCATATTCCTTCATAGTAAAGTTTTCAAATTCACGTCGAAGACTTTGAAGTTTGAATGGTTGAACTTGTGCATAACCTTGGAACTCCATACATAGAGTATCCCAAGTGTCTTTGATAGACGCAGCAGTAGCAATACGTGAGAATAATTGATCATGAACTCCTCGTTGTATGAGTGCCATTGCCAATGCATCTTTTTTCTTTGCTTCTTGAAGTTGATCAGGTGCTTTAGTTATGGCAGTAACACCCAGATGAACAACATTCCATAACTCACAAGAACGAAGGATGGTTTTCATTCTGAGATTCCAATGTTCGTACCATTTGCCTTTGAACACAAGTACAACAAGAGCAGTGGTATTTGATGTGACACCCAGGTTCTCAAAACATAACTTTTAAAAAGATTGCGGAATTTACAAAAGTGGTCCCATATTTTTCAAGTTTAAAACCCATTACAAGTCACCTCAGAAAGTTTTAACGCATTAACATGACTAACTATACGTTAAAAGTGTAGTTTTAAACTTTACAACCCGTTTACTAAACTTTATCAAAGCTTGGTTCGATCCCTTTAACCGTCTGATCACTCCAAAGCGTAGCCGAACCTACTTTTGACATGAAACAACCACAAACAATCAAGTGTTAGTCCAAAAGGACTAAGTGAGTTAACCCCAACGATTTCCGAAATCAATTCTATAAAAGAAATCGAAATCCGGAAAAATTACACTGCCCGACATATGGTACTACAGCCCCGGCGTATGGTACTACAGCCCTGGCGTATGGTACTACAGAGCACCAGCGTACAACAGAATGGTTTGGGCGTACCATACTGTGGCCGGCGTACAATACGCCCCCTGCAGCATACTGTACGCCCCTTACAACAATTTTTCACCTTTTTCGCGTTTTAAGCACCCAAAACCATTTCTCAACATTCCGGGTATTAAAATACATTCCAAACCCCATATATCACATTAATCATTTCTAATATCATAATTTCATCATTATCAACATACTTAATCATAATTGATTCCCAATTATTTCTTAACGGGTCAAAATTACCCATTTAATTTCCACCAAACCATTTCCTTCCACACAAATGTGGATCCTCCCCAATACCACTCAATCGTGGTTCTACATCAACTTCCACACACATGTGGATCACCCCATTTGCCATATGAGTATGAACTTACATATACTTCCGCACAAATGTGGAATCATCCCACAAATGCCACCAATTTGTGGTCTTACATCCAATTCCACACGAATGTGGATCATCACTCAATTTATGTGTCAACTATATATTCTCTAACATACATTGACACAAATATTTATTATGCATAAACCACATAACAATCAACCAATTATTCTCACAATTATTTCACTACATATAAACACTTACTTTGACTTTCATTAGTCAAACATTCATCTATTCCATAACCATTGTTAATTCCCCATATTGGTAATTCTACCTTCATTTTCATAATTACCTTTTGACTTTCTACAAGCCATACAACAACCATAACTACCATTTAAATAAACATATACTCTCCATATTCAACATGGATCATTATTCACAAAATAGCATTTCTTTCAAGCAATGCTAACAATATAGGAATTTTCTCCATTCCCTTAAACTACATACAACAAGTATGCAATAATCATAACTACATGATTCATAACTACATGATTCGTAACTACATCACACATAAACAAACTTCAATACTACAAGAAAACTATCAAGTAGTCAAATACCACCCCATGTGGTTTTATAGTCACATTCTTCCACAAAATGTGGATTGTCATCATTTTCTATGCCACCTATCAATTAACATTTAATAACACCTTTCAACTTATGCATTTAGCACGTAACATTCATCCAATACTACAAGACATCTATCAAGTAGTTATATACCACCCCATGTGGTTTCATATTCATATCTTCAACATTTTATGACCCATATCGTCAATTTATCATTCAATTTATCACAATTACTACAAGTCAATTACAAGTAGTTACAACAAACATAATCATATAACACATAAACACTAATATGTCTTATGGTTGCATATTAGTGCGTAGGTAACTCACCTTGGCCCGTAGGAATGCGAAACCTCGTAACTCCTTCTCGAGTCTATGTATTTCACTTTTCAATTTCATTTCATTTCCTATACAAATAATATAGCACACATGCCATTTAGCATTTCTACTTTCAATCATACCACATAATAAAACAAGGTTCCTCTTTTCTACTTGTTTGTACCAAATTCTCAATTTGACCCGTTAATGTAAATATGGGTCCTAATCATTTTCAAGTATCTTAAACACTTTTAAAACACCCAACCATGTGTATATGATCTAATAGGACCATCCATTCATTTTCCTTAAGCATATCTACTCAATTATACATTTTTACAACATTTTGAAAAGTCTCACATTAGTGCAGCAACTTTTTGAGTTGCTGCTGAAATTGTCAAATTTGACCGACGTATGAACTTATTCAGCCTTTAAAGTTCAAATATAGATTGTAGTAGACTCAAAGAGTTTCCAACGACATATTATATGCCCCAAACCGATTATCGGTTGATTTTATATGATTTTTTGAAAATCAGCACAACGACCAAAAATAAGTTCTATTAGCATGCTGAACTTACTGTTATGCTATAAAAATCGATCATTTTGACTCCCTTACAACCCGAATCAGTTTTTGAGTTTCAAAGAAAAATTGTAGTACTCTCAAATACCTTTCCAACCATATAAAATACACCTCAATAGGAGGTACGGTTGATTTTATATGATTTTTCTAAAACAGTACAAAAATCAACAATTGTTTCAATCTGCACTTATCCAACTTTTTATTCAAGCATTTTAACAAACATCTTGTGTGCATAAATTTTACAAACTTGTTAAAATGCTTACTAAAACCTCCTATTTATCCCATGCATCATCATCCTACTTCAAAGTAGGTGATTTCAAGTAATTATACAAGATTACATGAAACCCACAAGCATTTATCAACCATGAACAACCCATTTTTGGGTTTTTACACCAACTCATCTATACCCCATGATAACCCACGAATTTTACTTCAAAAATTACAAAAATTTACTTACCAAGGTGTTAGATGTTGCAAAGGATGATGATTGATGTGTTTGCATTCGAATTTAGACTCAAAATTGACAAGAATTGAAGCAAGATTTGGATTTTTGGGATTTCTCCCTTCTTCCTCTTGTTCTTCACGTCTCCCACACACACATACCAGACAACCAACTTTTTTTATTTTGACCAAGTATGTGTATGTTTAACCCTCTTCTATTTGCATTATTTACAATTGTCAATTTTAGCCCCTCAAGTTATAGTTAAATTTAACTAGATTAAGTAGCTTAGTTTAATAACTAAACTCTGAACTACTTTACAATTAACTTAACCAAGTTAACCCATTTACTAATAAAAGAGTTAAATAACATATAACTTCAAAATAACATCTCGATCGACTAAAATAAAATAAATCGGGAAATGGGTCGTTACATTTGAGACAAATGAATTTTTAGCCATGGATCAAGAGTCAAGCTCTGATACCAAATTTGTTGGTAATTAACACTCGAACTAACAAGAATAAACAAAAGATAATATCGTAAAGGAACTCTCGTATTTTTATTAATGAAGAACTTGATGAATTACAATGAAATAGCAGTCTTATATATACTAAAAAAGAAATAATGAAACGCGCAACAGAAAGATGACTGAATCATATGTCGTTAAAGGCTTGTTCAAAAATTAACTAAAAGAAGAAAATAGGGCACGTGCATAACACATTGGAGAGAGGGCGAGAGTTCCATGCTGAAAGTTTTGAAATATTCTTTGACAAAAGTAGTCAGCTTTGGAAACTTAAAATATTTTTGATTCTTCTGGTGGTTGTCCCACATCGCCATTCAAACAAAAGAACCCATCCCTCACACCCTTATATAAACTTATCAGCTCCCTTTGCAAACATAAATCCGGTTCAGGCTTAAGTTTGGTTATCGGTTGAACCCGCTTTTGCTACAAAACCGGCCGGTTCATGAAGTCCCGGTTTTTTAGTCCAATTTAAACCGCTCTGTGTACTGGTATCCGGTTTGATCGTCCGGTCCGGTCCGCCATTCTAAACACTGGAATTAACAAATTCAATCGTATGAACCCACTATTGAAATTGACTTTAGCTTCTATTTTGGAACACTAAATATGAATCGGGTTGTTTTGATATCCTTAAACCAAAACATGTTAAGTTTGCACTTGATGAAATACTAAAGTTAAAGGAACTATTGTTAGGGATGGCTCAAAGGTTTTGATAACCCAACACGGATAATAAAAATGAGGTCCTTAACCTAGATAACATAAAATCATCATTCATTATCTGGAATTTTGATCGACAATAATAAATTTGAAAGCTTAACTTTTATTATTATATATTTTAAAAATGATGCCTTTTCTTTTTCTATCAAAGCATCTAATTTAATTTTCTTTTTCCTTCTTAAAAAACCCTATTTGTAACGATTTCTATTTGTCATTTTTGGTTTTTTATTAGAGACTAGATACAACCTAAGTTTCTAACGTTAACAAACTGACAAAACCAATTAACCAAATTAACAAATGTAACTATCAAACTATGTAAGTAATGAATAGACAAAAGTACAAAACTAATTAACCAAAGTTATCTATGAATTACCTAACTATCAATTAACTAAAATCAAAATTAACAAAGGTAAGCATGTAACTACATGCATCCTCAACCTCTTTGGCTTCGTCTAAGTCTATTAAAAGTCCAAACCGTCGTCTCATCTTCTTCATAGTGAAATTGAAAGTCACATCTTCTTTGAAACTAAAACCCTAGTTTCTCGCTACACCAGTTTTGAATTTCATTTAGACATTTGTGCTAGACTATAAAAATATAAAGAATGGGGCCATAATTAATATGTGGGCCTAAAGATATAGCTTAAAAAACCTACCCGCAATGCTAAATGTTCCATTTACTACATGCGTCCTAATCATCATTGTCATATCAACTTTTTACTCATCCTTTCTAAATGCATTCTCTCTTATTTTTTTAATTTCAACACATCATTCTCATATGCATCTTCTCTCTTCCATATCATCATCTCATTTTATATTAAAAAATTGTTTAAAAATGTTGTTAACCTATTTTTTCTCTAAAAAAATTTAATTTTAATTGTGGTGGGTCCCACCCTCTATTGCATTTAAATGCACTTGGGGGCATGCACCAAAAGGGACGTGTAGTCCGGCTTTTCTTCTCCAATGCATCTGCCTGACGTGCGGCAAAGCCACGTCAACGTGCGCCACTCACCAAAAAACGCATTGGATCCAGTCTTAAAATTGTTAAAGCTGAATTTATGTCATTTGTTAAGCTTATCTTAGAGTGTTAATTTGTGGTAAATCGTCAATATCAAGTCAAAATTTTTTTCCCCAGAACATTATTGTTATAAATACTCAACATTTTTGCATTTTTGTATGGATTAAATTACATGTGTTTAAAATCTAATATACTTGTGTTTGTTATTTTTTGTACATATGTTAGATACAAAAAATATTAAGCAGATTTGTGTTAAATATTAAAAACACAAAATTATAAACATACACACAATTATATATATATATATATATATATGATAATATAATAATAATATTAATGAAAAAAACTAACGAATTTTCGGTCATTCTAAACTTTAAATGAGAAAGCACCCTCTAATGAATATTATGAATTTGTGAAAATAAAAGTTAAAATGTGTTGGTCTTCTTCTAGTCCTCCACGAAGCAAAGCATCTATGTGTTACCGTGATATATAAATTCCCAGAAGACACGCTTTTGACTCCAATTCAAACCCTACATTTTATCCAGTTTACATTCAATCGACCGATCTATTTCACGATTTACCCAAATCGCCGATTCGATCCACTATGGATGAAGAGTATGATGTCGTCGTCCTTGGAACTGGTCTCAAGGAATGCATCCTCAGCGGTCTTCTCTCCGTCGACGGTCTCAAGGTATCATTTCTGTTTGTTCTTACTTAGAACAGTTAATCGGACATCTGTAAGTTGTTATTTTTTTGTTGATTTGTAGTTATGATCATATGTTTGTTCTTTTATATGAAGGATTTTACTTGCTTCGTTGTTTTAGGTCAACATTTGTCCTTGGTTATCTGTTCGTATGATCAGATCTGAAATGATCAATATAGGCACGCTGTTTATGCGATTAGTTGATGAGATTCTGTTACGATATTTGTTTTTCTGCATATGCGTGACTTGGTTCGATTTTAGGTGTGTGTATTATATCAAAAACTGAACAGATTGCGTGTAATCACGATCTATAGGCTTTGCATTCTATGAAAATGGGTGTGTGGATTCATTGAATTTTGATTTACCCATTGTGGGTTATTATCAGTTGGTGCTTTTCAAGTTTCCAACCTGATTACTTTGCTAATTATAATTTTGTAATTAAATGGATGTTGATTCTAAAGATGGCAGTGTGTGAACCTAGTTAAATGCACATCATTTGGATTTGAACTGTCAATCAATAAGGTCCAACTTGTAGTTCATATGTTTAAAGCATGTGATAATTTTGTTATTAATTTATGGGGATCAAGTCCATTAGAGCTGTTGATCTATTGTGAGTTGATCCTTTCGTTCATTCATTCTTGCAATAAGATAATGTTGTTAAGAAGATTTGTTTTGCTTGTTATGCAATTGGAATGGTTTCATTTGTTATGCAATTCTGAATTTTGAAATTCTACAATATAAATAGAAAAATAATTACGTTAGTTGGTTTTGTGAATTGTGCCCTTTTGAAAGGCACATGAAAAAAAATAGGAAGTTGCATTTTTGGCTTTTTTCCATTTTTTTCAACTAACCAAACTTAACTGTAATGGTGGAACCGAAGACCTTAGGATCAGTGATGGTTCATTGACTTAGGTCAAATTTTGAAGTGAAGAAGAGTTCTATTTATGTTTGTTCTAAAGAAGGCATATATTCCTTGGCAATTTTTTATGTTTTCAAGATTGATTGTATCTTCAATGTCTATATTACCCCCCTGTAATTACTATATATAATTAAAAGAGATGAAAAGGAATAGTATAAATATTATTATTATATATAAGTGGGCCCCATTGATTATATATATTATTATATATTATATATTATATATTATATATTATATATTCTATTATTTAGGTGTCTGATCCATGTAGTGATCTTTTGAAAATTTAGACTTGGACCATCAGAAGTTTTTTTAACTTTGAAAAGTAGTAAACATAGATAAGGGTATTAAATTTGAGAGATTTGCTTAGAGATTTGGGTTTCTATTAAATTTGAGAGATTTGCTTGAATATTTGGGTTTTTTTTAATTCAAACGACCGGTGAGACGGATTTTGTGAGTAATTTTATATTATTTTTATAACATATTTGTGATGATTTTGTATGATTTTATGTTTTTATAAAAAATTGTATATAGTTCGTGAGGAGATATTTGATTTTGCTATGCAACTTATGCTTTTGCAAATGATATATAATACCTGTTTCGGGAGTATAATGTGATAACCCGCTGCAACGTGCGGGATGAATAAACATAGTTACCACAATATTGGGCACCTCCCTTTTTTGTAGATAGACTAGAACACTACTTCTACATTGGTCCAACATCTTACCGGTTTTTAGTATATTGTTAAAAAGCGTTGTCAATCACCTGACTCATTATCCACTTTGTATGCTATCTGTATTTTTATAGTTCATATTTCTCAAAAAATGATTTGTTCGCCGGGGTTGTCGGTGGGAAATCGGAAATAGCCTTTATCTCTTGGGATCGATCAAAGGTTTGCCCTGATCTAACCCTCCCATACCCTATCAATAGCTTGCAATGAGTGGGATTTTGCTGGTATGTTTTTTTCTTTGCAATCAGTAGGCTGTTTTAGGATTCTTATTATATTAATACCAGAGACGATTTTATTAATTAAATTCTTGTCTTTATATGCTTATAAAGAAGTGTATCTCAATGACTTTGTCACATGGCATGAAGTAGATGGATACCATAGCTTTTTTGAACACTCATTACACATGTTTGTGAACTTGAAATATAATTTTTTTAATACAAATTGGAAGTTTTTGTGCTATTAGCCAAATAGATGTATGGCTTCTTACACTTTGTTTGTAAATCAGGTTTTACACATGGACAGGAACGATTATTATGGGGGAGAATCTACCTCACTCAACCTTATTCAGGTTTTGCTAATAAATCCTGTTTGATATGTTGTATAAACTACTGTTGATTATAGATTTTGGTAACTTAACTAATTATAAACTACAGCTGTGGAAGAAATTTAGAGGAAGTGATAAACCTCCAGCTCACTTGGGTTCTAGTAGAGATTACAACGTGGACATGATCCCGAAGGTTTCTATTCTGTTAATTCTCCTCCTCCTCCTCCTCTTCTTCTTCTTCTTCTTCTTCTTCTTCTTCTGCGTCTATCTTCTTACATCTTTTACCATATATATTTTTTTGTTTTGCAAGTATATAATGGCAAATGGTGCTCTAGTACGTGTCCTCATTCACACAGATGTCACGAAATATCTGTACTTTAAAGCAGTGGACGGCAGTTTTGTCTATAATAAAGGAAAGGCATGTTGTTTCTTTTGAATAACTGTAACTTTCCGATTGCCTTAATAACTATTATCAATTTTCTTACTAAATCTGATGTGTCACATCATTTGACAATTTAACCGCATAGGTGCACAAAGTTCCTGCTACTGACATGGAGGCCCTCAAGTCGCCTTTGATGGGTATTTTTGAAAAGCGTCGGGCTCGCAAGTTCTTCATTTATGTTCAGGATTATATTGAGAATGACCCCAAAACACATGAGGGGATGGATTTGACACGAGTGACAACTAAAGAGCTTATTGCGTAAGCTTATTTTTTTAAATATAGATATATTACAATTATATATGAATATTTAATTCTTTACTATCAATAAGCTATGTTTGATCAAATTATATGGTCCTTTCTTGGTTTCACACAAGCACAAAAAACATAGAATACAGTTTCTAGATTCTAGCAAATAAGAGCAACACGTGTAAGATCATCAACAAATGTAATAATATTTATAAAGCCAAGAAAGTATTAACATAACACGGGTACAAATCATTGGCTTAGGACGCAGCTTAGAATTTTACCAAATCACTGAGAAAGATGTGTGATTTCTGTATTCTAGTGTTCTTTAGTGTGCACATGTGGTCTAATAGATTAATAATATTTTTATCAAGTGGATTAAAATTGCTTTAAGTGCTAATTATCAGATTTTGTAATGTGTATTAAGCATTAACATCTAATATCTTTCTCTGAAAACACCACTAATAATATCTTATTATTTCAGGAAATATGGTCTTGATGACAACACTGTGGATTTCATTGGTCATGCTTTGGCTTTGCACAGAGATGATCGCTACTTAAATGAACCTGCTCTGGATACAGTGAAAAGAATGAAGGTGCCATCATTTTTGTCAGTTTCTGTCATTTGCCTCTTTTATCATTTACAATTTTAACAAGAACTGATTTAATGTTATTTCTACACAAGCTTTATGCTGAGTCACTTGCTCGTTTTCAAGGAGGATCACCATACATTTATCCTTTGTATGGATTAGGCGAGCTTCCTCAGGTACGACTGTACGAGTGTATGGCTTTTATGATACATTTATCCTATTTGTTTATTTTAGTAAGAATTACATATTTCCCCTTTAACTTGATTAATAACATATACACCCAATCTAAATTTTAATTGCATATAAAGTCAAACTATAAAACAATTAATAATCTAGTTATAGAGTTTTTTAAAATGTAAAACACTTTGTATGGTTGTTTTCGACTGGTTTATGGTTGGATTTTTTCGAACTTTGCCGTATTTTCCAAAATTTTGCCGGATATTCCAAAATTTTGCCGAAATCTCACCTGATAGTCTCTGGAGTGCGGCTTGGCTACCACGAGGCGCCTTTCATGCGCATGGCCTTTTATTTTTCTTCTAGGCGAGCGCCTAGGGCTTTTGACAACTATGGTATAGAATAACTATTTTTTTTTCTTATTTTAAACCAAAATTATAAAATTACATATTTTATCATATTAAGTAGTTTTTTTACTGCGTTTTGGGTTTAGATAATTTATTCATGTTTCGATCTTTTGATACTAATTTATTTTTTTAATTTTTACTTTTTTAGTTATTATTAAGTTTTTATCGTTTATTCTATTATTTTTCATTAGTCATTATGATAATGGAGTAACAATTACAAAACGTTAAACGAAAAAAAAAAGCATTAGAATCATAATGTAAATAGAATCATATGTAAACAAATCACCAAAACTTGATAGTAAAAAGAAAAAAGCTATTTAAGAAATCAGCAAATAGGTAATTTTAAAGTTTTGGTAAAAGATGTCGGTGTAAATGAATCAAGCCGAGTCAAGAGGTACTTGGGTTCTACTTGCTAAAAACTTGAATCGAGCCAAGATTAAGTGAGCCCGAGCCGGCTAGCCAACACGAGCCTTTTATTTACATCATTTTATTTAACATACAGAATGTGTATTTTGCAAATAATTATTTTACGCATAAAACTAATTAAACAATATATATTATGCTATATATACACTGATATACTGATTAGTGGGACTTTGTTGTGTATATTTGTTATATTATCCTATATAAAACATATAATTTTATATAAAATTATTTGTTAAAATATGTAAATAAAATAAATAACTAAATAATAAATGATTTGAGTTCAAATTTTAGAAATTAAGCTTTAAAGGAATTGAGCTTGAACTCAAGCTTTCTTATGCGTGTTTTTAGAACCGGACCTGATCGGCCGGCCCAAAATTAGCATGTGAACCGCTTCAAACGGACCGGCCGGTTGAGCCGGTTCACTGGTCGGACAAGATTTCAGTTTTTTTAACCAAACCCTATATATATATATATATATTTAACATGATTACGTTTGTTTAAACATTAATTATGTTTGATTAAATGTATTTATAATTCTATAATTTTTTTGGAATATTATATATATTTATTATGTCATCCGGTTCTTGAATCCGGTTTGACCGGTCCGACCAGTGACTAAGGGTTTTCAAAAAAACCGAAAACCGTTTAAAATCGATAACTGAACCGTATCCGTAACCCAAAAAGCCGAACCAAACTCTGATTTTGGTTATTGGTTTTAATTTTATTTTGAGTTCGGTTTATACGGTTAAAACCGAATTCATATTTAAATTTATTATTTTTATTAACAATATATAAGGTTAATTCGAAACTGTTTATTTGGTTTTTGATCGGTTTATTCGGTTGAATTCGGTTCTAACCAAAACTGAACCGAATTGAATTCAGTTGAATTCAGTTCGGATAACCATTTCCCGAACTCAGTTCGTGCGGGAATTTTTTTTTTGAAAACGGAATAAACCGTTAACCGAACCGATGAACACCCCTACCAGTGACCAGTAAGACGTCGAGTTCAACGTCCGGTCCGGTTCTGAAAACATTGGTCTTATGTCAAATTATTCAACCTCGAGCCGGATTGTTTACAGGATTTATGAAAAGTAAGGGTAAAATATCAATTTTCTAAGTTATTTCTAGCAAAATAAATTTGTATGGGTAAAGATGTAATATTTATTTTTATGAAGGGTATGGTTGTAATTCAAATTTTGGGTTGGGTATATATATGTAAAACATCAAGTTTGAGAAGGAGATACATGTAATTAAAATTTTGGGTTGAATATATATGTGATCGACCAAAGTTTTAAGAAGGGTATATATGTAATTAAAATTTTAGGGGAGAACTACATATTTCTCTATATTAACTTGATTATCTTTAAGAAGGATATATATGCAATTAAATTTTCAGTTGGGTATGTATGTAATTAACAAATTTCAAGAAGGGGATATATTTTTTTAAAGATTTAGGTAGATTATAAAGTTTAAGATAACTAATTAAATTTTTGGATTGGGTAGACATGTAATTATTAAAGTTAGAGTAAATTACCAATATGGTATTCGTGGTTTGCTACAATTTCAAATTTTTATGAAGGGTATGGTTGTAATTCAAATTTTGGGTTGGGTATATATATGTAAAACATCAAGTTTGAGAAGGAGATACATGTAATTAAAATTTTGGGTTGAATATATATGTGATCGACCAAAGTTTTAAGAAGGGGATATATGTAATTAAAATTTTAGGGGAGAACTACATATTTCTCTATATTAACTTGATTATCTTTAAGAAGGATATATATGCAATTAAATTTTCAGTTGGGTATGTATGTAATTAACAAATTTCAAGAAGGGGATATATTTTTTTAAAGATTTAGGTAGATTATAAAGTTTAAGATAACTAATTAAATTTTTGGATTGGGTAGACATGTAATTATTAAAGTTAGAGTAAATTACCAATATGGTATTCGTGGTTTGCTACAATTTCACTTTTGGTCCTTAGGTTTTAAATTTGTACCCTTACATACTTGACCAAATTACCCTCTCATAAGGACTATATAGGACTATATGTGTAACAAATGTGTAAAGTTTGGGACCGTATGAGTAATTTATGAAACCAAGGGACCAAAAGTGAAATTCTAGCAAACCACAAGGACCATCTCGGCAATTTACTCTTGATGTTATTAAGTGGAGGTTTAATGTTTTACTTTAATATATTTTGCAGGCCTTTGCTCGACTCAGTGCTGTTTATGGTGGAACCTATATGTTGAATAAACCTGAGTGCAAGGTATTCCATATCAATATATCAAACATTTTTTATGATTTCATTTTCGGTACTTCATTTTTTCATAACAGTCCCTAAATTAAAAAATATATTCATAAATATTAAGGTTGAGTTTGATGAAGAAGGCAAGGTTTGTGGTGTTACTTCAGAGGGTGAAACAGCAAAGTGCAAGAAAGTTGTTTGTGATCCTTCTTATTTACCTAACAAGGTACAGTTCTGTTACAAATAATGAAAAATAATTTATTCTTTTAACCATGCCCAGCTATAGAAGGCAAGATTGCATGTTCGAAAAGAAAGAAAGAGATTGGTCATTCTTATATTAATTAGGATGCTACATTTGTGGCACTAGCCAGGGTGTTTGCTATGCATGAATAAAAAACTAAACATGGTTTGGCCACTTTTAATAAATATTTTAGGATGAACCACGAAATACGATTTTTGGGAATGACAAACCAAGACAGACAGGTGGGGTGGGTCGACCAGACCTGACGGTTGTACACTTGTACCAGTTTGGACTGCTTTTTTTTTTTGGTATAATTTTTCAAAATCGTTGGCCTTAGTATATAATTCACATACACAACTACGCATTCCAAAACCATAACTCTATAAATAACAGAAGTTAAACTGCCGGTTTGGTATTTGGCGTATGCGGCTGGTTCTAATTTCTTAATTGTGCTGAAAAACGTCATACACCCCAAACTGAATTGTGAAGTGAACTTTTTGAATCTCTAACGGGTTAAATTGCTTTGGTCTGGGCAATTTCGGTTGTTTATGAACATCCATAGTGTTAACACATGGATTACTAATATGTAAGCCTTTTTTTTTTTAAAAATTTTTGTTAATAACTTTAGTGCAATGCAAATTTATTAAAGCATGGTTCATGATAGGTGAGGAAGGTGGGCAAGGTGGCTAGAGCAATTTGCATTATGAGCCATCCAATTCCAAACACGAATGACTCACACTCGGTTCAGGTTATTCTTCCACAAAAGCAGCTCGGTCGCAGATCAGACATGTGAGTTTAAATTTTAAACGCAATATTTAAATATAAATAGTTAATAATTGCCTTTATCTGGTTGTATTTGAAATACATTAAATAAACTATGCAATATTACCTAAATTCTGCAGGTATCTCTTTTGCTGTTCATACTCTCACAATGTTGCTCCAAAAGGGAAGTTCATTGCGTTTGTATCTACAGAGGCAGAAACCGATCAACCTGAAATTGAACTAAAGCCAGGGCTTGACCTATTGGGTCCTGTTGATGAAATCTTTTATGATATTTATGATAGATACGAACCAGTCAATGAGCCATCTTTGGATAATTGCTTTATATCCACAGTGAGCCTCTATAACTAATCATTGGTCTATTCTTGTTTTTGCTAAACAATATGGGGTTATGAATCTTTTTTCTTATGTTCAACAGAGCTATGATGCCACAACTCACTTCGAGTCGACTGTAATTGATGTGCTCAACATGTATTCAATGATCACTGGCAAGGTATGTAAAATTCTTTTCTTTATTACTTTGTGTCTTACTTGTTTTTCCAATTATAGCGTAGGCCCTCAGTTGTGTGGAAACACATGCTATGCCCACTCAAGGCGCAAAGGGCTCCTATGACCGGGCTAATTCTCTCTCTCTCTCTCTAAATCAAACAAGTAACTCATGTTGACACATGTCATAATTCTAGCTTCACAAAATTCTTTTTTTTTTCCTGTTTATTTTCATTTTTAATATTATTGATTTATTACTTAAAATTTAAAATACCTTTCTTATAATTCTTAATTCATTAATAACTATTTCATAGGGGTTTCCTAAATTCTTAAATTTTCATTATAAACTATATCAAATGATTTTTATCTCAATGGTAGACGGGGTTAAAGGTGTTCCTCCCAAAATGGTGAGCGTTCTAAGTCTCATTGGAAACAAAATGGAGTAAGATTACTTGTTTAAATCATAAGTAGTGAACATAAAACCAAAGGGGCTTTGCCCTGGTGATACTCCATGACTTTCCAAATGTGAGGTCATGTGTTCAAAAATAAAGTTTACTTGTTTAAATCATTATTAGTGAACATAAAACCAGAATCAAACCCTTTTTACATATCATCATTATCGTACTCAGTATATTCTATCATTAACAAAGTTAAGGTAGGGTCTCAGAGGGTAGGATGTAGACAACCACCTCTAACTCATAGGAATAGAGATGTTGCTACCAATGAGACCCTCATATGAATAGACCACCTTACCTATATCCCTTTTTACAAATGCAGAGTAATATCTTGGCTCCTAGGACCCAAAATATTGTTTTTTAGTAGGATTGGTTTTGCAATTCAAAAGAGGTTGCAGCGCAACTAGTTGCCTGCTTACCTGTCATTTTATTGTAATCTTGCACTTTTGTTTAAATTGACACCCCTAAGTATCATGGTTGTTGCTAACAAGTAACAAGTGTGTTTTCGTGCAGGTTCTTGACCTGAATGTTGATTTAAGTGCCGCAAGTGCGGCTGAAGAGTAGACACCTGGGAAGGGTGTTGCTTTCCTATATCTTACAAGGCTGCACTGATCTACTGAAAAAAAAAAAAAAACTTCACTTGAAATTTAAAATTTGGTTGTACTTTTATGTAAAATATGACTTGATCCTTGGTTGTGGCTTTGTGCAAATCTTTTTTCCTTATTTTCTTATTTCCTGATGGAATTTAAGGGTGAGTTTTGAAACAATTGGTAAGGTGGTTGTTTTATGACATTGAGGTCATGAGATTCAGCTCTGAAAACTGCTTCTTACTCAAAGGTGCGAGGTAAAACTACGTATATCAGATTGTCAAGCGATTTGGTCTCTCTTTTTGGATTGTGAGTGGGTGCTAAATCAAGCATGTATAAACATTTATTTTTTTATGTAATTTTGTCACCAATCTCCTGACCCTCAAAGTAGGATTACACTGGGCGCGTGTTGTTGTCACCAATCAATCAATTGTGGTTGAAACCGAAATCGGGTATTCTATACAAATGATCCAAACAAGTGCCACGGTTTATTGGTTGGGAGGAATTTGGGTTTGAATCTGAAAGTGGGACACAAGTAATAAGCATTGTGATGAGGACCAGCATGCCACTGCTCAATCTTTAATGCAGTCAGTACTCATGACTGAATTTCTATACATTAAATTGTAACTGTGGACATATTATTAAAAAAAACATATTTTTTAATGTTCAATTTAAAAGATTCATTTATACATTCAAGAAAAAATATAAACCTTATTCAAAAAAAAAATAATTTTAGATATACAAATTACAATTGTAATAGAATACATAAAAGATAGTCATATGTAACATATTGGTATAAGTTTGACTCTAACTCTTTTGTTCTTTAACTTATTTTTTTTCCTTTGTGTTTTGTGTTTAGTTTGTGTACATATTGGTATAAGTTTGAATTAATCCATGTTTTGGTATACATTTTTCGGAAAAAATTTGTTTCAAGTATAATTTGTTTTCGTGTTTATTTTATTTACTTTTTTTTGTTACATATTTAGTTTTATGTATGTATCAATATAAGTTTGAGTTGATTTACATTTTCCCCATCATTGAATTGGATAAAATATTTTCAGTTCTAAATTTTGACATAAATATTAAATATAGACATATAGTTAGGAAACAAGTTGGATAAATATAATACTTTTACACTTGACAATAGAAGTTCTAAATTTGAATTACTATAAGTTTGGACGCCGCCACAACGTACGTAAGATTAAACTACTAGTTTGAATCAATATGTATTAAAAGTAAAATAAAAATAATGTTACTTGACACCATTCAAAGCCGATCTAAAAATGCTTTCATTTTACCAAACAAAAACCGATCTAAAAATGCTTTCATTTTATCAAACAAAACGAAACACAATTTGATTCATCACAAAATCATTTCAAAATTGTTTGTGGTCACCTTTTATTTGTTTCCTCTAGTTAATCATATATTGAAGAGAAACCAGAAGGCTATCATGTAAATAAGGTTTTTTTTAATAACAAAAACCTGGTCACTCAGTATCAACCAGACAAATAGATCACCCTTTCACCAAAAGAACAAAGCATTATGACCTAACCTATTTGCCTAGAAGAAAATCTACAAATAGGAAAATCCTTTAGATCAATCCAGAGCAGTTTTTGATCTAGGTGATATTCCAACCCAATACCTTTAATAAAAAAAGTGAATGGACAACCACCAGACTTGAAACCCTTTGATACGTAAGTAAGTTGTTACGGTTATAATAAAAGACAAAACCAAAAAAATAAAAAAAAATAATTTCAAGGTAACCCATTGATTTCACAAAAGCAAATTGTAAAAAAATGATTTTAAGGTAACCATTGAAATTCAACCCTCCAATGACCACACAATCAAAAATCACAAAACAAACCCAAATTATTTTTATATCTTTTGTTACAAAAATCCAAGAATGCATCAGCATTTTCATTTTGGGCGAGAAAACAAACACCACCAAGAGAGAGAGAGAGAGCAGTGGGGAAAGGTAAAGGTGAGGCGAGAAACTCATTTGCAGAAAAACCATCAGCCAAGGTGACTCTCTCTCTCACACACAATCACACTCTCCTTCAACCCTAATCAATCCATCCATCAATCAATCTATCAATCAGGTTTGTTATTGTTATCGTTATTGTTAATCTGTGCTTGATTTCGATCTCCTTTGATGATTTCAACTTCCTTTTCGATTTCATTTTGCAGATAATGGAAGGCGGATTGATGTGTTAGGTAATTTGTTCTTCGATTTGTTTCTTTACGGTTGATGATTCATTGATTGCAGGTGTTTGCTAGGATAAGGTTCCTAATTCATGATTGATTGTGTTTTTTAACTTTTTTTTTTTTTTTGGATTTGATGTTTTAGGTTTCTTGCTCGTATCGTTGCAGTCTCCTGCTTTAAGTTTCAGGGAATCGTATATTTGTATGGGTGCAAGCGTGTTTGGAGATGTGTTTTTGTTGTTCAAGCGATCGGTGTTCTTTTTTCAGATGTTAGCCTAGATCGAATCTCTTACAGGAAGTAATATCGGTTTCTGGATCCGTTTAGTTTGGATTTCTGGTTTTGATTGTTTGTAGGAAATCATTTGGTGGAGAGAAATGAATCAAGATTAAATTTGCTTCTCTGCCTTTGTGTATCGCAAAACATTTAGGGCTTTTGTGGTCTGGGAAAATTGGATAAGGTTGAAGATTTGGATAAAGATTGGGATGCATTCTGCTGCTGCTTCAAGGAGTTGATTCTTTAATTTCTAGTTGTTATTTGGGACCAGAAGCGGTGGTGGAAAATGGATAAAAAGAAAGTTGTGGCAGCTGTGGAAGATGAAGATGCGTTGTTTATGTTGGGGAATCATACCAACCATGAAGATGTGGCTCAACCTGATGATGAAATGGAAACTGATGAAACTACAATCGACCTTATGGATAATGAAAATATGATATATAAGTCGGGAAATGGTGATGAAAATGTGGTGTTCTCAAGGGAGGCCCCGCTTGTAATTAAAGACCGTGGCAGTTGTACCTGTAATGATGGATGTAAACCGAAATCCAGCTTGCTCACTTTAGATTCTGGAGCTATAAATATTGAGAAATGTGCACAAGAGAAAAAACTTAGTAGACAAGATCGAATTGAGCTGGGACGTTTGTATCAGGGTGCCGTGAGTTCTCATGATTGGGAACTTGCAGAGAGTCTGGTATCTTTAGCAGATCCGCAAACACTTAATGATGCTTTGTGTATTTCACTAGATTCAATTTGGTTTTTGAGCACCCATCAGGAGCTTGATGGGATTACCGGTTTGATTAAAACAATAATTTCGAATGGTGCTTCAGACTTTACAAGAGCAGCTCTTAGGACTTCATTCTTTGCTTCCTGTGTTTCCGCCTGCCAAAGCCGAACAATGAGCCTTGCAGACACTGTATCTGTTATGGCACAACGGTAATCTTTTGTAGTTTTTAATCTTTTAATATCTAATATCTTGAATCCTTTTCCACCCATCTTGCTTCTGTTTTTTTTTACCTCTAGAATTTGAAAGGATGCTATTAAGCAGCTTTCTTTTTCAAAAAACATATTTCCTCTGTCAGTTAGTTCTATTGTGAGAATATCGTCTTTATGTCAGTTGTATATCTGGTCTGCTAACATTGAGGATTTCATTTCATCAACATACTATTGTAATTAATTGGACCAAGCTGTGAAGAATATACATTGTATTCACATATACCCTTTGGATCTAGATGGTCAAGAGGTCTGTCAGTGCACTCTTTTTTTTTTTTTAATAATATTATGATGCACATGAATGAACTCGGAAGAAATATCAGGCAATCAGGCGTGCTGATTCTTATGCAAATACAATACTTGGGTGAATACTCTTTTTCTAGTTTTTTACAAGTTTGGTTGGTCTGTACTTGAGAAAATGTAATGCCAAGTCCCATTTCTTGATGAATTAACCATCAACTTACTTAGGATGCTATGCACATTGGTTTTGAGTGCAATATTTCTTGTAAAGGCTTTTGATATTTTATATGTAGTTTATTACTCTTTTCATACCAAGATAAAGGAACAGTTTTCTTATTCGGAATCAATTATTTTTGCAGTTTGCATGAGCGATTGCAGGAGTGTAACGGAGATGAGGTTTTGAAGGCTGAAGCTGGTGCTAAGGTCCAGAAATTCACTGAATGGGCTCTGAAATGTATAGGGTTTCATTCTCGTTGTCAGGGGAACAAAGATAGGGTGAATCTAAACTCTGCTGTCCAGGTTCAATTACAGTTGTCAGCCTTCAAAACTTTCTTGGATCTAGCTGGAAATCATCTAACAGGAAAGGATTTCACAGAGGCATTTGATGCAGCTTGCTTTCCTCTTACTCTTTTTTCAAGTTCCTTTGATCCTGGTTGGGCATCTGGTATGTCTGCAACTGCTGTTCAAGGGTTGCTAGCCATGTTAGTGGAAGGGGGTGCAGATAATGTAAACCAATGTTTTCTGGAGGCTTCACGGTTTGGAAGCACAGAACTCGTTCGTATATTATTGCAGGTAACCAGAATATTTTACATTTGTAATGAAAATGTGATAATGCCTGTTGCTTGTTATTGAGGTGGAAAAATGAACCTGTCAATCAGGTTTGGTAATTGCTCAAAAAGCAGGTTTGGTTCAGAAAGGTTAAAACTTTTAGATCTTGTGCATTTTGGTGGGATTGCTTGGTCCAACCTACAAATACTTTTAGGCTCTTTTTGATGTCTTGAATATGCATACAATATATAGATTATATATAATGATCCAACTTTTTTTAGCTACAGCAAGTTATAAGGTTTTATGCATTTGAATACACTTCTACGTTTAAACTCTTGGACCCATTGGACGTGTTAGAGATGAAATTTAACCCAAATCATGCCTTTGAAGTGACATCTATCTGTACAAGTGTTGATATTTTGATTTGTTTAAAAGGTGTAGCTTAGGTACACATCATATGAGTTTTAGAAAAGGTATATACACAAAAATATAATTTGCACCAAATTTATATGCTTATATTGTTGTATCTTTTATCTTTTGTACAAGTATCTGAATTTCTAGCTCTTACATTTACTTCACATTGTTGTTACAACATAAATTTCATGTTTGATTTTCATCCTATGAGATTGAAATTATGTTTTTTAATTCTTCTTTTTTTTTGGCATGTGGTTAAGGTCATATGGATGAGTTTAAACAGTTGTAACTATCATAAAAATCACATTTTGATTTGGAAATAATGAAGTAGATTTATAATCTGATTTTGTGATTGTAACCGTCATTGGATAGGAGTAAATAATCTAGTGAAGAAAGCATAGTTAATATTTTTATTTGATTATCTTTGCATTGAATGTGTGGAAATGAACATAAATCTACATCATATTTACCAATTTATTTAAGAACATTATGTTTGTTTTTATTGATCACACACACACATAGGGGATGGATCTGTCAATAACCTACTCTTATTGTACTAACACGTAGAGCTCGGCCAAGATGAATCCAAATCTTTTTTAATATCATTATTACATATCAACACTTTGTTTGTGTGTATATGTAAATTCATAATTGTTAAGATTTAAAAGCAACGCAAGTTTTGGTTGCATTATTAGGATTTATGATATTTTGTACAATGTAACTTAAACTTACATTGCATGTAAATCTTAAACGATGATGAATTTAAACATACTCACGAAAGAAGAAGACATTCAACATGTGTAATAGTGATATCAAAAACAAACAAACAAAGATTTGGAGTCATTTTGAAAGAGTTCTACGGGTTAGTGTAATAAGAGTGAGCTATATTTTGTTCCAGATCCTACACACTCACACATTTCTTTGTCTTTGTCATATTCTTTTGCTTACAAGTTTTCTCCTTGTTATGTATGTGCCAATTTGGGCGTTGGTCTTTTAGATTGCTCAAAGGAACAGCTTGGATGTAGACGTTGACCTGGCACTAGGGTTTGCTTCACACTATGGGAAGATAGGCACCATGGAATGCTTAGTTGAAGAGGGAAACGCCATGGCCTTTTTAGGCCCGTTAATGCGAGCCGCTGAGCGGGGATGCATGCAGGTGGTCCAGTGGTTTGTCAAACGTGGCTGCAGAGACATGGAACTTTGCCTAGCCCTAACCGCCGCCACATCAAGCAGCCAAGTCGCCATCGCTGCCTATCTCCTCCCACACGTCCCACAACATGTCCTAGCGGCACTCAGCATTGAAATCCTCAAAGCTGCCGGTGAAAGAAGTGGTGGGTCCCTCGATGGTGTCGCTTTTCTCCTCCAATCCAACTTCCTTGGCGACCCACTTGCCACATATGCTGTGGCTGACACCATTTCCAGATCAGATGATGACACGGTTGCCCCTGAGCTGCGTGACTTCCTCCATGAACAGTGGTCCGAGGCAGCCTTTATAAACGGTCTGAATCAAGGTCAGGTCCATTACTACAATCTGATAAGCATCTTGAAATGGGGCAGGTCACCCATATGTTTAACGGATTTGCCCGGCCCGTTAAGGGTTGCAATAGCCTACCTGCCACTGTACAGGGAGTGTGTAAAGGCGGGTGGGTGTTTGTTGTCCCAACAGCTAAGGGGGCAGCTGGTGGAAGCCGCTAAGCGGTTGGGTGGTGTTGAGGCGGCGGTGGGCCAGGGGCAAGAACTTTTGGCTGTTTTAGAGCAACATCTTCCTCCATTTTTACTTCATGCATGATGTCTACCATGATGATGATGTTGATGTTTAAGAAAGAAGAAGAAACTTTGGATCTTTGTGGATCCTGTTTTTAATGAATGAATCTATGTCAAATGATCATGTACAAGTGATATGACAATAGAGACTTATGAAGAAGCTCCATGGAATTATTCTTATCTTAATAGTTTCACATACATGACGCATGCAAAACTTCTGAACCGGATCACTCTATAAATGGTTTGGTTCCTCTAAAAAACCGGTTCCTATTTCATGGTTTGGTTCATGTTTTTAAATTATATATTTATTTTTTAAATTGGGTTTTGGCATAATTAAACATTACAAAATTTTGTTACTTTTTTTTTTAAACTTTAAAACGGATGAACCTGTCATATTTCCCTAAATAAATAAATATTTATTCTTCTGTTCACCTTCTACTATTCCTAGCTAGGGGTGTTCATCGGGTCGGATAACGAGCTGTTCGGGTTGGAAAAATTTTTTGGTCTATCCGAAACCCGACCCGACATTCAAAATATAGTATCCGACCCGAAAAACCCGAATTCGTTCATCTGAATAACCCGAACAACCATGTTTTTTCGGGTTTTTCGGATATCCGACCCAAAAAATACTTTTTGCATATCCGAAACCCGACCCGACCCGAATCTAAAATCATATTATCCGACCCGAAAAACAAGAAAAATATTTCGGGTACGGTTTTTTGGGTTTCAGATACGATTCGGATTTCAAATTTTTTCGAGTTTCGGATATTTTGAACACCCCTATTCCTGGCTTTTCTGTTCACATCAAACATATAAAGGAGCTAATAGGAAATTAGAGATGTTTATAAAATTATAAAACTGATATAACTAGGGATATAAACCATCTCAAGCCGAAATTGTTTAATTAATTATTTTATTTTGAGCTTGACTTGTAAATTTTTTATATTTATAATTATATTTTTCAAATATAACATAAAATATATGATTTAAAATATATTTATCATAATTTTATGAATGACTTCAATATATTCATCATAATCTTACCAATAAAAATAATCAATTATACAAATATACAATTTATAGAATACATAAAAATTATCTAAATAAAAAGCTTGTTTAGGCTCGTGAGTTTTAAATGTGAAGCTTGAGCTTGGGTTAGATAATTAAATGAGTCATATTATTTGGTTTTGGCTTGCTTGCTTAGGCTTGTCTCATTTGAGTTTTTTAACAATCCGTTCCCATGTAGTTCATGCGTCAGCTAAACTTGTTTACACCCATTGATATAAATGTTCAAATTAAAGAAACTCATGGTTTAGGTACTTTGGTTTTGGTAGTTTAAAAGCTTAATGGTTCTACATACTGCTGTCTACATCAAACTGTAGTATGTATTCTTTTATCTCTTTGAATATGGAGTTTGTGTGTATGGTGTTCATGATTCTTTTAATCATTTTAAGAAATTTAATGTGAATTAACTAGAGGTGACAATTTTTACCCAAATCAAAAAATAATGAGTTGGTTTGGGTAAACAATTATAGTATAATGGGTTGAAATGAGTAACATTATAATATTGAATGTGTTGAGATCTGTAGTAGTTAAACACAATGCAGGTTGAGATGGGTA
This sequence comes from Mikania micrantha, assembly GCA_009363875.1. Taxonomy (NCBI): domain Eukaryota; kingdom Viridiplantae; phylum Streptophyta; class Magnoliopsida; order Asterales; family Asteraceae; genus Mikania; species Mikania micrantha. The sequence goes on from CM018686.1 coordinate 474,876, forward strand.
ACCAAAAAACTATATAAATACAATGGATTCAAATATTTAAAAATGATTAATAACATATTTGATAAGAAAATCACTAAAAATTATCCAAATGGACTATTTGTTTACTTATAATACATCTTAAGTTAAACTAAATTATTGTTTTTTTAAGAACAATCCATTTAGACCCAAATGGATTTTGCTTAAAACCCGTTCTGACCTGCACACATCCTGACCCGAACCTGTTTTGACCCGTTACCTAACCCGACCCAACCTGTCCATTTAACAGGCATAGAATTAACGTAATAATAACTTTAAACTACCCAACCATCGAATTTAAATTGTGAACCACCAAAATGGGTCGGATCGGACCAACCGACCCACCAAGCTTGTTTCGTATTAATTTACTTACTTTGTATCGATTTGATTTCATTCACATCATTTAAATTGATAAGTTCTTTTCTGTTTTTTGTACATTCGGTGGTTCTGTGTCGTTTCATTTCTTCTTTCCACTTTCTTTTGTCCAATATGTCTGATCTTAGGTTTTTATTTATTTATTTATTTATTTATTTTTTCTTTTAACCTATGAACTATCTAATAAGCGAATCACTTTTCCATCATAAAAACACTAATATGCTACCTGGCACACTCTACTCGGTAGAAAACCTACAATTGAGAAAAGTCTCTGGTTTAAGCAAAACAAATTTTGCTTCACACAGTGATGAAGGATGATAGATGCAGTCGGCGCACCCCCTCTTTTTTCCGTCCGTAGTGTTAAACTTTTCACCAAAATATTATCTTTTTAACCATCGGTTTCGCCCCCTCGATTCAAAAAGTTAACATGCATTGCATGTCTCGCAAATTTCCGCCCACCTTTCAACACGTTCAAGCTTCGTTACTGACTTCACATGAGACTATAACGTATAACTTCTAATATAAAAAGTAATAAAGCTTCTACTGAACCAATTGGTCTTTAGTTGCTCTAGTCTTAATTGCCATAGTTTGCTCTCGTATCACACCATGATACAAACTAGGGTAAATGAGTTGAGCCGAGCTTGTTATGGCTCGAGCTTAGCTCGTTTAAGAAAATAGGGGTTGTTAAGAGCTTTATTTTCAAAGTTCGGGTTCGGCACGTTAGAAAATTTTCAGGCTCGAGCTCAATTCAATTTGGCTCGTTTATCTTTTAATCATTCAATTTATTTATTTTAATTCCTTATTTAATGTATATTTATTATTATACTTTCCAAATTTAACATAAAATATATGATTTAAACATATTTACTACAATTTTATATATAAAAATAATTAAATTTATAAATATACACTGAATAGAACAAATAAAAATTATATTAATAAAAAACCTGTTTACGCTCACGATCCAGCTTTAGCTCGATATGCAAAGCTCGGGCTTGAGAAGTAAACGAGCAATATTTTTGGATCGGATTCGTTTAGGAGGATTGTTCGAGCTTTTGACCGATACGATCACGAGTAATTCACGAGCCTTCTTGATTTGTTTACACCCTTAATACAAATCATAAGCAAACTCAATCATTTCAGGCTAGAAGAAAACAAATACCAAGTACGAAAAACTTAAACTCAATTTAAAAATAAAATGTTCATCCATGCCAAGGTCTACAAGCTACTCTAAGCATTACACGTTTTTACTACATTTGACGAACTTTTTGTGAAAATAGGTGGTTTGAAGAGAACAGTTAGGTTTCTAGGTGGTTTTGGAGGTTGTTTCGAGGCTAGTCGTTGGAGGGGTTGCGACTTTGATGTGATAGAAGGAAGTCTCAATGAGGGGCTACTCTCAAAGTTGCAAAGAAGTCGCAGCCCCCTTACGACTTCCCTCCATCATATCAATGTCACAACCCCCCTTCTCTTGCAGCTTCCCACAAAAGTCGTAAAACACCCCAACGATTAGTCTAGAAACACCAAGATCCTCCAAACACACCTAAAAACCCAACTATTCTCAGTAAACCTCATATTTCCACTAAACACACCATTTGACATATAAACTTTAACAAGTCTGCTTACAATGCTAATTTTTAACCTAAATATTTGATTACATGTTTGTTAAAATTCATGCCATTGCGAGTTTTCTAACACTAACATGTTTACCCGGGTCACATGCAGCAACATAACAACTAGATCACACGTGTTTATTAGCTTGAAGGCTAATCACACAAGTAATATACACGACCCTTTAGACAAAAGTACAAAACATTTGTTAAATTAAACATCTCATGCTCGTAATATTAATGTGTGTTGTGTTATGAGCTTCAGAGCTTGCCCCCCTTCATATATGTGTGTATATATCTCATCCTGCCCAGGGGCCTTGGACGTCTTCTGGGTCGCTAGCTGCTGTTGGATCTAGGAGTGTTCATCGAATCGAATTTCGAATAACTCGAATATTTCGAATCGGATGATTTCGAATTTTGATTTTTTTAAGAGCATTCGAATTCGAATTGGTTTGATTCAAATTTAATTAATAAAATGTTTTATACTTGTTACACATGTTTATGCATTCAAAATATCAAATACACTATAAACATGTAAATATCAAATAACTAACATTTAAGTTGTAATACTAGTGATAACATTCAAACTAATAAAATCATAGGCATATAATAATTTTATAGTAACTACTTGTATATATATAATAAAAATATATATAAATAATTATATTCGAATTTCGATTCGAATACGAATATTCGAATCGAATTTCGACTTGGTGATTTTTGAATAAAAATCGAATTGAATTTCGACTTTTTCGAGCCCCTAGTTGGATTGGATTTGCTTCTTTATGTCATATTCTAGCTTGTTGATTTGTTCCCCAGGGGTCATCACATACATTTCCTTCCATTGTCGAATTGTCAGATTGGACAAGATAGGATAATTCAAATAACTAATGCATGCTTTTTAAAGAGTCCTGTTATGGAGACGCCAGGCTGGTTCAATGTACACCATCCATACGACTTGTATAGGCTTATACGGGTCGTATTAATATTTAATTCCTGACAAAAGCTGACACATCAAATCACACATCTGACACGCCCAATACGACCCGTATGAGCCCATACGGCCCGTATTGACACTTGATATCGTTTTAGTTTGTTCTCTCTACAACTTATTTAACACCAAATACTACTCAATGCCCCATCTTTGTCAGTCCACTATTTCAAACAGTGTAAGGCCTGATCTATACATGTCTTTATCTACAAAAAACCCACTATTTCAATCATGGCTACCAGTATAAAGACTGTTAAATTGAACGATATGAAAGGACAAAGAAGAGACAAGGCCCAAGGGTCTAAATTGTAACTTCCACTCTGGTTTTACAGTTTTTTTTAACGGCGGTTTTACAGCTTACCATACCACCTTTAACTTACATGAATATTGGTGCCTCATGCCTGTCAAAAAAAACATGTACTTTCTCTGCAAATTATTCTTTCTCTGGTTTTACAGTTTTTTTTTGATTTTGGCCCTATACGAGCCGTATAGGCCCATACGGCTCGTATGTACTTTCAACCGTCAGACATTAACCTGACAAAGTCTGACAAAATCTGACACCCATACGGCCCGTATAGGGTAGCCTAGGTGGTGTCAACTGATCCATAGGGAGTGTCCAAATAACCTGACCCTTTTTAAAACATTATTAATTTCCAGTGTAGTAAAATTCGGCTAAGGCGGCGATCTATCTCTTCGATATTGGATAACTGGCCTCCATAAAGTCAGTCAAAAGGGTTGTGTTAATCTCACACCCAATTCTTTATTTTCACACCCTGAAAACGTGTTGTATAGTACCCTACGTCATGTACAGGTTTCTGTACGCCACGTAGAGTCCCCTACGCCACGTACAACAACATTCTACTCTGACATTCAGTCAATGATTAGGTGTTGTACACCACGCAGAGTACTATTCGCCACGTAGATAACAACGGACAAAAAGTACTGACACCTCTGCACAATGATGGGATGTTGTACGCCATGTAGCGAACTGGTACGTGGCGTATAAAGGACAATCATATGAGAAGAGAAGTATGGTACCTGAAATGATGTGAATGCTATACTCCACGTACAGTACTGTACGTGGAGTATAGAGGACAAATAATTGATTTTGAAGTCTCGTGATTGTACTAAAAGTGCCTTATACGCCACGTACAGTACTATACGACACGTATAAAAATTTTCAGTTGAAATATCGTACATACAACGAAATGATATAAGATTCCATTTCTTATATATATAACGAACGAATGTTTATAATTCTTCATTCGCGTTTTTCTTTCTATGAATTCCTATTAGAATTTGATCAGTTGTTTATTGTATTCATATAATGTCATTTTAGGACGTGAATTTCTTCTTTGGAGACGACAAGATAGAACAAGATTTTGTCGATCGATCTTATTATGGTGAAAGTAGACCTCAGGAGCTGCCTGATTTAAACGAGGAACCCAACTTTCAAGCATACAACACGAATAGGATTCCTGATTTAAATGAGTATCCTTGCGTTGAGTCTTTTTACAGTTACGAAAACAAGCAAGAATTTGTATGGGAAAGTCAGCCTTCTTACAAACATGAAGCTAATGATGTATATTCAGAAACACAAAATAGCGGGCATGATTATTATGATGGGGGCCATCATGGTAAAGTGTTTTGGGATACCGATCAGGAATTTATGTCTCATGATGAGCTGGTTGCCTGGGTGAAAAGCAGAGCGGTTGACAACGGTTATATTGTAGTCACCGCTCGATCTAAAAAGAAAGGAGACGTTGTAAAGAAGGTATGGCTTGTTTGTGATCGTGGTGGCGAACACAAGGCCATTGCGACGCGTAGACGATCCGACAACAAGAAAATTGGCTGTCCATTTAAACTGGTTGGCGTTTACAACGAAAAGCGTCTTGTTTGGCAGTTAGAGGTCCGAAATGAAAAGCATAACCATGAGGCCGCTCAACATCTTGAAGGGCATCCATTTGTAAGAAGGTTGTCTCAAGACGAACAAAAGATGGTGGCACAGCTGACAGAACAACATATGGACCCGCGCAATATTCTGTCAATTATCAAGAAGCAAAATCCTGATAATGTTTCTGTAATCAGGGACATATACAACGCCCAACAGAAAATAAAAAATGTAAAGAAAGTAGGTACCACTCCAATACAGGTTCTGAAAAACCTACTGCATTCCAAGGGCTATGTGTATTATACCAGAGAAGATCTTGCAACGAATGCCGTCGAGGAAGTGTTCTTCTGTCATCTGAAGTCGTACACATACTGGCGAGCGTTCCCTCATGTGCTGATGATTGACACGACATACAAAACGAACATGTACAGAATACTGTTTGTACAGATTGTTGGTGTGACTTCAACACACCATACTTTTTGTATTGCACATGCGTTTATAACAAAAGAACGTGAAGAGGATTCAGCACCTGCAGCTATGATGTCAACCTGCAAGTAATTTTTACACGACTCGAAAAATAGGGATGGTTCAAACAAAGCACTCCAATTTGCTCTGTTCAACTCGATCTCCTGAATTTTATTAGATAACACAGAACGTTAATAGTATACCCAATGGAAACATTTTAAGAGGTTAGTAAGTCTTTTATATGATGGGTTATTGTTACCTCGCAAACCTTATTTCCAAAATGAAATTGCTCCACCATATCACGGAGAGTACTTGCAGAAGCATTGTAACTAGAATTCATGCAAGGGTATGCTGGAGTGATGATTGGCATAAGATGCATCCTGTCACGACCCGACTTCCGTGGGTCCCATACACTAAATCCAAGATCATCCTCTTCGATTGGGCAAAGCATAACCGGATTTGGCCAACGCCAATTCGTACATCAAATCAATCAATAAGTACCAAAGCATGTTCTCAAGTGCCAGGCACTTGGGAGTACGACAAACCAATCAAAGAGTACAAACATAATCGACCACAGTCACAAGTCCATCATACCACAAATCATCCAAACCACAATGCACATACATTTCACACGACTTTACGTTTAAGGAATCACATATGCTTATATATAGGGTCACCCGCAGGCTTCCCACCACATCCACAACTCATTAAATGTATCATCGTCTTTCATGTATGTACAATTATCCTAATCACACTACATAACCCAAATCGAAAACATAATCCAACAACAATAAGTTAAACCATCAAATAATAAATCAAACAATCAATCAAGCAATAAGACAAATCGTAACTCAAGCCAATCAATTAATAAAAGTACAATAGCATGCGCTCAAGTGTAAAACACTTGGAAGTACATAAACCAATCAATAAGTACAAAAGCGGTTTCTCAAGTGTAAGACACATGGAAGTACATCAACCAATCGATAAGTACAAAAGCATGTTCTCAAGTGCAAGACACTTGGAAGTACATCAACCAATCAACTAGTCCAAAAGCATAGTCAATCTCAATCACAAGTCCAACCATTTCCACTGAACAACACGTACATACACTTCAGAGGGTTTTACTTTCATCAAGTTTTAGATGCTTATGTATAGGGTGTAGCACCCCGACCGATGGCGGAAACGTCGGGATGCCACGAGGGATGTGTAGATTGTTCAAAAGCTTGTGGGCATCTAAATCAATCATCATATATCATTCATTCAACCAAATTAATTACACAAAAATCATGTTCATCATGAAATAGTTACATCAATTACAAAAGGGAATTAGCCATCTAACTAAATTCAATTCGCCGGAATTTTAGTTAATTAGCTAAGTCCAAGATCCTATATGATGATGTCCAAAATACGAGAGGTCATCCTTCTCATCCTACTTGTCTTCATTCCCTGAAATATGTAAGAAAATCAAGTGTCAACTACGAAGTAGTTGGTGAGTAATCATAAGTTTTTATACTTAAAAGTGTTTTAGTAAAATGAGTTTAAAAGTTTGTGTTTAAAATGGTTTTATAAAAATACTTTGTTTAAAACGAGTATAAGACTTATGATCTTCCTGAGAAAATCCATATGAATACCTGTATGAGATAATCCAACCCAACTCTAAACTCAAACAATCACACATTCAACAAACACATAATCACATATCAATTAAGTCATAGTCAATCATAGGCAATCATAGGCAATAATAGATAATCAATCCCATAATCATTCCACCAAACTCAACATCAATATTCTCAAATAATATCTGTGACTATACATGGACATTATGTAATTAACATAAGTTAAAAAAACATGATCTATGGAGTGGTCGCTAACCACATGACAATACATGAAGTCAAAGCAATTAACCGAAGTTAAAGGCAATGATTCACGGAGTTGTGATAATCCAAGTGGCAATACATGTAATCCTTGTTATTGACCGAAGTCAATGACAATGTTTACACGGATGTATAATAAGAGATAATCCATAAATAATGATAATTCTATAATGTGAATATCATAATGATAAACATGTATCATCCTTGTATTATCAAAATAATATTTAAATTGGTATACATGTTTCACCTCCAAGTTTTAAAACGAAACAGTTTAAAGAAAGGGAGGTTATGAGAACTCACCTGAGCCCGTAGGTTTAGTGTTTTAGTAGAATGCGCGCTCGCGTATGAAAACCAGTAGCAACTCAATCAATCTGTAATTAGTGTGATTTTTATATTCGTAAGCATAATAGTTTCATGCCAAATTAGTGTCCATATAAGCTTTCTTTTAACTCATTAGTATCTTTATTAAATTAGTGTGATTTTTATATTCGTAAGCATAATAGGTTCGTGGCCTCAAGGGTTCGGATAAGTAGGGTACTAGGGTTCGTCTGATAGAAAACAACGCGTTGGTAGAGGGTTCGCCATGCAGGGTTCGTGCGGCTCAATGGTTCGGCTACGACATCAAGGTTCGCCGGACAATGGTTCGCCATGAAGGTTCGTTAATGTCTGCATGTGGGAGGGTTCGTCCAGGTTCGTGGTGGACTGGGTTCGGCCAACTGCACCTAGGTTCGGTTATCAGGGTTCGGGACTCAACATTAGGGTTCGCTAGGGTTCGTGGCCATGTCCATGGTTCGGCCACCATGTTTCCCGCCCACCAGGGTACGTGAACCAAAAAGGTTCGGTCCTCACCAGCTGTTGCGATCCGGTCCAGTTCATCGTCTCCCCAATGGGTTTTTCTTCGAGTTGCGGGCCTGAACCAACCGTCCCCCACTTTCCTATGATTTTGTTTAGGGTTTTAAGACACTAACATGTGTTTATAAGCTCCTATCCCAACCGATTATTCAACACAGACAAAACAAAAAGAAAATCGTTCGACTCACCTTCAGATCGTGGTCTACAATTGAATTTCTGTGTATCCTTTCGTTCCCCTCGATCACACGTGTGATAACTGTGTACGAGAACTACGTCAACAACGAATTGAGCACATTTGATCGTGTTTAAAATCCACATGGAATTGGTTGCCGAAATTGATATGGGATGATAGTATGCGGAAAATGATGAACGTAGGCGAAAACCGTGCGCGAAACGGAGTTACGGATTGTCCGGAATCGCGAAACGAAGTTGTCGTCGAAAAACGGGAAAAATTACCCTGGGGCGGTACGCCCCAGGTCGAGGGATAACCTAGGCGATGCGCGCGGATTCAACCGAAAATATCTGGATTTTTTTATTCCGCGCGGTACGCCTGGCGTGGGTGTAGGTGGCCAGGCGTACCGCCTGGGGTCAATTTGCTCGGCAAGTGGATTAAAAGATCAGATTTTCATCATTATACTCATTCTTATCTTCCTCTCGACGAAATCAGCCATCACCTTCGAAAATTCACTTCCAAACCATCAAAAACTCAAGTTTGAAGGCCTCTTGAAGTATAGATCGCATCCAGGAACGTTTATATAAGTTCAGATCATCTTTCTATCCGCAGAACTTCTTCCAGATTAGGTAATGGTTCATTTTAAACCTTTTGGTTTGATTTTTATTGATTAAATCTTGAGTTTGAACGTAATGATATAGTTAGGGTTGTTGATTATTTCCTAGATGATGGCTAGGATTGATTTTGAGTGCCAAACTCGAACTGTCAACGGGTAAATCCTTGTTTTGAGCCGTTGTAATGCCCGGTTTGCATGGAATCATAACAATGGTTATAATGGTTTAAACCATTTGATTATGACAATATAGATGATTAGTTTGATTAATCTTTGACATGCAACGTGGAAGTTGAGTGTTTTAAACTAATCACAATCATTAACATACTCATTGGAACAAATTATCTGATGTTTCTGATAACAGTCAGATTAGTATGTTAAACATGGTTATTAAACCTATACCATTTCTATATTATGATAATCCATGATATTTGGGTAATCAATAACAAGGATTAATCATTCCTAAGCCATTAAACTGTTTAGAGATTATCTTAGCAATTACAATCAACAACATTAACTATTTGGTTAATCTGAGATTATACTGATTAATCAAGTAAGTCATCAACCTAGTATTAGGAACCTGAATTAGTATAGGTTCCTACATTATCATACATTGTATGATAATACATTAAAATAGGTAACTAAATACTAAACATTGGTTTGATGATTATTAAGGCAATGTTTTTGACATTGGACGTTCAAGAAGATTTAATCAGTGAGTTAAAATATTAACAATTCATTAAACAAAATTAAATGCAGAATCATCATATTATTACCAGTTTGTGTGATATTATGCTACCATTGAATCATCAGGTGAGTTTCGTACAACCCCTTTTCTTTTTATTGTTTTATAAACATCGGGGTAACTCTGCAAACTATTTTCTGAACGTATGATATGCATCACTGATATCTGTGTGATCTCATGTGACTTTTTGTGTGATTTCATGGGATTTTGCCGTTAGTAACAACTATCACAGTATCAAAAGTCCTCATTCGTGAACTGTATCTAGTGAACCCATGTGCGGCCGAACAGGAACCATTGATAGTACTATTGGCTGACAACCCATTTGCTGGGAGGATTGCATCTCCCCTGGTGTGAATGTTTGGTACCTGTTTTCCATAACAACTTCTTAATGTTAGTGATAGACATTAAGATAATGAGGCATTAAGATATCTACCGACGGGTAGTATCTTCGAGAACAAACAACTGTCCGAAAGGAACTAGATACGGGTCCCATGGTTATCATGAACTGAAACTTTGAGAATTTACTTATCATATCATATTGTTGCAAATAGAACTGTCGAACTCACCAGCTTTGTGCTGACGTTTTAAACTTAACATTTTTACAGGACAACGGTGACGACACAGTGAGGATGCACTTGGGCACATAGTCAAACCCTAATGTAACATATTGTGTAATAAACTAAGTTGTTTTATTACTGTAGTGACGAAACCTTTGTATTATATTTATTTTAAGTGAATCTGTGTGCTGTGATATTGGTTCAAGTAAGTCACACCTCATCTCTGAGACATCACCACTATGCTTCCGCAACCAATAGAATGAGACGTATGACATCATCTCAGGTGACGAGAGGTGGGGGTGTGACAGGGTGGTATCAGAGCCACAGGTTATAGAATTTAGGTGGACTAAGAGACCTAGACTATAACTATAGGCTCGTATAGTGACACAGAGAGCACCGACACATTATTAAAGAACAAAACTTGTTTTGAATTAAGTTAGGATAATCAGGTGGTACAGATCTCAGTTATGAGTGGCCAGCATAACTGAAATTTGTAACACGTGTGCATTCTAGTTTGATTTAATTCAAGCAGAACACTAATAACAGTGAATGAGTAGTTGAGTTAAGATAGGAGGACGTTTCATATCATGTGCATGTTGAATATTTTATTCAATATTTATTTCATGGTACTGATCCGAGAATTTTGATTGTACAGCGATGGATGATCAGGGTGAGCGATATATATATCAGAGGTTTCCATATGTTCTGGTGGATGATACTCCCAGTTCCAGTTCCGGATCTGACTCAGATCCTTCGGAGGCTGTATCATTAGCATCACACGCATCTGCAGTGCCTCCTATACCACCACTACCTGAGCCAGTATCGGTGCCGCCACCACCACCAGCACCTCCTATCGTACCTAGTCCTCCTCACTCACCTCCGGCTGATCCAGTTGCCGATCGGAGGCAGGATGTTTCACCTCCTAGAGTACCCGTTTGGGATGGGATGTGGCGTATGCGGGGTCAAGCCCGCAAAACCATAGGATTGCCTCCGCGACACCAGATGGCTCCACGGGAGGAGCCCCAGACTGTTCACGAGGTGGGAGAATCCTCCCACCAAGCCGAGTTGCGGGCGCAAGTGCAGCAGATCTGTCAGGATCTACAGGCCTTGAGACATGATGTATCTCAGCACCATACACTTCTGGAGGATACCCGCACTACCGTTCTGGATATTCTCACTTCTCACCTGACCCTTATGGAGCAGGTGAATGTTTTAGGTGCTAATACTCAGGCGTGGAGAGCAACGATGGAGGAGCGACTGCAGAGGACCTGGGTGCAGAGGCTTGTTGTTACATTCTGGCAGCAGGTTGCGGTGTGGAGTGCGGGAGTAGAAAGGGTGAGAGAGTTCGTGGTTTGGCTTGGGATGGCCAGTTTTGAGACCAGGATGTTAGTGGTGGGAGTGTTTATGGCAGCTGTAGCCATGTTGTTTTCTTGTTTATCGTACTTTCTACGATAAGTATGATGAGGCGGTTTTCTTTTGGGTTATTATATGTATAGATGGATAGGGTGCTAGTAAGTGATGCATAGGGAAACTTTTGATTGTGAGATAGATTCCCGGTAATAGTAGTAATGTTCGGTTTGCTGGTAGTGGTTGTACAAAAACTTTTCGATTGTATAAAAGCTTGTTTGGTGATGATCGTTTGAATCTTATTGTGTTGTATGTGATGTGTAGTATATGTGGATATCAAACTGTTTCAAAATCCTGTGTGGTAACGTATCAAAATCCTGTGTGGTACAATTTCAAAATCCTGTGTGGTACAATTTCAAAATCCTGTGTGGTACAATATCAAAGTCCTGTGTGGCAACATTTCAAAGTCCTGTGTGGCAACATTTCAAAGTCCTGTGTGGCAAACATTTCAAATGTCTGTGTCACAACATTTCAAAGTCCTGTGTGGCAACATTTCAAAGTCCTGTGTGGCAAACATTTCAAATGTCTGTGTGACAACATTTCAAAGTCCTGTGTGGCAACATTTCAAAGTCCTGTGTGGCAACATTTCAAAGTCCTGTGTGGCAACATATCAAAGTCCCTTGTGGCAACATTTCAAATGTCTGTGTGACAACATTTCAAAGTCCTGTGTGGCAACATATCAAAGTTCTGTGTGGCAACATTTCAAAGTCCTGTGTGGCAAACATTTCAAAGTCCTGTGTGGCAACATTTCAAAGTCCTGTGTGGCAAACATTTCAATTGTCTGTGTGACAAACATTTCAAAGTCCTGTGTGGCAACATATCAATTGTCTGAGTGACAAACATTTCAAAGTCCTGTGTGGCACCATATCAAAGTCCTGTGTGGCAACATTTCAAAGTCTTGTGTGGCAACGTTTCAAACTCCTACATGATCATATATCAAAAACATGTAAAATAATAACATATCTGTATTAATATCACGAAGCGGTGAGCTGAGTGACGATATGACATGTTTTTGAATGTAGGACTAAGTATAACTACAAACATTTGTATAATCACGGTTCATTGAGAACATATGGGGATTATGCCAAGTAGTTATACTGTATTTACTATAATCACATTTTCAATTTCATAAAGTTTCAGTAAAACTGAACATGATTGAATTTATGTGATCTAACGGGTTATATATATCTAATGTTCTTGAACTAATTTGAGTTGTCTGCATGTGAGCAGAAAAAATGGCTCCAAAACGAGGTCGACCGACCAAGAGATCTATGAAGAACATTACTAACCCTGAACCAGATCAAGTTCCACCAGTAAATACTGAATCGAATCCAGATCCACAGGTTAATCTGGAAACAAATACTGTTCCACCTTTGAACCCGGGAATGAACACTGCTCCACCTGCTGGTGCAGGCGGATCTGAATCAAACGAAGCAATGATAGCACGGATTGTGCGTGAACAGCTATCGGCTTGTGGTGTTTTGATACCACATCAACCTCATATCGCTTCGGGTTCTGGTGGGGATCATACTCACACAGAACATAATGCTACCGGTGGTCATGCCGAAACTCATCATACCACTGGTACAACTACAACTGTTCCTGATCCACCACGACAGGGATGCACTTATAAGTATTTCGCTTCCTGTAACCCTCCTACTTTCACTGGTAAAGAGGGAGCGGCCGGATTGCTAAGGTGGATCGAGGAAATGGAAACGAAACTGAAAATCAGCCAGTGTCTAGAGGAGCATAAAGTGTCTTATGCTGCCTGTTCTTTCAAAGAATCAGCTTTGACCTGGTGGAATACCCAGGCAAAAACGTTGGGCTCAGCTACAGTCGACTCAATGGGCTGGAATGAGTTTAAAACTCTGATTAGATCAGAGTACTGCCCACTTACCGAAATACAAAAGCTCCAGGAGGAATTCTGGAATCACTCGATGATTGGAGCTGACTGTTTAGCGTATACTCATCGTTTTCATGAACTCACATGTTTACTTCCTGATATGTTTCCTACTGAAGCAGCATTGATCGAGAAGTATATCAAGGGTTTGGTTCCCCAGATTCGGGGAATGGTAATTGCAGCGGAACCCACAACCCTTAAACGTGCGATTCTGTTGACCACTAAGCTTACCGATGAGGCGGTAAGGAGTGGTATGTTGGTAACAAAAACTCAGACGGCCGTGGGCCGTAGTGATGTCGGTACCTCAACTGTTTCTAAATGTACCAAACGAAAGTGGTTTGGCAAGTCTAAGGCGAGGGCTCCGGTTGAGATCAACCAGAGCAAACAAACTGTGAAAAACTATGGTGTTGTTACTCCTGAGAGAAGAAACTATGTTGGGCAGGCACCTAAATGTACTCGGTGTTCATTTCATCATACTGGACAGTGTCCTACTTGTGCCAACTGTAATAGAGTTGGGCATTACACCAAGTATTGCAACTTACCTGCTCGTCAACCAAATCAAGCACCACAACAAACCACTCAAACGAACAGGTCGTGTTACAAGTGTGGGAGTCCCGACCACTTGATTAGAAACTGTTCAAACAATAACAACACCAATCCGGGGAACGAAGCTAGAGGTAGAGCTTTCCAGATTGGTGCTACCGAGGCGAGACACGATGCTAACATTGTTACTGGTACGTTCTTACTCAATAACTTATATGCATCAGTTCTCTTTGATACGGGGGCAGATAAGAGTTTTATCTCTCCTGAATTTGCATCATTACTATCATTGCCTGCGGTAGAATTAGAAACTCCTTACGTTATTGAACTTGCTAATGGCAAGTTAATCAAAACTAACAGTGTCATTCAAGGATGTTCCTTGAATCTGAATGATCATCTTTTCGATATTAATTTACTTCCTATTGAGCTTGGGAGTTTTGATGTTGTGGTCGGTATGGACTGGCTGTCTGATAACCAAGCTGAAGTAATATGTCAGAATAAGGTGATTCGTATTCCTTTACCTGACGGTAACACACTGTTAGTTCAAGGTGAACAAGCTGGTAGAAAACTGGGTATCATTTCTTGTATGCAAACGCAGAAATGCTTACGGAAAAGGAGTCCGGCCTTTCTAGCATATGTGATCAATAACAGCTCTTCACAAAAATGTATCGAAGATATTCCAGTAGTCAAGGACTTTCCTGAAGTCTTTCCTGATGATATATCAGGATTGCCCCCAGTGAGGCAAGTTGAATTTCGAATTGATCTAATTCCAGGTGCAGCACCTGTGGCTAAAGCTCCTTATCGTTTAGCACCCTCAGAGATGCAAGAGCTTTCAGGTCAACTACAAGAACTGTTAGAAAAGGGTTTTATTAGACCTAGTTTCTCACCCTGGGGAGCACCGGTCCTTTTTGTGAAAAAGAAGGATGGATCATTCAGGATGTGTATTGACTATCGGGAGCTCAATAAATTAACAATCAAAAACCGTTATCCATTGCCACGAATAGATGATCTGTTTGATCAACTTCAAGGCGCTACTTACTTCTCAAAAATTGATTTAAGATCCGGATATCACCAATTACGAGTGCATGAAGATGATGTTCCTAAAACTGCATTCCGAACTCGATATGGGCATTATGAATTTCTAGTAATGCCGTTTGGATTAACAAACGCTCCAGCAGTTTTCATGGATCTGATGAATCGGGTATGTAGGCCTTACTTGGATAAGTTTGTGATTGTATTTATTGATGATATTCTTATTTATTCTCAAAGCCAACAAGAACATGCTCAACACTTGAAACTGATCTTAGAACTTTTGGCACGTGAAAAATTATACGCCAAGTTCTCCAAGTGTGAGTTCTGGTTACGAGAAGTGCAATTTCTCGGGCATGTAGTGAATCAAGATGGCATTCAGGTGGATCCCAGTAAGATTAAAGCTGTAGAACAATGGGAAACACCACGAACCCCAACCGAAATACGTCAATTCTTGGGACTGGCAGGTTATTATCGCAGATTTATCAAGAACTTTTCAAAGATAGCCCTGCCACTAACCACATTGACACAGAAAAATCAACAGTTTATATGGGGTTCTCAACAGGAGGAGGCGTTCCAACTGTTGAAACACAAACTTTGCAACGCACCTATTTTGGCATTACCGGAAGGTATTGATAATTTCACAGTGTACTGTGATGCTTCACGCCAAGGTCTCGGGTGTGTTTTAATGCAGAACGATAAGGTGATTGCTTACGCTTCTCGGCAGTTGAAAGTACACGAGAAGAACTATACCACTCATGATCTAGAACTTGGTGCAGTGGTGTTTGCACTCAAGATTTGGAGACACTATTTGTATGGAACTAAGTGTATTATATACACTGATCACAAAAGTCTTCAACACATTCTAGATCAGAAGATGTTAAACATGCGACAAAGGCGATGGGTAGAACTATTGAACGACTATGACTGTGAGATTCGTTATCACCCAGGCAAAGCAAATGTCGTAGCTGATGCCCTGAGTCGCAAAGAACGAATCAAACCCTTACGTGTGAAAGCGTTAGGGATGAATATTCAATCCAGTCTAATTCCTCAGATTAAAGAAGCTCAGCAACAAGCTTTACAAGCAACAAACTATTCTGCTGAGGGACTAAGGGGATTAGACAAGAAACTTGGAGTCAAGACTGATGGGGTGTTGTATTTCAAGAACCGAATTTGGGTTCCTTTACTCGGTAACTCAAGAACAATCATCTTGGATGAGGCGCACAAATCCAGGTATTCTATTCATCCAGGTGCTGACAAAATGTATAAAGATCTTAGAGACTTTTACTGGTGGCCTGGAATGAAGAAACACATAGCAGAATACGTGGGTAGATGCTTAACGTGTCTAAAGGTTAAGGCTGAACATCAACGACCTTCTGGGTTGTTACAACAACCGGAGATTCCCATGTGGAAATGGGATCAGATTTCTATGGATTTTATCACTAAACTACCCAGAACATCGCATAATCATGACTCTATATGGGTTATCGTTGATCGCCTTACTAAATCCGCGCATTTTATACCCATCCGAGAGGACTACTCCATGGATCGACTTGCTAAACTATATGTTAAGGAGATTGTATCTCGACATGGGGTACCAATCTCTATAATTTCGGATAGAGATAGTCGATTTACTTCACGATTTTGGCAAACTCTTCAAAATGCTCTGGGCACGCAAATCAATATGAGCACAGCTTATCATCCGCAAACAGACGGACAAACGGAGCGAACTAATCAAACTCTGGAAGACATGCTGAGAAGCTGTGTAATTGATTTTGGTGGTAGCTGGGATATTCATCTTCCACTTGTTGAATTCTCATATAACAACAGCTATCATACCAGTATTAAATGTGCTCCATTTGAAGCACTCTATGGACGCAAGTGTAGATCCCCTGTCTGTTGGTCAGAGGTGGGTGAAAATCAAATCATAGGCCCAGAACTTATTCAAGAAACAACTGATAAGATCGCACTTATTCAAGAACGTATAAAAGCTGCTCGCGATCGACAAAAGAGTTATGCTGATAATCGTCGTAGACCCTTGGAATTTCAAATTGGTGATCTAGTAATGTTGAAAGTTTCACCATGGAAAGGCATTTTCAGATTTGGGAAGAGAGGTAAACTTTCACCACGATTTGTAGGTCCATTCAAAATTCTTGAGCGAATCGGATCAGTGGCTTACAGACTTGAATTACCTCCTGAACTTGGTAATGTTCATGATGTCTTCCATGTATCAAATCTGAAGAAGTGCTTAGTTGATGAATCTTTGATCATACCTTTGAAAGGAATCCAAATTGATGAGAAACTGCAATTTCGAGAAGAACCGGTTGAAGTGATGGATCGAGAGGTGAAGGTACTGAAACGTAGTCGTATACCTATTGTCAAAATTCGGTGGAATTCACAGCGTGGACCCGAATATACATGGGAACGTGAAGATCAGATGAAACAGAAATACCCACACCTATTCACATGATCAATTTTTATCAAGTAAGTCTTTCCTAAATTTCGGGACGAAATTTTTCTAACAGGAGGAGACTGTGATAACTGTGTACGAGAACTACGTCAACAACGAATTGAGCACATTTGATCGTGTTTAAAATCCACATGGAATTGGTTGCCGAAATTGATATGGGATGATAGTATGCGGAAAATGATGAACGTAGGCGAAAACCGTGCGCGAAACGGAGTTACGGATTGTCCGGAATCGCGAAACGAAGTTTTCGTCGAAAAACGGGAAAAATTACCCTGGGGCGGTACGCCCCAGGTCGAGGGATAACCTAGGCGATGCGCGCGGATTCAACCGAAAATATCTGGATTTTTTTATTCCGCGCGGTACGCCTGGCGTGGGTGTAGGTGGCCAGGCGTACCGCCTGGGGTCAATTTGCTCGGCAAGTGGATTAAAAGATCAGATTTTCATCATTATACTCATTCTTATCTTCCTCTCGACGAAATCAGCCATCACCTTCGAAAATTCACTTCCAAACCATCAAAAACTCAAGTTTGAAGGCCTCTTGAAGTATAGATCGCATCCAGGAACGTTTATATAAGTTCATATCATCTTTCTATCCGCAGAACTTCTTCCAGATTAGGTAATGGTTCATTTTAAACCTTTTGGTTTGATTTTTATTGATTAAATCTTGAGTTTGAACGTAATGATATAGTTAGGGTTGTTGATTATTGCCTAGATGATGGCTAGGATTGATTTTGAGTGCCAAACTCGAACTGTCAACGGGTAAATCCTTGTTTTGAGCCGTTGTAATGCCCGGTTTGCATGGAATCATAACAATGGTTATAATGGTTTAAACCATTTGATTATGACAATATAGATGATTAGTTTGATTAATCTTTGACATGCAACGTGGAAGTTGAGTGTTTTAAACTAATCACAATCATTAACATACTCATTGGAACAAATTATCTGATGTTTCTGATAACAGTCAGATTAGTATGTTAAACATGGTTATTAAACCTATACCATTTCTATATTATGATAATCCATGATATTTGGGTAATCAATAACAAGGATTAATCATTCCTAAGCCATTAAACTGTTTAGAGATTATCTTAGCAATTACAATCAACAACATTAACTATTTGGTTAATCTGAGATTATACTGATTAATCAAGTAAGTCATCAACCTAGTATTAGGAACCTGAATTAGT
This sequence comes from Mikania micrantha, assembly GCA_009363875.1. Taxonomy (NCBI): domain Eukaryota; kingdom Viridiplantae; phylum Streptophyta; class Magnoliopsida; order Asterales; family Asteraceae; genus Mikania; species Mikania micrantha. Next base: position 493,569 of record CM018686.1, read on the forward strand.
ATAGGTTCCTACATTATCATACATTGTATGATAATACATTAAAATAGGTAACTAAATACTAAACATTGGTTTGATGATTATTAAGGCAATGTTTTTGACATTGGACGTTCAAGAAGATTTAATCAGTGAGTTAAAATATTAACAATTCATTAAACAAAATTAAATGCAGAATCATCATATTATTACCAGTTTGTGTGATATTATGCTACCATTGAATCATCAGGTGAGTTTCGTACAACCCCTTTTCTTTTTATTGTTTTATAAACATCGGGGTAACTCTGCAAACTATTTTCTGAACGTATGATATGCATCACTGATATCTGTGTGATCTCATGTGACTTTTTGTGTGATTTCATGGGATTTTGCCGTTAGTAACAACTATCACAGTATCAAAAGTCCTCATTCGTGAACTGTATCTAGTGAACCCATGTGCGGCCGAACAGGAACCATTGATAGTACTATTGGCTGACAACCCATTTGCTGGGAGGATTGCATCTCCCCTGGTGTGAATGTTTGGTACCTGTTTTCCATAACAACTTCTTAATGTTAGTGATAGACATTAAGATAATGAGGCATTAAGATATCTACCGACGGGTAGTATCTTCGAGAACAAACAACTGTCCGAAAGGAACTAGATACGGGTCCCATGGTTATCATGAACTGAAACTTTGAGAATTTACTTATCATATCATATTGTTGCAAATAGAACTGTCGAACTCACCAGCTTTGTGCTGACGTTTTAAACTTAACATTTTTACAGGACAACGGTGACGACACAGTGAGGATGCACTTGGGCACATAGTCAAACCCTAATGTAACATATTGTGTAATAAACTAAGTTGTTTTATTACTGTAGTGACGAAACCTTTGTATTATATTTATTTTAAGTGAATCTGTGTGCTGTGATATTGGTTCAAGTAAGTCACACCTCATCTCTGAGACATCACCACTATGCTTCCGCAACCAATAGAATGAGACGTATGACATCATCTCAGGTGACGAGAGGTGGGGGTGTGACAACACGAACGTCCAGACTCCAAGATCTTGCGAACCCGTCAAGAATTGAGCTAGAAAAGCTAGAGAGAAGGTAGAGAGAGAGAGAGAGTTTGAACGTGGATGTGTTTTAGAGAGAGAATTGCAAGATGAGAAATAAGGAAAATGAAGTAGGCTCCATCCCTTATACCTCGCGTCTTTCCCCGGTGCTCGGTCTCGTTTTTATCGCGATTAAAATTATAAAATGCTCGGTTTTGCTCGTAAAATATTTGAAACATAAAGTGTTAAAATAAATAAGTTTAGTTTTATCTAGCATGATTTTTAGACTAACTTGGTTTAAATAAAACACTTCCATTTACTTTCGTTAATTTAAGTAATTATATTAAGCAATTTGTCTGGATTTGTTTCAGGTTGTGATTCCTAATAAATATTTTTAGTTCTCATTTATTAATTTAATATCGTTCGATTTTATTTAATTATCTCGTCGAAACGCGTTACTCGCGTACGTATTCGTAAAGATCGTCACCTTTGCGAATTCGTCGCTTGTATCGTATTTCGATTCGATTTATGATTTATTGAATATCGTCTCAGAATATTATTCCTAATAATTATATTCGTGTGAATCGTCACTCACGCGAATACATTTATTAAGTTAATATTTCTGAATTAATATTCGCGTTTAAGATATGTTCGTAACCTCACCATCGTGTAATATTATTCTCATTATTTTATTAATTTTAATATCATCAACCCAATCCAAAACCCACTAAACCAAGTCACTGACACATCCATGATAGACCGAAATATGCATATGTATAGGGCATATGCAGAGATAGATCGCAACCTCCCCTACACCGTCCCACCGCTATTTCGATAAACCATGATAATGTGTCCTTGACTGCGTTTAGCAACCCGACCATAACAAATTCCCAGTTCCTTTCCTTTCCATTCCAATCCAAATCCATAATCATCAACAATATGACTGCGATAACTCTCTGGTTCTGTTTAGTTGGGTTACAACTAAACTTCCCATGGTTTTCGCGTGTAATATATGTTCTAAACATGTATACCAGCAACAATAATAATCATCAATTAATGTGTCAATATTAATAATTACAAAATCTCATGTCGTAACAGTACAATCGTACGGATGTACTGACGACCGGAAGTACAATGATGTTACATAGGGTTACCGGCCCGCAGCCTTCCCAATACATCTAAAATCCTTTGAAGGTATAACCAACTTCCATGTATGTACGGCTATCTTAAATAATCACAATATCACAATCATATGCGTAAACCATCCAACAATAAATCAAAGCCAACCATCAATCAAACAATAAACCAAACAATTAAACAAGCACGAATGTGTACACTTTTCAGCCCAGATCTCAATTGAGTAGGGAACTACGGAACTCACCTTGATTGGAAAAAGCAAGCTAATATTGAATTTAGAAGAGATTATATATATGCGTTCAACGGGCTCCACGTGTCTAAAACCTATAAGTATTTATAATATGCACGTTATAAAACAAGACAAACCCCTAGCTAGGTTTTTAAGTATGTCCTATGACTTTAGAAGGTTCTCGAGACTCTACATGGTCATTAGAGAGGTTGAGCTATAGTTAAGAACAAGTTAAGGTCGTCAAAAGGTTTATCAAGGTTCGAAATTGGTAATTATGTGTTCATATTTATACATTATTAACTTGTCTCGACTCGAGTTAAGCTTTAAAATGAATCACAACTTTGCACGACTCTTATAACTTGTACACGATACATTAGAAGGAGTAAGAGGACTCGTTAGAAAGCTACGGACGTCCCAAGTAGAAAGGAAACAAAGCTGGAAAATAGCATGAAGGGGGCCACAGTGTGGGACGGTGGCCTAGAAAGGCTTTACGGTGGGAGACGGTGGTCGCACGGTGCTTTGCTCTATTTTACGATAACACAAGGTGCAACTGCCAAATCCAGACCACCGTCTGGGACGATGGTCCTAGCGTGCTGCACGGTGGAAGGCTGGGCAGAATGTAACAACAGACAAGGAGCAAGATCGACCCATTTCACCATTTACCCAAATTTTGACCTCTAAATCGTAAAAAGGACCGTTGTAACTCATTTTGTGACATTAAGGAATGTAATTTAGGTCCATTTAACCAACCCCATCTTAGAATATCAACCTTAAACCACAAAAATCGTTTTTGATCCATTTAAAGTCATAAAACCCTAGTTTTGTGCCAAGAAACCCTAGACCTGACCCAATGAAGTTCTGACCCGACCCTAAAGATTTGCACACCTAATTCAACATAATTTAACATGTTGTAACAAAACCCACATCAAATCCTTGACCTAATTTACCTTTGACCTAGTTGCTTACTCTAAGAACCCTAGTTGACCTATTTGACTTCTTTGACCTAGTTTTGACCCACAATTCCATGAGTTTGACTTATAAACATGATTATTGACATGAAATAAAGATTATGAAATGAAGTTTGCTTACCAAAATCACCACCTAAGATCCAAACCCGAAAATGAGCTAAAGGAAGGAATTTCTTGCACTATAAACTTCAAAATTTTGATATGTTGAAGATGAAATGACGATGAAGCTAAATCTTTTGCATTAATTATACTTGAATAACATTAGATGAAGAGCTAAATTAGAGAGAGAGAGAGAGAGTGAGTTTTGAGTGTGTGTATGTGTGTGTTCTTGCAAGTATTCAAGAGAGAGAAAGAGAGATAAAGAGTGAGAGAATGAGAGAATGAGTGGATAGTGGATGGGTAAGGGTTTGGAGGGATAAGGTTGGGTATTGGATATGGGTCATGAATGTGGGTAAGATCCACGGGTTGACTTGTCTCAATTACTAGTTTAAATCAACGCCATCTCAATTCGTTTAATATCGTGTGATCATTCGACCCGTAAGTACTTCATACGTCATTAATTAAGATCGTTAGTCAAATTGTGCGTAAAGTCAAACGGTCAAGAATCGCGAATGTTACACATATATACATATGATTAATCATATTAACACATAATAATATTTCATTCATATATTAAACCGGCCGGTCGGACCGGTCCGGTTAGGGGTACTGGACCGTTTTTGGGTGAACCGGCCGGTCGGACCAGTGGTTGGACCGTTTTTTTTTATATTTTTATATTTTTTAAAATTTTTTTAATTTTTATATATATATATTTATAAAATTTATATAAAATCATCCGGTTCTTAAATCCGGTTCGACCTCTGACCGGTAAGGAGACCGGTTCGATGTCCGGTCCGGTTATGAAAACATTGTATATTATATTATAGCTTAATTGTTTCGTAAAATTACCAAGACAAATCAAAGCATAGTCGAGTAACAAGTCAAAGTCAACTAAATAAATGAAATAAAGATTTTGGGATGTTACAATAGGAGAGCTTTTTCATTAAGTTTTTTGGTGTTTTTTAGATGAAACATCATTAATTGAAAAAGCTTAACTAATGTTTACAATAGGAAAACTTTTTAATTAACTTTTTTATATGACTCATCATATATATTTATAGTATTTTTATGTTTTTATTATAAGTTGGTAAGTTACAATTGGTTGAATATATAGTGGATTAAAATGGAAAAACTTTGTAGAAGAGCTTGTTAACTAACAAGCTTTCTTGCAAGAAGAAAAAAAACTAACAAGCTTTCCTGAAAAAGCTTTGAGTGAAAAAGCTCCCACAATAAAAAAAGCTTTTTAACAGCTTTTTAAAAATTAAAAACCTTGGAAAAAACTCTTGAATGCTAAATATACATGTGGTTATAACATTTCAAAATCATTTGTCTAACAGCCTAAATTCTTATGCCAAGTGATTGATTGAAGTTTGTGTTAACAATCCTATCAAATTATTGTGATACTTTTACCAAATTTTATTTAGCACCATTACTGTATACAAAATTGTCATCGGTTCATCGAATTACATCCCTTTAAAATCTAAATTTACCCTTTAATGATTACTTTCTAAAATTTTCTTATATAATTATAATCTTTACATAATAAGTTTATTCTTACTACACAATTATTAAGCAATCTTGAAGAATCTTATTCTTTTATCTATATACAATTAACATTTATGTAAAAGTATTATATACTATTCCCACTATCATGGGAATAAATGTGATTGATACTGAAGGAAGAAGGGCCTTTTCCCCCTTACTTTTCTCTACAACTAAAGCCTCTGTATCAGCCTCCTCTGTAACCGGATCCTCAAGATTTTTGGACTGGCTACAAGTTTGTTAGATGAAGATTTTAGCCCTACAAGAAACAGCATAATAGCATATGCATCTTCAAGTAGTGCGAGTACAAATGTTAAGATGGGTTTGTTTAACCGGTTAAGAAGTAATGTTAATGAAAGTGTTCAGGCAAATAACGCAAGTCACGAATTTGGGAGGTATTTGAGTAAAAATTGTACATCTGTGTAGAGTCACGTATGTCAAATCTCTATTACGTAAGCGCAGACGTATTTCTATGTTATCAACATGTGTAAATAGATACGTCACACCTAAATTCTTGTTAAATTATTGATGTTATTATTTAGATTCATTTATTCTTTTTTTTCCAAAAATTTTTACTCCATTTCTTTACTATAAATATAACACTCACAACACCCAAAGTGTCACACAATTCTCCTATCCATTTCTTAACATATTAAACTAGTGATACTTCTTTCAAATTAATTTCGAAAAATAATGTCACAACAGGCAGACGCACCAGGGAGAGGATGCATATCAGCCTTCGCTCCACCTATACGCGGAACAGATCTCCTAGAGGCTGAAGCTAGGCAAACCCTTGTTTTACTTAACACTGCTACTTACCCGAGGGACCCTGTACATGACATCCTTTACAGAAGCTTCGACAGGGAAAATGATATCACACATCATGTGTTTCGATGGGATAGCACAGCTTATGCGCAGGTATATATGATGACACAAGACGATTAGAAGTTATATATTTAATTTTCACTTCTTATTTTTATCTTAGTTAGAATTATCCCATATCGAAAGTTTCTTCGAGTACAATATTAATCAGCCTAGTATTTAGACTATTACTACTAAGGGATATTTTTATTATTAATACTTACTCCCTAGCTTCTATTCTTAATAAAAATCATTTAATTAATGAAAATATAAAATATTCAACGTACATATACAAGTAAGTATTTAACCTATTTTAGTAGAACTAGTTAAGGAACATAACAATATATAATTCTTAATATATAGATTGATCTCATTAATATTAGATTGTTTGTGTTTATTTGACAACTAAATAAGAAAAGTAACTTATCAATAAATAATAGTTGAACTAGACATACATTTAGAAAATTTGGTTGTCAAAAAGAGTTATCAATGATCCAAAAATTGAAAAAATTACGACTTGTATATTTTGAAAATAAGAGAGTACAATTAAATCTTTTATTTTTGTTTGAGTGAGAAACAAGTATTATTAATATATAGACCGCGGTGATCTCAATTGTCCTTAGAAGAATTCTCAGTCGTTCAAAATCACCAGGATTAAATCCTGGCCCTTTAAAATAATAGGCAGTTACCTCGATTTTGGGCGGTTTCCGACGGTTTTCCGGCAACCTTACGGATTATTGACACATGTCCCTCACAATCTACACAGTTGCCGCTCTATCACCTTAAAAAGTCTCATCGGGCCTAACTCTATCCCCAACGCCAAGACGCCGCCACCACCACACCCTTTGTGTTTTGGCCTATCCCTAGCCACCGCCACTGCACCTCATGTCACCGTAGTACCGCACCACCACAAACACACTCACTCCAAAGCACCGTTGATGATGAAATTCTGTCGACGGTGGTGTCCATCTAACACCGACGATTGTGGCTAAAAACGGAGATTGCAAGAGTACTTAAATATCAGGTTGTGGTTGTAGCGCTTCACGGTGGTGAGGCGGTGCATCACATGTAGAGGTGTAAGGCGTTTTGAAGCTGCAGCTTTATGGATGAGTAAAGGAGCAAATAACGGAGAAGGATGGATGGGGTAACAATAGTAAAACAAGAAAGATAATGGTAATATGCATAAGATTTAAATGATGTTCAGCTCTTTGATGTTGCACTATTGATGGAGACTATACACACCGTATTTTTCAGTTGTCAAGTCAAGTATAGTCACATCATAAAAACTTAAAATTACTTGCTTATTTTATAAATTACTTTTCTTTTGGTTTTTTCTTCCATTAGTGGTTTTTTAGCAATTATTTTTTTCTTTCATTTGTGTGTTTTTAGTTGTTTTTTCTTGCTTTTTATTTGTTTGTCTTTAAGTCTTTTAAATACTTTTAGTTGTTTAATTTGGGTACATTTTCGATTTTCGTTATATATGAAATTCCTGAAGTTATACTTTTGGATAGAAAAGGTAAATAAAAAAATTGTATGAAATTATAATTAATATATTAAAATAGGAATGAATGATTATTTGCTTAAGAACGGATACAAGATAAGTCTAGTCTCGAAGTTGTTGAGCTGGAGGAGGAAGGAGTTATCTTCGGGTTGGAAGTTGAAGAAGGAACATGTCTTCTACTTTCTGTGAAAGAAGAAGCTATGAACAAATGGATTCTCAATAATAGCCCCGAAATACAATCTGAAACTCAATCCGAACCATGAAATTAATTTCCAGTAGGTTAACTGTCCCAAACCGATGATTCGATGAAGAAAGATACGCAAAACAACACAATCATTTATCATTTCCTAGTTTTTTTTATTTATTGTAATTTTATAACTTAAAAATGAATAAATGAGTATTTTTTATATTAAATTTTACGTGTAATAAGTTTTATAATTCTAAAAATAATGAGAAAGAGTATTTTTAATTTTTATTTTGAATTCAACAAGCAAAAAAAAGAGGAAAAAATGATCGGTTCCTAGCTGGTTTAGACCGGTTAACCGGTCAAGTTAGTAACCTAATCAATTAGATCGGTTGGGTTATAAATTATAATGGTAAATAAAACCAGTTTAACTTGAGTCACGTATGTCAAATCTGTATTACGTAAGTGTTGACATATTTCTATGTTATCAACATGTGTAAATAGATACGTCACACCTAAATTCTTGTTAAATTATTGATGTTATTATTTAGATTCATTTATTCTTTTTTTTTTTACTCCATTTCTTTACTATAAATATAACACTCACAACACCCAAAGTGTCACACAATTCTCCTATCCATTTCTTAACATATATATTAAACTAGTGATAGTTGTTTCAAATTAATTTGGAAAAATAATGTCACAACAGGCAGACGCACCAGGGAGAGGATGCATATCAGCCTTCACTCCACCTATACGCGAAACAGATCTCCTAGAGGCTGAAGCTAGGCAAATCCTTGTTTTACTTAACACTGCTACTTTACAGAAGCTTCGACAGGGAAAATGATACCACACATCATGTGTTTCGATGGGATACCACAGCTTATCAGCAGGTCTATATATATGATGACGATTACAAGTTATATATTATTATATATATTAATTTGCAAAAGTCGGCCGTCTCACATATTTCACTATTCACTTCTTACAACATCTTATGCTTTATGTACAAGCAGTGAATGCGTATGCTTTACATACATACGTATGTCTCTATACCTACTTCATCGGATCTTCACTGCCTCTTGACCATCATCTCCCTTTCTCTGGTCCTATTTCACAGCGATTCACGTCTCTCACAGGTAATTTGCAAAAGTCGGCCGTCTCACATATTTCACTATTCACTTCTTACAACATCTTATGCTTTATGTACAAGCAGTGAATGCGTATGCTTTACATACATACGTATGTCTCTATACCTACTTCATCGGATCTTCACCGCCTCTTGACCATCCTCTCCCTTTCTCTGGTCCTATTTCACAGTGATTCACGTCTCTCACAGGTGGTCATCGGCGGTAGCCAAATACGTTTGAGGATTGACATCTCCAGCTACGGTTTCACAGGTATGGTTTCACGCCTCTCATGATGGTTCTCCCTCTCACTGTCCTCTGTTTTCTTCTCTCTCTCTCAAGGTGTAACGGGAGTGCATGTCGATTTTCTCTTATAATTGTTGACGTTGCCTATTTGATTTCGTCTTTTACATAGTTGATTTTTGATTCCAGTTCGGTCCCAGGTAATTTTTGTGTTTTTTTTATCAAAAATTGACGGGTCATAGTATGTTAGGGTTTACGTTTCAAGTTTTGAAATTAGGAGAAGGAGAAGTTTTTGATGCTCTAAATTTATATTCTATTATGATTTATTTGTTGATTGATCGATCTCTGTGATGTTTCAACCCATATTTTGGATAAAGATGTATATATAGATAGGTCTTGAACTTTGGTCTCGCCAAAGATACCTAATATACACAAATATATGTATCAGGTTGTTAGACTATCATAATTTGACTCATCATACTACGGAAATGGACTATCTTTTTTCTTCTTTTTGATGTTTTCTTTTGATTACAAGTTAGCCCCACTTACATTTTGCAGGTTTTTGTTTCTTGGTTGTGTGTTTTTGAGGCATTCTCTGTGTTTTATTTTTGGATTAGATGTTTGATTCCTGTGTTTGCCCCCTGAATTAGACATCACATTCCTTCAAATCTTTCATTCCTTTCTTATAAATGTGAGAATGGTGGTGGGGTTTCTTTGTTTCTTCAAATTTTTGGTCAAAAACCAAGTCAAGATTGAATCTTTGTGATCTTTGTGACATGGGTTTTGAAGTTTTGACGTGATTTGATTGTTTGATTATGAGGTTTTGGTCAAAAAAAATGAGTAAAGATTAAATCTTTGTGATATTTGTCAAATGTGTTACGAAGTTCTGATATGATTTGATTGTTTGATTATGAGTTTTTGGTCAAAATTTGAGTCAAGATTGGATCTTTATGAGATGGGTTATGAAGTTGTGATATGATTTGATTGTTTGATTATGAAGAGGGCCTTATTTTGTTCTTCTTAAAGTTGTTGATGTAGAAAGGAATTGGGGTATGACCACCATTCAAGAAACCACCTGTTCAAAAAACCCTAGAACTCCATACATGTGGCTTCTTCTCTAATTTCACCACTTACAGTTGAAAGGATTCGTGATTGGGATTGTTTTTCACGTTATGCTTTCTTCCCCGGCTCCTACTTCGATCACAGGTATGCGATTATGAATGTATCCATCCAAGTAGCATAAAGGTATGTTATAGAGCTTTTATGAGTGTAAATTCTTATTGTTTGTATAGCAGTTATAGATTGAATTAAACAAACAATGACACAAACCACTTGGTCCACTTTGTAAGTTTTTGTTATGAATTTTTGAGTTTAACATGACCTGGCTTCTTAATTGGTATGGTAATTTTGTTTGCTTCCATTATGTGTTTGAATCTTTCTTCAAGTTCTTTTTCTTTCTGATGTGCTTTCTCCATCTGTGGTTCATTTCAATTCTTATTGCTTCATTTATTTTAGTTTATTACAGATGTCATTGTTTCATTTGCTTTAGTTTATTATACAGAGATAGTATTGGTCATGTGTCGCCGTATCAGTCTTCGGGGTCCTGCTTATCACCTAGCCCTGCTAAGATCACCACCAAACACACCGTTAGTCTCACCACAGGAGGGATCTCCTGTGGTCGCGACTCCGGCGTGAGAGTAAGGACCGGTTGTAGAAGAAGATAACGACTGAGTATGTAAGAATATAGAGAGAGTGAAAGTGTAATGTGTTGTACCTGCTAAGTTCTTGAGTCTTCCTTTTTATAATGCTCGTGGTCTAACCTTTCCCATTAGTATCTTCCTCTTCTAGACCTTATCTTCTATTGGTTTTATGCATAAGTGTTGATTGTAGTGATATTTCCAGATTGGTGTTAATGTTTGACTTATTACCAAGTTGCCTTGGTTTTGTCAAGAAGGAGGCCATGTTCTGCAGGGATACTTTTGCAGGGAATTGCACTAGAAAGGTTAGTTGTTGCTTTTCATGTGGAAAGGCCTTGCAGGCTTTCCCCATTTGTATGACCATTTCCTTTTATCCAGTGGTTACAATATATTCCTCAGGTTCTTCTTTGTATTTGACGACCTGAGTCGGATGTGGCCGTGCTGGGCTTTACCCGAGCCGGGCGTTAGCTGGGCTATCCCTTAGCTCGGCTAAAGGAATCTACTGACCCCCGTCATCAGCCCCCCAGTCAGGTGTCTCTTTTGGCTGTTCCAATGGGGATGCCTGACTTGCTAGTTCTTATGACTTGCTTTCATGCGTCTTAATGTGTTTGCTCCCCCTGTTTTTCTCTTTTTTTTTTTTTTTTTACGTGTATATATATATTATTAGTTTATATATGTTTTGTAAAATAAAAAGGATAGGACAATTAAAAAAGATAAATCCACACGTATGTGAACCTTGGGGGGGAGTGTCCTTGGTAAGCCCGCATAGGGCGGCCCACGTCTCGTCGTGGCTTTTCCATCACATCGCCATAAATAAAAGAAAACTAGCGCTGCAACCGCCATTTCCCTTCACTTCTCGCCGGAAAAACTTCGATCAATCCTTGCGTCGTGCGTCGTCTCCGTCGGAAGTTGCAGGTTAGTGAACTGGTTCTCCTTCTTTTCGTTTCATTGTCGTCGCTATGTTGAGTCGTTGCGATATGAAAGATCGCCGTTCCGAGTTATCGAAAAAGGATTTTCGGGATTTTTGCGCATTGTATGATATAGGGCCGGAGTGGCGACCTACGCTCCCGGCCAAGAACCAAACCATACTGGATTGTCCGTCCGGGTCTGTCGGGTTGTACACCCGATTCTTTGATTTCGCAAATGTGCGTTTGCCTCTTTCGATTTTTTGTGTAAATGTGCTCGAATATTATCGTTTAAATCCTTGCCAACTAGCCCCATATGGCTTCAACAAGGTGACACATTTCGAGATGGCATGTAGGGCCGTTGGGGCGGTTCCGACCGTTGCTCTGTTTCGCTGTTTTTACCATTTGGCGAAGAATGGTGATTGGTTCTCTATTCAGCGGCGGAAAGACCCCTCTTGTCAACTGGTTTTCCCCTCTAACCCGGCCTTGAAAAACTGGAAGAACCGTTTCTTCTGGGTAACTTCCGCTATCCTTCCCTTTGCTCCTCTGTTTCGCAATCCTCGTGACCCTCTGTTTGAGTTAGAGTTGCGTCATTCGTTGGTGAACTACATACATTACAAGTTGTTGGTGGCAAACAAGACGCACATTCGCGTTTTTCCGGAAGAAGTACTTGTGCTAGCCGGATTAAGTGGGAAATGGTCATTGCCAGGTTCATTGCCGGTGCTACGACGCGATGGGCGTGGTAGGTTGCCCTTCCATAGGCGTATTTACTTTGTATGATTACTTTGGAAACCATATGATAGACTGATACTTATTGTGGTTTTGTTGATTTGCCTTGTGTAGAAATGGGACTGCTGGACATCATGAAGTTAGATACCAATTCGGATGTGGAGAGTTCGTCTCGAGTTTTGTTGGACGGAGAGGAAGATGTGGTGACCAGCCACCTTCGTGTCTGTTATACTGGTCAAGAATACACCAGTGTGTTACCAGATGCAGGCGTGATAAGAACTGAGTAGCCATTGTTTGATTTGCCCAATGTTAACCCGGTGTCCAAAAAGAAGAAAGCCCCCTCTGACAAAGACAATGTAACCGTTTCTGCGCCATCCAAAAGAATGAAAACCCGGGCTTCGAAAGGAAAGTTGCCCATTGTGGCTAGTGATGAGGGTCCGCATAGGGTGTCCTCTGGGGACACTGCTGAAAATACCCTTCATGATGACAAGGCCGTGGAACCGTCCTTTGAGAAAACCAGTGCATCATCCGATCATGACACCGCTGTGGCAAAGAGTTTTTCTGTGCAACCTTTTGTACCCTTGTGGGATGTATGTAACGGGGATTTATATGATAACCCGAGGGTCTGTCGTGACATAGCCACCGCTTTATCAACTCCTGCACAAAAATCTGCCGTTGCTCAATTGAGCAACACTGCCTTGACTAACGAGCTTCTGACCAGTTGGGTGCAACTGGGATCGTTTGTGACAGAGAGCCTTAATCGTTGGTCCGGCTGTCAGGACAAGGCTAAGGAAAAAACTTCCAGCCTGCTGAACCAATTGGACAAAGAAGGTGAGCGCGTTGCTGCTTTGGAAAAACAGGTAAGTTGTTTAGGTGAAGAGAAAGAACAGGCTGTGGTGAGTATGGAGGCTTTGAAGGAGGAGGTGCGGGTTAAGGAGGTTCAGTTGTGTAATTCGAAGAAAGAGCTGGAAAAGGAAGTGGAGATGTTGGCAAAGAGCCGTGCGGTGTTTGAAAAAGAGCAGGCGATGTTTAAAGTTGAGGAGGCCAAGATGAAAGCCTCCTTGGAACAGCTGTCTCAGGATAACCAATTGCTGAGCGCCCGGGTTGAGGAATTGTCTCAAGACCGGGAATGGCTTATTGTTCAAGGCTTCAAACATGTGGTGGATTTGTTGCACCGCAGTCCTGAGTATTTGGAGACTCTTGCCGCTATTCAGAAAGCCTCTCATGCATATGGTATGCATTCTGGTATTCGTGCAGGTTATAAATATGCGGCTGCCGGTCGTGCCATGGATACTGTGGCCTACTTTGCTCCTGATTCGAAGGCCAAACTTCATCGAGCCGTGCATGCTTTTGAAGAGATGCAATTTCCTTTTTTGGACTTGGTTTCCAAGGATGGTGCTGTGCCCTTATCAATATTGAAGAGCTTGGTGCCACACAACGCTGAAACTGTTATAGCTATAGGCGGACAACTAAGTTCCAGCCAGCTGAGTATGATGACATCGCCCTCCTCCATGCTACCTCCTCGTTTCCCTCAAGGTACTAGTCATTCGTTGGATATCACCCCTGCAGTGCCTGAGTCACCGGCATCAGTTATGAAGGAATCTGCAGAGCCTGTGGAGAAGGTTGTGTCCAAGTAGGGGATATGTTTGTGAATGTTGTGTTTAGAAAACATTGTTGTCTGGCTGTTATGTTTTGTTTGAACCTCTGTTTGGTTGTTATTGTTGCATGTTTCAATGTTTTATGACTGAATGAAAACCATGTTTGGCTTTTATCAAATTTGTTTGTTTGCTTGATTGCGAGTTATTCATTGCCGGGGAAGACACCCGTATGTTATTCGAAACGTAACAAGATGATCAGTCTTGCAGTTAGGAATATTATATGACGAATGGTATTGTGTTGTGTCATTCGTTGAGTGTGGTATACCATACATGGGTAGGTCAATGCCGGATCCCACGGAGCTAAGTTGAAATCAGGAGCTCACCCCTTCTGCACGAGTAGGACAATGCCGGACCTCGTGGGTTTTTCGTTTCATGTGTGGTGATTTGTGTTCACTCGTGTGTCTTACAAAGTGGCTTTGTGTGACAGTGTTTGCGGGCTTAGCCATATATTGTCTTTACAAAATGCTAGCATGTTTTCATATATGATAATGGCCGATGGCCATACAAAATGTCACATAATACAAACAAAAGTAGTTGACTTAAATAAACATGCTATAGTTCCAGAATGAAGTTACACATAGAAGCGTTTCAGATTGCTTGCATTCCAGTGTCTTGGCACCGGCTTTCCTTCCATTGTGCGCAACTTGTAGGAGCCACGGTTATGGGCTTCCGCTATTTGATATGGGCCTTCCCATTTGGGACCCATCTTCCCCCCTGCTTCCTTCCGACTAGCCTCATTCTTTCTTAGAACCAAATCATTTGGCTTGTAACATTCTGACCGGACCCTGGCGTTGTAAAACTTGGCCATTGATTGCTTATATCGAGCTTCCTTGATACTTGCTTGTTCCCGCTCTTCGGTTATTAAGTCTAGGTTCAGGGACAGCTCTGCATCGTTGCCTTCTTCCTGAAACATGTGTCGTCTAGGGGAAATGACTCCGATTTCAGCTGGGATGACTGCCTCTGAGCCATACACAAGGCTAAAGGGTGTCTTTCCATGGCTGGTTTTTTCCAGAGTGCGTATTGCCCACAACACACTCGGCAATTCTCCTACCCAATCTTTGCCATGCCTCCCCAAACGTGTTTTGAGACCATCAACTATACTGCGGTTCATGCGCTCGACTTGACCGTTAGACTGGGGGTGGGCTACTGATGTAAACACTTGGCGAATGTGCAATTCCATGCACCATGACTTGAAAGGGTCTGATTCAAATTGTTTGCCATTGTCTGTGATGATTACACCTGGTAGCCCAAACCGACAGATAATACATTCCCAAAAGAACTTGATGATTTGCTTGCCCGTGATGGTAGCTAGTGGTCGGACTTCCGGCCATTTGGTGAAGTAATCAACTGCCACCACCAGAAACTTGACTCCTCCCTTGCTTGTTGGGAAGGGGCCTACGATGTCCATGCCCCATTTATGGAATGGCCATGCCGCAGAGATAGTAACCAAGTCATATTTGGGTGTGTGTTTCACTGGGGCGTGCAATTGGCATGCTTCGCACTTACGCAGCTCTGCTAAGGCATCTTTATGCATAGTAGGCCAATAGAAGCCCATGTTCATGATCTTTGCTACCACCGTTCTAGGACCTGAGTGGTTGCCACAAATACCTTCGTGTATCTCTCTGAGAAGGTAGGTACTCTGCTCTGGGCCGACGCAGCGGAGTAGCGGAGCCAGATATGACTTTTTGAATAGCAGACCTTGTTCGACTGTGTAATTTGAGGCGGTCAGTTTAAGCCGCTCAGCTGCGCCTTCATCTGTGGGTAGTGCTCCTGTTGTGAGAAAACTGTAAATGGGTGTCATCCAGGAGTCCCCTTCTTCTTGTACGTCATGCACCATTGTTTCTTCAGTAGATCTTGTGTGAAGCACTTCTACCAGTACCTTTTTTGTTAAATGGGCAAAAGCCAATGACGCAAGTTTGCTCAGAGCATCTGCCTTTTTGTTTTGACTGCGAGATACTTGGGTTAGCGAGCAGTCTGGGAACATTGCTTTCAATTGTTTTGCTTGTTTCACATATGCTTTCATTGTGTCTTCTTTTGCCTCGTAGCTACCGTTGACTTGATTGGCCACTAACAATGAATCCACATGGACTTGTAGGTGGGAGACCTTCATACGCAGTGCCAAACGCAGACCGGCCAAGAGAGCTTCATATTCAGCCTCATTATTTGTGCATGGGAAACTCAGCCTTATGGCATAGGTGAGTTCCAGTCCTTCGGGATCGATTAACAACAAACCCACCCCAGCTCCTTCTACACTGGATGCTCCGTCTGTGAATAGCTGCCAGTGTGTGTGCTTTGCCTTCTCGGTTACATCATATATGTGGGGCTCTACTGGGAAGGTTCCTTCCATGATAAAGTCTGCCAGCACTTGACCTTTGATGGCCACTCGTGGGTGATAAGTTAAGCCATGTTCTCCTAATTCAACAGCCCATTTGGCCAAACGGCCGGAATTTTCGGGTTTTGCCAGGATGTCTTTTAAAGGTTGGTTTGTCATGACCCGAATAGGATATGCTTGGAAGTACCGGCGGAGGCGCCGCGCTGTGTGTACTATTGTAAGAACCGCCTTTTCCAGTGGTGGGTATTTCAGCTCCGCTTCCCTTAATACTTTACTAACGAAGTATACGGGCTCTTGTCGCCCTTGGTGTTCTGAGATGAGTACCGAGCTAATGGCCTCGTCTCCGACAGCCAGATATAGGAGGAGATCTTCTCCTGCTCGGGGAGCTGTAAGAGGTGGCAGCTCCGCTATATAGGCTTTCATGTGCTGAAAAGCTTGCTCTGCGTCATCAGTCCATTCAATTTTTTTAGCGCAACCTTTTAAAGTTTTAAAAAATGGTAGTGACTTTTCAGCTAATTTGGAAAGAAAACGATGTAATGCTCCGAGCTTACCATTTAGACTTTGGACCTCCCGACGATTGCGTGGAGAATTCATCTGCTGTATTGCTCTTATCTTTTCTGGGTTGGCCTTGATCTCTTGCTTGTTGACAACATGGCCAAGGAACTTGCCTTCGCGGAACCCGAAGGAGCATTTTCCGGGATTGAGTTTCATATTGATCTTGCGCAGGTTATCGAAAGTCTCCTGAATGTCGAGTAACATTGCCTCCTCGCTGTTGCTTTTGATGACTAGATCGTCAACATAAGCCTCCATGTTCCGACCGATTTGATCTCCAAACGCTTTATCAATCAATCGCTGATACGTGGCTCCTGCAAGCGAGTCTACTTTAAGGTCAATTTCTGGCAAGGGGTAGCAGTCCTTTGGGCAGACCTTGTTGAGATCCTTGAAATCCACGCACATGCGCCAGCTGCCATCGGACTTTTTGACCAGGACTGGGTTGGCAACCCATGTATGGTAGTGGACTTCCTTCAATATCCCTGCTTTGACCAGCTTATCTACTTCGTTGCAGACGACTTTTCCACGTTCGGCTGCCATGCCCCTTTTCTTTTGTACCACTGGTTGTACCTGTATGTTTAAGTTTAAAGAATGCTCGGAAATGTATCGTGGTACACCTGTCATGTCGTCTGGCGTCCATGCAAAAACATCCCTGCTGTTTTGCAGCAGCTTGATTAAGCCCTGCCGTCCTTGGAGTGTCAAATCAGGGCCAATACGGATCAACTGGTCTGGGTGCTTGCTATGGATGCTGAGCTCCTGGCTTGGCATGGCTTCGTGATCTACCTTTGCTACCAGCATACTTTCTGCTTGCGACACAAGGGTGCAGATACCTGCTTTGGTTGGGAACTTAATCATTGAATGAGCTGTGGATACTATAGCACCAAAAGCGCTAATCCCTGGACGTCCCATGATGATATTGTATCTGGATGGGCACTGAACCACCAGGAATGTAATGCTTTCTGTTCTTTTGAATCTTCCTGCTCCCAAGGTGACCTGCACGGTAATTTCTCCCAAAGGAGTAACTGTTTCACCTGAGAACCCGACTAAGGATGTTGGATGTGGCCGCAGCTGTTGTTGTGTTCTTCTTTCCAACTGCCGGAAGCAGTGTTCATACATGAGCTCTACTGCGCTCCCTCCATCCCAGTATACCCGATGGACATTTTGCCCATCCACCTTGGCATTGACCAGGAGCGGGGCACACTGTGTTGCGTTGACTGGCGGCGGTGGGAAATCGATTTTTACGCGCATCCAAGGTTTCCATGCTTGCTTGTTAGGCCGAGCCTCTTCTTTTGAGTGTGACACCATTAAGATCTCGGCTTTCTTTCCTTTCTCCTTGCTAGTCTCGCTTTTGTCTCCCGGCCCCTTCTTGCTCTTAATGTCCTTTATCAGGTGTGCCAATTCCCCGGATTTGACTGCCGCCTCGATTCTCTTTTTTAGTTGAAAACAATCATTCGTATGGTGACCAGTGTCACCATGGAAATCACAAAACCGATTGGGGTTTCGCTCTGTTGCAGATTTTGGCAGAGGCTTAGGTGGCCTGAAACTGAAACGTGCCTCTTCCGTGGCTAAAATTTCTTTTGGGGATTTTGTCAGTGCTGTGAACTGCCCTCTGTCTTTGTCGTCTTCTTGGGTCCTTGAATTACTGTATGATCTATGATGATCATAGGCACGTGTGTTGGATCGCCGGTCGAATGGTGTAAACCTTGGGGTACGCGACCGTGGAGGTGAGCTCTTTCGCTGTGGTAATCTTGGCTTTCTCGCAGCGTCCATTATCTGGGCTGCCTCCTTTCCCCGAACAAAAGCTTCAGTTCGTTCCATAGCTTCCTCCATTGTCTTAGGGATTTTACGGTTAAGGTCTTCTACAAGCTGTCTCGGACGGACCCCATGTATGAAACCTGAGACTCGCATCTGCTCGGTAGCACCACCGATACTGAGACTTTCGAGCTTGTATCGTTCCATGAAAGCTCTAAGATCTTCTTCCTCCTTTTGTTTTATATTGTGCAGCTCTACCGGATCCCTTGTGTACCTCTTCTGCTGAACAAAGTTTGCCAAAAATTTTCTGCTCAGATCTTCAAATGTGTCAATGCTGCCGTCTGGCAAGACTATTGAACCATAGTCGTGCCGGACCCACTAGTGTTTGCGAAAACATGTGGCACCATAAAGGGAGGCACCACCTTTCCACAGTGGCTGCGCCGGAGAAAAGTTCTAGGTGATCATCCGGATCTCCTAAACCATCATATGTTTTGATGTTGGCAGGCATTTTGGTTTTTGGAGGGAAAGCGAAGTTTGCTATCCGTGCCGAGAACTTGGTATGTGTAGTTGGGACATATGGCTGGGAGAGGTCTTCGGTGTGGAAAATTGGCCGGGGTATAGGTTGTGTCACGGCTGGGGTAACGAACGAGGGTGTACCAAAACTTTGTGTCTGGGTGTGTGGTACCCCGGCTAAACCATAGCCGGGATAGCCCGGGTACGGGTAAGCTTGCCAGTATGGGTTTTGCCAGAACTGCTGAGCCATGCTTTGGACTCCAAGCTGTGCTGCCGTGGTGCCAAAATATTGCTCTCCCATGTGACCAGTATTTGCCGGTATATGGGGCAAAGGCATGGAATAGGTAGCAAAGGGGTTGGCATACGGGTTATTTAGCGTCATGGACTGTGAAGACAAGCCTATGCTAAAAGGCACCATCTCCGTTCTGGGTGGTTCGGTGGTTACTTCTCCCAAAAGGCCTAAGAGGGTTTGGGTACTTGCTTCTGGGATTTGGGTTGGCACAAGGGTTATAGCATTGGTGGTAGTACTTACTTGATGCAGGAAGGATGTTTGAGGGTCGTTGCTGTTTGGGTGTGGCGGTGTCAAAGGCAAAGAAGAGTCCCCTTCATATGCCAACCGAACCCTCACCCCCCTGAGGGGCTCTTCCCTTATGTAATTGTTTACCAACTCCTGAAGGCGAGGAAAGTTGTCACGTACTCCCTCGGGGGTAAGTTCGATCATATCGGCGATTACGGGTGAGTCCCGTAACCGATCTTCGGCATTTCCAGTTTCATCCATGCTTCGCAAGCGTCCAGAGTCTGCAGCCAACTGAGAAACAAACAACAGGGTATTTAAAAAGTGCAGGGTATGTCTTACTTGCTAGTTATGTAAGAGTCTGCCCCACGGTGGGCGCCAATGTCGCCGTATCAGTCTTCGGGGTCCTGCTTATCACCTAGCCCTGCTAAGATCACCACCAAACACACCGTTAGTCTCACCACAGGAGGGATCTCCTGTGGTCGCGACTCCGGCGTGAGAGTAAGGACCGGTTGTAGAAGAAGATAACGACTGAGTATGTAAGAATATAGAGAGAGTGAAAGTGTAATGTGTTGTACCTGCTAAGTTCTTGAGTCTTCCTTTTTATAATGCTCGTGGTCTAACCTTTCCCATTAGTATCTTCCTCTTCTAGACCTTATCTTCTATTGGTTTTATGCATAAGTGTTGATTGTAGTGATATTTCCAGATTGGTGTTAATGTTTGACTTATTACCAAGTTGCCTTGGTTTTGTCAAGAAGGAGGCCATGTTCTGCAGGGATACTTTTGCAGGGAATTGCACTAGAAAGGTTAGTTGTTGCTTTTCATGTGGAAAGGCCTTGCAGGCTTTCCCCATTTGTATGACCATTTCCTTTTATCCAGTGGTTACAATATATTCCTCAGGTTCTTCTTTGTATTTGACGACCTGAGTCGGATGTGGCCGTGCTGGGCTTTACCCGAGCCGGGCGTTAGCTGGGCTATCCCTTAGCTCGGCTAAAGGAATCTACTGACCCCCGTCATCATCATGTAATGTTAAAGGGATTAGTATATTCCTAGATGTTGGAATAGGTTTAGATTCTTGGTATTAAATCACTTTGATTAAATAGCAAAAATGAGAGGACTTATGGTTGTCAATAATCTGTACAAGAGAGGATCATAAAACAACTTTGATTGTCATGTGATATAGATGATGCTTTAGCTGTCGTTGCTACGAAATCTCTCCGATAGGTTGTACGGGAAGATAAGATGCATTGCATGCTATAATTGTTGATCATATGGTGCAGGTCCCCTGATAGAAATCCTGTGTTCCTTTTGCTTCATTAAACCTTCTGGTAAATATTCAAATTAGTTGAATTTAACTTATATAAATTATAGTTGTGAGGCTCCATTACCCTTTGCATTATTTGGGTGATCAATAGTTCTCGGCTTTGTTGATTGACAAATTTGTTCACTGATAATTTTATTTTTTTTTTACTGTCTGATGCATTGAGTATAACTAATAAGCTGATGCTCTCATAAATAGGTAAAAGATTGTTGGTTTTGTGTTTGTGTGTATTAATGTGCCTGGATTGTACATGCTGTCTTGCAAGTAGAGTTATTTAAGTTGAGTTTCTTCTTGATCTAAAAAAGTGAAACCAAACAAAAAAAATGAAATTAGTGCTTTGTGGTTATGTTAAATATTAGTTGCAGTGGTTTTTGTTTTTCATAAATATTTAAAAATCTCAGGTTTTTGGATTGCAATTTCAATTCCCTAATCGTGTATCTTAGTTTCTGGATAAAAAAATGATACTAAAGCATTACTACAACAACAACCTTACCCAGTATATTTCCATTTTTCAGTAGGGTCTGCGGGGAAGGATAGATACAAACCTTACCCATATCCCAATTGGGATAGAGAGGCTGCTCCGAAAGAGTCCTCGGCTCAAAGTTATCGTTTGCAGTTTATCATCCCAATGATTTTAACGTTATTTTCACAAAATAATTGAAATAACGTTAAAATTAGTGCACTTTTACTTTTGCCCCTTAAGGACTCACACATATATACATTATATGTGTGCACCACAAATTGGGCGTACTACTATAGCATTACTAAAAACGAAATTATTGTTATGGGATTGTATATTGTAAGATGATTTCATACTTGCTCTAAAGTTATTTTTGAATTGTTGTTTTTATTGCATCAGTTCAAATTGGGAACTTCATATTTTTTTTTCATTGTATGGTTAATTAACACCATTCACACTGAACCATTAACTGATAGAAAATTTTTTTATATGATCATTTCATGTTAGTTTAAAATGTGTTATGCAATGTTTAGGTTGAGTAAGAAGGACTTAAGCATACATGTTTTTAAAGACTTCTCAATGGTACTTGATAACTGGATATTATTTTATTGAAAAATACGAGGCTTGCTTTAGTAACAGGTACCTTTTTCCTATTGTTATTCCATATTTTATTCGTCATGATGACTGCCCTGAAAGAGTAGGGTCGAGCAATATTTGGTGTTTCATATATTGGCAAAGCAACATGTTTGCAGATATGATGGAGTGCCTTATTTGTTCCTTTCGTGTAGATATAAGTTGTTTACAAGATAACATTGCTTTTCTATGGCTGATACATTGGATTTTTGCTAATTGGGTGTCATGACTATCTATGTCTGAGCCAAGGTTCATCACCTTCCGCAATACATCAGACCTGACACAATGCGTGAGTACTAAGTTGTGTAGATTATTAGTGATTAGTCAGAAACTGATTGCAAAATAACTGGTTGGATCAGTGAGGGTATAAATACAAGTTCCATGGCTTCAAATATTATGTCTTTAAGAATTTAATTAGTATGGGAATTCTCTTTTGTAATCTAATGTTTATGTAAATTTTTTTAACATAGTCTTATATTTAAAAGTTTATTTTATATATTATAATTTATCAAAAAATCGACTCACGTCCAGCTGCGAAGCGCGGGTCACACCTACTTGTATATATTTTAAAAAGGAAAAGTCATATGTGTGTATAGATCACTATTCCTTTTAGTATGTGTTTTTATACCTATGGTACAAGCTATCAATACATGTCTTCATCTATCACGAACCAAAACACATGTCAACTATTTTCTTTACTGATATTTCTTTATTAAATAATAAAAATCAAACTCCCAGGTCAAAAATAGCTGTCAGAGACAGAAAAAACGGAAGCACAGCAAAAATTACTATTAATTAAATAATAATAATAATTAAATAACGAATTATTATATATTATTAATATTAATTAATCTATATATTAATATACATTTTAAATTGCAAATAATTGGTGTGTGTGATAAACACTATTCAATTTTGTATTCTTTTTGTTGTATGATGTACAACTACTCAATGCTTTGAGTATATTACATTTATTGAAGGCTTGAAGCCATGGTAGAGGTTAAAACAAATGTTCAACACCACCTTTACTCATTCTGCTTTTCACGTATAAATACCGAAAGAAATTCTCAACCTGTGAAGATATCGCCACTTCCTTCTTCTCCTGTCACCTACCGCCTATTTTTCTTTGTAGCGTGCACCATGTAGACGCTTAGAAAAGTTGAAGAAGAGGATAAGCACGTTATGTTTCTCCAAGGTGCTGCAACCATATAAACTTATCTATATAACAAAACCGCCGCAATACGCGGGTCGTTATTTATAGTATTTAATTAATTTTCAGTTCTTATTTTTATCTTACTTAGAATTATCCCATATCGAAAGTTTCTTCGACTACAATATTAATCAAAGTATATAAATAGCCTAGCCTAGCCTAGTATTTAGACTATTACTACTAAGGGATATTTTTATTATTAATACTTACTCCCTAGCTTCTATTCTTAATATAAATCATTTAATTAATGAAAATATAAAATATTCAACGTACATATACAAGTATTTAACCTATTTTAGTAGAACTAGTCAAGGAACATAACAATATATAATTCTTAATAGATTGATCTCATTAATATTAGATTGTTTGTGTTTATTTGACAACTAAATAAGAAAAGTAACTTATCAATAAATAATAGTTGAACTAGACATACATTGAGAAAATTTGGTTGTCAAAAAGAGTTATCAATAATCCAAAAATTGAAAAAATAACGACTTATATATTTTGAAAATAAGAGAGTACAATTAAATCTTTTATTTTTGTTTGAGTGAGAAACAAGTATTATTAATATATAAACCGCGGTGATCTCAACTGTCCATAGAAGAATTCTCAAAATCACCAGGATTAAATCATGGCCCTTTAAAATAGACAGTTACCTCGATTTTGGGCGGTTTCCGACGGTTTTCCGGCGGTTAGGACGGTTTTCCGGCAACCTTATGGATTATTGACACATGTCCCTCACAATCTACAAAGTTGTCACTCTATCACCTTAAAAAGTCTCATCGGGCCTAACTCAATCCCTAACGCCAAGAAGCCGCCACCACCACACCCTTTGTGTTTTGGCCCAGTGACGGAGCTTCACTAAAGTAGAAGGGGGGGCAAAATCTTATGGGTTTAAAATTTTTTTTTGCAATCGACCGGTATGTCTCTGTTAGTTGGGTTAAATGTTCGGATCTGTGATTTGGGTCAAGTCGGGTCAAACAATTAAAAATAAAATTGTCTAATAATTATCATTATCAGGGCCGACTTAACCAATTTGAAGGCCCTATGCGACATATACGGAGCCTTTCATCCCTTCAAAAACTTACTTTCTTTTCATATGTCTCTTTGATTACATTGTAATCCCAAATATAATTTTTTATTGAATAACATTTATATCATCAACCCTATAAATGCATATATTAATAATACATACGAGTCAATTATTTCGACCTTTCCCATGATATATTGAGGATTTTTTACGTTTATCTTGATTTGTAGCATCACCTTTTTCTTCAATAACATTTCTTTCGAAAAACAAGTCAATTGTTTTCACCTTTTGCATGATATATTAATTCAAACTAAAGTCTAAATGTTTAAACAAACAAAATGAGAGGGAGGCTAATGTGATAAAAAAATGAGAGGGAGGCTAATGGGATAAAAAAATGAGAGGGATGGAAAGAGTATTTTTAAACTTTGTTTTTTTAGGGGGGGCGAAACCAGTATTTAAAAAAAATTGGCTTACGGTCCGAAAATTAACACTACTGGCGAAAAAACCTCCGGTCCCTTCTATGCTTCGTTAATGTTTTGGCCTATCCCTAGCCACCGGCACTGCACCTCATGTCACCGTAGTACCGCACCACCACAAAAACACTCACTCCAAAGCACCGTTGATGATGAAATTCTGTCGACGGTGGTGTCCATCTAACACCGACGATTGTGGCTGAAAACGGAGATTGCAAGAGCAGTTAAATATCAGGTTGTGGTTGTAGCGCTTCATGGTGGTGAGGCAAGGCGCTTACATGAGGCGGTGCTTCACATGTAGAAGTGTAAGGCGTTTTGAAGCTGCAGCTTTATGGATGAGTAAATGAGCAAATAACGGAGAAGGAAGGATGGGGTAACAATTGTAAAACAAGAGAGATAATGGTATGGTAATATGCATAAAATTTAAATGATGTTCAACTCTTTGATGTTGTACTATTGATGGAGACTATACACACTGTATTTTTCAGTTGTCAAGTCAAGTATAGTCACATCATAAAAACTTAAAATTACTTGCTTATTTTATAAATTACTTTTCTTTTGGTTTTTTCTTCAATTAGTGGTTTTTTAGCAATTATTTTTTCTTTCATTTGTGTGTTTTTAGTTGTTATTTCTTGCTTTTTATTTGTTTGTCTTTAAGTCTTTTAAATACTTTTAGTTGTTTAATTTGGGTACTGTAACAGCAAGTGCCAGATCGTCCGGCGAGTCCGTACGGTATGTGTACTTTCACCTTATTCTATGTGTGCATACGTAAGTCTAAACAGTACTTGTATTAACAGGATTCTAAATACAAGAACAGTTGTACGTATTTTCGTGTAAACTTAAATACAGTAAGTACAACATACATTCGAAACAAAAGTTGTGTGTGTTTAAGTGAAAACTTAAATACAGTTAACATAACGGATCACGTGAAACAACAGGTTACAAGTGAACAACGAAAACAAGTCGGTTGCGATCTGATATCCATAGATGACAGGATTCAGATGGCCGACAAATCAGTATGAAAACAGGAAGTGTAGTTGAGTTCGTCAGTGAGAAAACACAATTCAAACACAAATGCGGTGTTATTTTAGAATAACGAACTGACAGTGTGTTTGCGTGAGTGACGATTCACACAAACATATCTGTGAGTTTAGAGTTCTGAAATAATGACTGAAAAATAGAAAACAAAAGTCAGAAAGCCAAAACCATCGTCGTATTCGTTCGGGTGACGATTCGAACGAATTACGCGCGAAGGTTACGCGATCTGACGAAACGAAAACGGAAACATGTCACGAACGACTTTAAATTAATAAAACGCAATAAATAATGTTTTACAATTTTGAAACTCGTCAAATAATTAGAATATTATTCTTTTACTTATTTCGTTTAAATTACGCGATTAATTTCCGGAAACGTAACGAGAACGCGAACCGAGCAACGAAAACGAACCCGAACAACCTCGGGGTATAAATACCCTTAATTGAGTCATCTTCCTCATTTTTCTCATCCCCACTCTCTCTCTACACCCAAAATCCCGGTTTCCTCCTTTTAGGGTTTTCACCATCTTTGAATCTTCATAACTTTCTTGTTTCTCAACCAATTTGAGTGATTCTTTCGCCCACGCGTAGCCCTCGACATCCTCTACTTGAAAGTACAACGGATCTAAAGCCAAACCTACTGAAAATCGAGGTAAGAAGCTGTGAACATCACGAAAACTAGGGTTTTCAACACCTTGTTTGAGCATCAACTCTTAACCGGCTATAAACACCATTTTTCTTCAAGCCATGCTTCTTTGAACCTGGTTACCATCTGTTGTCAGCAGGAGCTACTAGGAGACCAGTTAGAAACTCCCTCTCAACACCAATGGTCGGTCGAGACAACCAGTGGGTCGAATAAGCCCATTCGGCCGAATGGCCAGAGGCCATTCGATCTATCTTTCCTTCGGCGACCACACTCAGTCGGCCAACTCTCTTTCGCCATTATCCTCATTCGCCAGTCAACAAGAGCTATTCGACCAGGACCTCTATTCGTGGGTTATCTTTGGGCTGCCATACTCATTCGGAAGCCACACCCATTCGACCATAACCACCGAATGACTCCTTTCATTCGACATACACCATTCGAGCCATCAACCCTCATTCGACTGGTGCTACACCTTCTGCCATAACTCCATTCGGTAACCCTAGTTTCATTCGACTGCAGCAGTACTCATGAGCCCAGCAAACACACTAGGTCCAAATGCTTCAGTTGGCCCAAATACATACTAACGGCCCAAAGACTCTTTAATCTAGGCCCACATCACCCCTCCAGGCCCAGCACCTCTACAATTGGCCCATTAACTCTTGTAAGGCCCAACAGAAGGTGAATGGCTCAAGGCCCACAGTTTATGGCTCAAGGCCCACTGTTTTTGGCCCAAGGCCATGATTTTGGCCAACAGCCCAAATTCTAGGCCCACAATTGTTTCAGCCCATGCAAGCAGGGCCCAGCTTGGCCCATGAACGTTATTGATGAAGGCCCGAGACAAAACCCAATGGGCCCAGCAAAATCAGCCCGAGGCCCACAGAAACTAATTCAAGGCCTATTTTGAGGCCCTTGTCCTCATTTTGGAGCCACTTTGTCATTGACTTGGTCAACAGCTTATTTCTGGCCCAATTTCGATTCCTACAGCCCATTATAACATTAGGCCCAACAAATCTTGCCTGGGCCCACCTCTGGCCCAACAAATTCCCTCGAGGCCCAATAAAGACCCACAAGACCACCTATTCACTAGGTCTTGTAACATTTGACCGAGTCCTCGAGTTTCCACAACATATATCATTGGTTCACACATCCCAATATGGCCTAACACTCTCAAACGTTCAAGATCGGTCCAAGGCCCATAGGTTTGGGCCCAGGGCCCAACTTGTTACCTAGGGGCCCAACCTTAGACTTGGTCACATGGTTCGGTCCACACTTCATTTCAAGCCACCTGGTTTTAACACATTTCATAAGATCAAAGTGTACAAGTTCAAGAATGAATCAAGTTCAAAGTTGCAAGATAATAACTCATAATGTTATTGACTTAAAACCAATATAAAGGACCGAACGGTGATCATGACCAAGTCTTACGCATGAACGCCCACTTTAGGGCTAACATCCACACATACACACACAGAACCTTACAAAACTTAAACTTACAAGTTACAACAACGTGAAATCAATACAGGATCGTGAACACAACAAATTCAAACAAGAGCGCGTGCATTCTCGTGTAAGCTAAGTCAACCCTCAACAACTACAAGGTGAGTTCATATGCCCCCTTTTACTTTAAATCTTTACTGATTTTAACTCTTGGGGCTGAGAAACATGTTTGCTTTTATTTATTTAAAAGTTTGCTTAACATGTTATTTATACTTTGATTTGATAATATTAAATTGCTTATTATCATATATTGTCACACCCCTGCGCCGCGTGCGGAATCCACGGCGCGGTGACGTATGATCAGTTGAATCATGCACAAGTATTGAATAAGAACAACCACAATGGATTACTACATTTCATAATGTTTAGACAGTTGATTAGGTACAGACATTCTATCTACAAAAGTAAGACAACTACAGACCCAAAATATAGTTTACAAAATAAGACTCCAAACAAGACAATCAAACATTTAGGATTTAGTGAGTTTCTATTCCATCCTAGCATGTTTCTTCATCTTGTTCTATCTTAGAATGGTCTCCTTAGTTGTCCCTGAGAATGTCTTAAACCTGATTACCTGAAACACGTGAAAAGTAACTGTCAACTACAGACGTAGTTGGTGAGAACAATAGGTTTAAACATTTGTAAACATGAGTTTTATGATATAAGACATAGGTAAGTTAAAGCATCATAAGATTCACACGGATGAGCTGCAACCCAAACTAACATCAAGTAAGAAAATGAGTGTAAACAGTCCAATCACTGCTTGCACATGAGTCAACATATAATATCAAGTCCCAAACCACGTTTGGAGTTAGATAATGTGTCAACAGTTTTGAATAAACCATATGTAACCGAAATCTGCAGTTAGTTTATAAAACAGATTTAAAAACTAACTGCAGCAATCGGTCTGCCCCAATGTATGTGTCCGCTTTCCCTTGTTGTGATCACCCAGTACTAACGCTAATGAATATGATACTTGATGGGTTTATAAGTTTGTTTACAACAATGGACACCATGTTTTCTGAATCTTACTTTAACCGGATGTGTTAATGTCTTATTGAAAACCTGGATTTAACTCCACGAGTTGAATCCTTTGTTTATGTAACATGAAATGAATCTCTTGATTTGAATACCATGATGTGAACAACTTGACTTGAATACCATGTTTTGAACCGATGAATTTGAATACCATGTTTTGAACCACTTGATTTGAATACCATGTTTTGAACCAATGAGTTTGGATACCATGTTGTGAACCACTTGTTTTGAATACCATGATGTGAGGACCTTGTGTAATAACAAGGTTTATAACAAAAGGGTTTGTAAAATCCTTTAAAAGAACATTTGAGTAAGGCTGTTATAAAACATTTCAAGTAAACATTTTAAAATCCTTTTAGTAATAAGGGTTTAATAGTAAATAATTCCTTTAAAACAGTTGACAATTTCCTTAAACAGTTGAAGAATCACTTGGATTCATAAGATAAACCTGTAATGTTTATGAATGCACATAAACTGTGCAATGAAACAAGATTGAAATAGCGGTTTTGATCACGTGTTCCACCCCAAAACAGTTATAAAACAGTAAAAGAGGGGCTAAAGTTCTCACCTGTCTGCAGTAGACTCTGAACTAAACAGTTAGCAAGTAGCAAACAGGACTTCTAACTTGTTCCTATATCATTGTAATCATACATAAGATATAAGATTTATAATTGTATAGCTTGATTCATTGATTGACTTGTGTTCACTTGAACTTGTTTAACTTGATTACTTGATTGATCATGGGTTCAAGAAACTTGTGTAATGATCCTTTTGTACAACATCATGCTTGCTTCTCATTTGTTCCAGTGTTTGATAAACCATTTGTTAACATGACTTATGAAAATATGTTCCGATTGCTTATGTCTTTGAGATCGTGATTTGATCTCATGATTAGGTTAAGTCACAACTTAAACCTCAATTGATCAATTCACAATCATCAATTTTATGTTCATTATTGGTCTTTGAACCTATGTAACCACAATGGTCCTTCAACCAAGTCTATGGGCTACTTAGGTTCACGATGGGCCGATTGAATATGGTGTTGGGCCAAGGGGGTGTGATGTTGGTCCAACCACAAGTATATGGGCCATGTAAGGTCCTAAGCGATAATGGACCAATTAGTTATGATCTTAGTCCAATCAACATGTAATTAGATAGGGCCTAAGAATTTAAGTTGGCCATCAATTGTGAATGAAATCCATGTAACGATCCAAAGCTTTATCGAACTAGTTGAGTGTCTAATGGGCCAACATAACTCCCTTGAGTTTACCTCACACCTATGGGCCTTATACTAACACACTTGGGCCGAATAAGTTGAGTTTGGGCCGAAAAGAAAGTGGGCTGCCATTTGGGCAGCGAACCCTTAAGGATTTCAGCCAAGGTTCGTCCAATTGACTAAGGGTTCGGCTTAGTGGGCAGCGAACCATGCAGGGTTCGGCCTTCATGGATATGGCTTCACAGGTTCGACTAACATGATGGCAGGCAAGGTTCGTGATGTTGATGACAGTTAAGGGTTCGGTAAATTGAGCAACGAACTATGCAGGTTCGTGAATCCATGAGAGTTCGGTGGTCATGCGGCGAACCATGTAGGGTTCGTGATGTATCTGGTTCGGCAAGGCTCGTGTCATGCTTGCATGGGGGTTCGTTCGATCAGGGATGAAGGCTCGTGAGAGCCCCTAGAGTTCGGCTGGCAAACCCCACACGAACCATGCAGGGTTCGTCAATGCTAGCTGTGTACACAAGGGTTCGGCCAGGAACCTTCGTGGTTCGTTTCCTCCTGGTTCTCCCGAACCTGTTACCTGCGCCATCATCAACATATCCAACTGGTTCTAGGTCTGTAGCTAGGTCGACCTAACATCGCAAAAGGTTACTATGCAGTCGAAACTCAAAGAATAATGTAAATAAACCGGTTATGTGTGTGACTCACGAACTCACACATGAAAACCCTAATCTCGTGAACATTCAAGCATCAATACCTCTCGATTTGCTGGATGGATCTGCGAAAATCTTGTACTTCCGTGTAGAGGATGTCGAGAGCTACGCGTGGACACTAAGAACACCAAAATCCGTTGAGAAACGAAGAAGATACGCGCGTTTGAAGGTCGGTTTTCTAGAGAGAGAGAGGGTAGACGAACTATTAGAGAGAGAAAGGGTTGTTGGGGAATTAAATGAGGTTTTAAGCCTTGTTCAAGGCTTTTATAGCCCGGGTGATATTCGGGTTCGTTTCGGTCGCTCGGTTCGCGTTTCCGGAACGTAACGCGTATTTTACGCGGCTTTAAAATAAAAGAGTTGTTAAACTCATTTAAATGATGAGTTTCAAAATTTTAAAAATATAAAATAATTAATATAATTATTTTTACTCTTCGCGTGTTGTCGGATCGTTAAACACTCACAATTACGTGTATACCCGCAATCGCGTACGTTTTCCGATCGTATTAAAAGTTTAAAGTCGTTTAATCGTAATTATAAGTTCAACATTCGTATTATTATGGATCGTCACCCACAACTATACTCAGTCTCGCTTACAGATTACGATCTTTGTTGAATTAATTAAATGTCATAGTATTCGTCTCGACACTACGCACTAACACTAACCTGTTACACCGAACGCAGTATATGTATAGGGCTCACTCTCGCTGCCCACCACTGTTTCGATATAACAAGTTACTGTTCTTGCCTAGTGAAATCGACTGTAAATAATAATACATACTTGTTTTCTGATTACTAAGATCCTGTAACACACAAGCACACATTTTGAACATACGAATCACATTGATGAACTGAACCATGAATAGACACTGTTCTAACACTGTTTACAACTACATGACTATATGCACAAATGTTACAGTCTCCCCTAGTTAAGGGAATTTCGTCCCGAAATTAACTAGCCGAAGATACTGTAAAAAGATGAGGGTACTTAAGCTTCATCTGGTCTTCACGTTCCCAGGTGAACTCAGCACCGCGTTTGCCCTCCCATCGCACTTTCACGATCGGGATACGGCTGCGTTTAAGTTTCTTGACCCCATGATCCATGATCTCAACTGGACGTTCAATGAATTGCATGTTATTCTGAATCTGTATGTCTTCCAGTGGAATCTGAACATCATGATCCGCCAAGCATTTTTTAAGGTTTGATACATGAAAAGTATCATGAACATTGCTTAGCTCTACTGGAAGTTTGAGTTTGTAGGCTACGGGACCGATCCGTTCCAGGATCTCAAAAGGTCCAACGTACCTTGGTGCAAGTTTCCCTTTCTTCCCGAATCGGACAACGCCTTTCCAGGGAGAAACTTTGAGTAAGACTCGGTCACCGACTTGAAACTCAAGCGGTTTCCGACGTCGATCAGCATAACTCTTCTGCCGATCTCGTGCGGCCTTAAGCCGTGACTGAATGATTGTGATCTTGTCTGATGTTTCCTGAATGAGTTCTGGTCCTACGACCTGTGAGTCACCAATCTCGGTCCAACAGACCGGTGATCGGCACTTTCTACCATATAGAGCTTCGAATGGTGCACATTGAATGCTCGTATGATAGCTATTGTTATATGAAAACTCAATGAGTGGGAGATGAGTGTCCCAACTTCCACCGAAGTCAATGACACAAGAACGGAGCATGTCCTCAAGTGTTTGGATAGTCCTCTCACTTTGGCCGTCGGTTTGGGGATGATACGCCGTGCTAAGATTAACACGCGTTCCCAAAGCCTTTTGCAATGATTGCCAAAAGCGAGAAGTGAAGCGACTATCACGATCAGATATGATTGATGTTGGTGTACCATGACGTGCAATGATTTCGTTGATGTACAATGTGGATAACTTCTCCATCTTGTAATCCTCTCGGATAGGGAGAAAATGAGCAGATTTGGTGAGTCGATCAACGATCACCCAAATCGAATCGAAACCTCTCGGAGTTCTCGGCAACTTTGTTATGAAATCCATGGAAATTTGCTCCCATTTCCATTGAGGAATTTCAGGTTGTTGCAGAAGTCCCGAAGGCTTTTGATGTTCTGCTTTGACCTTTGAACAAGTAAGACATTTTCCCACGTACAGTGCTATGTCTTTCTTCATTCCCGGCCACCAGTAAGATGTCCTCAAGTCCTGATACATCTTGTCGGCTCCAGGATGAACTGAGTATCGCGACTTATGTGCCTCATCACAGATGAGTGTGCGCAATTCTTCAGACTTTGGAATCCACATGCGGCCATTGAGATATAACAACCCATCTGATCGAGGTTCTAGTTTCTTCTCAATGCCACAATCCAAGTCTGTTTTGAGTTGATTATCTGTTACTACTTGTTGTTGTGCAATACGAATCAAGTCTTTCAAGTTTGGCTGTGTGTTGATCTCCATGGCTCTAACACGAATTGGTTTGACTGGTTCCTTGCGACTAAGAGCATCCGCCACCACATTGGCTTTACCCGGGTGGTAACGAATCTCGCAGTCGTAATCAGTTAGAAGCTCAACCCAACGTCGTTGTCTCATGTTGAGCTCTTTCTGATTGAGAATGTGTTGAAGGCTCTTGTGGTCTGTATAGATGACACATTTAGTACCGTACAGGTAGTGTCTCCAAATCTTCAGTGCAAAGACCACAGCCCCTAACTCAAGGTCATGAGTAGTGTAATTCTTCTCGTGAACCTTAAGTTGTCTTGAAGCATAAGCAATGACCTTGTCCCGTTGCATAAGTACACAACCGAGACCAAGGTTTGAAGCATCACAGTAGACAATGAAATCATCACTGCCTTCTGGAAGACTAAGGATAGGGGAATTGCATAACTTCTGTTTAAGAAGTTGAAATGCATCTTCTTGTTTCTGTCCCCATATAAAAGCTTGACTTTTCTGAGTCAATGTAGTGAGTGGCAAGGCTATCTTAGAGAAGTTTGAAATGAATCTTCTATAATAACCTGCCAGACCCAGAAATGAACGAATCTCTGTGGGAGTAGATGGAGTAGTCCAGTTCTTAATCGCCTCAATCTTGGCTGGATCTACATGAATTCCATCTTTGTTTATGACATGTCCTAAGAAGTGAACCTCCTTTAGCCAAAATTCACACTTTGAGAATTTAGCATAAAGTTGTTCCTTTCTTAGTAGTTCCAAGACTTTCTTCAAGTGATCCTCATGTTCTCGTTCTGACTTGGAATAAATCAGTATATCATCAATAAAGACGATAACAAATTGATCCAAGTAAGGCCTGCAGACTCGATTCATCAAGTCCATGAACACTGCGGGTGCATTGGTCAGCCCAAATGGCATAACCACAAACTCATAGTGTCCATATCGAGTCCTAAATGCAGTCTTTGGTATATCCTCATCATTTACTCTTAACTGATGATACCCAAATCGTAAGTCAATCTTAGAGAAGCAAGTTGCTCCCTGTAATTGATCAAACAGATCATCGATCCTGGGCAGAGGATATCTATTCTTGATTGTCAACTTGTTCAGCTCACGATAATCTATGCACATGCGAAATGAACCGTCTTTCTTTTTGACAAAGAGAACCGGAGCTCCCCATGGAGAGAAACTCGGTCTTATAAAACCTTTGTCTAAAAGTTCTTGAAGCTGACTAGACAGTTCTTGCATTTCAGACGGTGCTAACCGATACGGTGACTTCGCCACTGGGTTTGCTCCAGGGACGAGATCAATTCTAAACTCCACTTGTCGGACTGGTGGTAGTCCAGGCAAGTCTTCTGGAAATACGTCTGGATAGTCTTTGATAACCGGTACATCTCCAACTGCTTTCTTGTCAGGTTTCTTTTCCACCACGTGAGCTAAGAATGCGTAATATTTCTTCTTCAGATACTTCCTCGCCTTGATGCACGATACAATCTTCAATTCGCGGCAGGGTTTCTCACCGTAGACTATCATCGTTTCGCCGGACGGTAAGGGGATTCGAATAAGTTTCTCCGAGCATACGATTTCAGCATTATTCTTAGATAACCAATCCATTCCTACCACTACTTCGAAGCTTCCGAGGGTCATAGGAATAAGATCGATGGAAAAGAGATGGTCATTTAGTCTTAGCTCACAAGCATTAATGATGTAATCTACAACTATAGTCTTACCATTCGCTACTTCTACCGTATAGGGAGCAGTAAGTGTGGATAGTTGCATATTAAGAACAGAAGCAGTATGAGCAGAGATAAAGCTTTTATCAGCACCAGTATCAAATATGATAGGAACATAGTGATTATTGATAAGAAATGTACCCGTGATGACTGCCGGCTCTTCACGTGCTTCAGCAGTTCCAATAACGAAAGCACGAGCAACAGCAGTATTGTTGTTGAGTTTTGGACACTGGTTTCTGAAGTGTCCTTCTGCCCCACAATTATAGCAGGCTCTTCCACCTGCAGCAGTAGAAGTTGTGGCAGCAGTTGTTGCAGCAATAAGATGAGCAGATCGGCATGTAGCTGCCAAGTGTCCCATACGCCCACACTTGAGACACTTTCTGCATGGAATAGTGGGTAGATGATGGTATTGGCATCTGGTGCAGAGTGGAAACGAGCCAGTGTACTGCTTTCTGACATTAGCAGGTTGTGGCATAGCAGTGAGGGGAGTAGCATGAGTAGGTGCAGCCGCAGTCAATGCTGCAAAGTTCTTGATTGTCTTTTGCTTCTTCTTCTTGGGATGGTGCTGTTCAGGCTTCTTGCCTTCTTCAATCTGTGCTCTCTTGAATCCCTTTCGGGTGAGCACTCCAGACTTCACATACTCTTCAGTAAGAGTAGCACCCAATTGTATCGCAGCTTCCAAAGTAGTGGGGTTGTTCCCCATAACAGTTCCTCTA
Source organism: Mikania micrantha (assembly GCA_009363875.1). Taxonomy (NCBI): domain Eukaryota; kingdom Viridiplantae; phylum Streptophyta; class Magnoliopsida; order Asterales; family Asteraceae; genus Mikania; species Mikania micrantha. Next base: position 529,264 of record CM018686.1, read on the forward strand.
ACCACTAGAGGCAAGCCTTCGATGTATTTCTCTATCCTGCGGGATAGAGGAGTAACCAGATGTGGTACCAAAATGCACAACTCATGAAAACGAGTTGTATACTGGCATTTTCGCCACTATCCTGCACCAGATTCCACATCTCCACTTCCAGTTTCTTTAGCTCGTGACGTGGACAAAACTTTTCCACCAGTAAGTTCTTGAATCCATCCCATGGTAAGGCTAGAGCGACTTCACGTCCTCTGGTGTTCTTCTCAGAATTCCACCAGGTGAGTGCGCCCTTGTGAAAAGCACTTGAGGCCATCTTGACCTTCAGATTTTCAGGACATCCAGTGAAGTCGAGAATGTCTTCGATGCTTTCCAGCCACTGCAGTAGGCCGGTTGCTCCCTCAGTACCAGAGTACTTGGGAGGTTTAGCATCGTTGAACTGCTTAAAAGTAAAGTTAGCAGTTCCAACGTTAGTGGCATTGGAGTTGTGTGCAGAATCACCGGTACTTCCCCGAAGATTCTGGGTAATATCAGTGACCATACCCGGGATCACATCCCTCATGTGAACAGCGATAGCTCGAGCAATCTTGTTAATTTCATCATCATTACCGCTTGTCGAACCCCCAGCATTTGGGTCTCGTCGAGGAGGCATTCTACGAATAGAAGCCACAAGCGGGTCAGTAATGAGAATGGATACAATTGAATTTTCATGATAAGGTCAGTAATATATCCATACTACTAGTATTATCATTCAATTGTAATATGATCCAGTACACGTATAAGTTATCAACTTATTTGTATACTTATCATGTGAATATGTAAGATGTCTCATGATCTCTCCACCAAACCTACACACTGACACTTTCCCGATATACCGAAAATAGCTTATATATAGGGCTCACTCTCGCTGCCCACCACCGTTTCGGTATACCACGATCATGCCCTTGCTAGCATTTGGCAACACATTTGTACTGATTTCCATGTGTTTTCCATTGATTAAGAATCCCATGATCTTTGAGCAACTTGAACTATGATTGATTCCATGATTGAACTATGATTATGTTATGCGTGCACCTACTAACAGTTGTTAACATGTAGAACTAAGTCATACGTGTGTTCTACACTTTCCTGTTAACCTATGTCAGTAAGTACCAATGATGTAATCACTTAAGAATTTCACTTAAGGTTTACATTTACAGAATATTCACAACTTGGTTGATTCACCATAATGTCTGGTTCATCCAAGTTTGAATTCCACTATGATTTGATTCACCAATGATTGTATCCCATGTGTTTGTACCCCATGTGTTTGACCAATGTTCAATGATTCCGGTTGTTCCCGAATCCTCACTTCAAATTCAAGCGCCGAATTTTCCCTGACAAACCAAGATAAGCTTATATATAGGGTAAGCTCTCACCGACCCACCACTTACCTCAGCCCATCAGCGTTAATCCGCCGTTTGCATTTGAAGCTAAGATTCCAACCCTTGATTGATTATGATTATCCCATGATTTCCTCTTGTTCCTTGATTCAGTTTATGATTGTGTAAACCATGGTCCTTAATTTACTAGAAACTAAGACCTTAGGTTTATGTATATGTGTCCTAGGTTAATCAACCTAGTTTCCCAATACTTAAAGTACTGAGCATAATGATTTCCTGTGAGAACTTCAACTAAAGAATACTGTTACACAGATTCTAAGTTATAAAGTTCCTATGATAATGAATCCATGATAATGATAACAATGACAAGGATTTCAAATCTAAGTTCTAAATTAATAGACCTCAACCTTTGAATTCCTATAATGATATGACAAGGATCTCAAATCCAAGTTCTAAATTAATAGATCTTGACCTTTGAATCCTATAATGAATATGACAAGGATCTCAAATCCAAGTTCTAAATTAATAGATCTTGACCTTTGAATCCTATAGTGAATATGACAAGGACTTTAGATCAAAGATAACCATCTTTGCCTCTAAATCCCATAATGAATATGACAAGGATCTTAGATCAAAGATACTAAATTAATAGATCTTTGCCTCTAAATCCCATAATGAATATGACAAGAAATTCATATCAAAGATACTGAAACTACAGATCTTTGCCTCTGAATTTCTATAATGATCTCTGTGTGAGAATTTCAGATCAAGGATACTAAGAATACAGATCCTTGCCTCTGAAATCCTTAAATGCATATGTGTGAGAATTTAATCCGGTTTCTAAAATTATAGAATCCCGGTTCAAATTCTTTGACTCGATGTCTAATCTTAGAAAAATGTCCCTAAGATCTTTCAAGCTTATTGTAGACTTAATGCTCACTTAAGTTACTTAGATCCTAAGTATCCTCAAGCCTATAGCACTTAGTCCTATTGGGTAGCTTAGGTTATAGTCTAGGTCATTAAACATTGGGTTTTTCCTAGTTCTCTACAACCTTGGCTCTGATACCAACCTGTCACACCCCTGCGCCGCGTGCGGAATCCACGGCGCGGTGACGTATGATCAGTTGAATCATGCACAAGTATTGAATAAGAACAACCACAATGGATTACTACATTTCATAATGTTTAGACAGTTGATTAGGTACAGACATTCTATCTACAAAAGTAAGACAACTACAGACCCAAAATATAGTTTACAAAATAAGACTCCAAACAAGACAATCAAACATTTAGGATTTAGTGAGTTTCTATTCCATCCTAGCATGTTTCTTCATCTTGTTCTATCTTAGAATGGTCTCCTTAGTTGTCCCTGAGAATGTCTTAAACCTGATTACCTGAAACACGTGAAAAGTAACTGTCAACTACAGACGTAGTTGGTGAGAACAATAGGTTTAAACATTTGTAAACATGAGTTTTATGATATAAGACATAGGTAAGTTAAAGCATCATAAGATTCACACGGATGAGCTGCAACCCAAACTAACATCAAGTAAGAAAATGAGTGTAAACAGTCCAATCACTGCTTGCACATGAGTCAACATATAATATCAAGTCCCAAACCACGTTTGGAGTTAGATAATGTGTCAACAGTTTTGAATAAACCATATGTAACCGAAATCTGCAGTTAGTTTATAAAACAGATTTAAAAACTAACTGCAGCAATCGGTCTGCCCCAATGTATGTGTCCGCTTTCCCTTGTTGTGATCACCCAGTACTAACGCTAATGAATATGATACTTGATGGGTTTATAAGTTTGTTTACAACAATGGACACCATGTTTTCTGAATCTTACTTTAACCGGATGTGTTAATGTCTTATTGAAAACCTGGATTTAACTCCACGAGTTGAATCCTTTGTTTATGTAACATGAAATGAATCTCTTGATTTGAATACCATGATGTGAACAACTTGACTTGAATACCATGTTTTGAACCGATGAATTTGAATACCATGTTTTGAACCACTTGATTTGAATACCATGTTTTGAACCAATGAGTTTGGATACCATGTTGTGAACCACTTGTTTTGAATACCATGATGTGAGGACCTTGTGTAATAACAAGGTTTATAACAAAAGGGTTTGTAAAATCCTTTAAAAGAACATTTGAGTAAGGCTGTTATAAAACATTTCAAGTAAACATTTTAAAATCCTTTTAGTAATAAGGGTTTAATAGTAAATAATTCCTTTAAAACAGTTGACAATTTCCTTAAACAGTTGAAGAATCACTTGGATTCATAAGATAAACCTGTAATGTTTATGAATGCACATAAACTGTGCAATGAAACAAGATTGAAATAGCGGTTTTGATCACGTGTTCCACCCCAAAACAGTTATAAAACAGTAAAAGAGGGGCTAAAGTTCTCACCTGTCTGCAGTAGACTCTGAACTAAACAGTTAGCAAGTAGCAAACAGGACTTCTAACTTGTTCCTATATCATTGTAATCATACATAAGATATAAGATTTATAATTGTATAGCTTGATTCATTGATTGACTTGTGTTCACTTGAACTTGTTTAACTTGATTACTTGATTGATCATGGGTTCAAGAAACTTGTGTAATGATCCTTTTGTACAACATCATGCTTGCTTCTCATTTGTTCCAGTGTTTGATAAACCATTTGTTAACATGACTTATGAAAATATGTTCCGATTGCTTATGTCTTTGAGATCGTGATTTGATCTCATGATTAGGTTAAGTCACAACTTAAACCTCAATTGATCAATTCACAATCATCAATTTTATGTTCATTATTGGTCTTTGAACCTATGTAACCACAATGGTCCTTCAACCAAGTCTATGGGCTACTTAGGTTCACGATGGGCCGATTGAATATGGTGTTGGGCCAAGGGGGTGTGATGTTGGTCCAACCACAAGTATATGGGCCATGTAAGGTCCTAAGCGATAATGGACCAATTAGTTATGATCTTAGTCCAATCAACATGTAATTAGATAGGGCCTAAGAATTTAAGTTGGCCATCAATTGTGAATGAAATCCATGTAACGATCCAAAGCTTTATCGAACTAGTTGAGTGTCTAATGGGCCAACATAACTCCCTTGAGTTTACCTCACACCTATGGGCCTTATACTAACACACTTGGGCCGAATAAGTTGAGTTTGGGCCGAAAAGAAAGTGGGCTGCCATTTGGGCAGCGAACCCTTAAGGATTTCAGCCAAGGTTCGTCCAATTGACTAAGGGTTCGGCTTAGTGGGCAGCGAACCATGCAGGGTTCGGCCTTCATGGATATGGCTTCACAGGTTCGACTAACATGATGGCAGGCAAGGTTCGTGATGTTGATGACAGTTAAGGGTTCGGTAAATTGAGCAACGAACTATGCAGGTTCGTGAATCCATGAGAGTTCGGTGGTCATGCGGCGAACCATGTAGGGTTCGTGATGTATCTGGTTCGGCAAGGCTCGTGTCATGCTTGCATGGGGGTTCGTTCGATCAGGGATGAAGGCTCGTGAGAGCCCCTAGAGTTCGGCTGGCAAACCCCACACGAACCATGCAGGGTTCGTCAATGCTAGCTGTGTACACAAGGGTTCGGCCAGGAACCTTCGTGGTTCGTTTCCTCCTGGTTCTCCCGAACCTGTTACCTGCGCCATCATCAACATATCCAACTGGTTCTAGGTCTGTAGCTAGGTCGACCTAACATCGCAAAAGGTTACTATGCAGTCGAAACTCAAAGAATAATGTAAATAAACCGGTTATGTGTGTGACTCACGAACTCACACATGAAAACCCTAATCTCGTGAACATTCAAGCATCAATACCTCTCGATTTGCTGGATGGATCTGCGAAAATCTTGTACTTCCGTGTAGAGGATGTCGAGAGCTACGCGTGGACACTAAGAACACCAAAATCCGTTGAGAAACGAAGAAGATACGCGCGTTTGAAGGTCGGTTTTCTAGAGAGAGAGAGGGTAGACGAACTATTAGAGAGAGAAAGGGTTGTTGGGGAATTAAATGAGGTTTTAAGCCTTGTTCAAGGCTTTTATAGCCCGGGTGATATTCGGGTTCGTTTCGGTCGCTCGGTTCGCGTTTCCGGAACGTAACGCGTATTTTACGCGGCTTTAAAATAAAAGAGTTGTTAAACTCATTTAAATGATGAGTTTCAAAATTTTAAAAATATAAAATAATTAATATAATTATTTTTACTCTTCGCGTGTTGTCGGATCGTTAAACACTCACAATTACGTGTATACCCGCAATCGCGTACGTTTTCCGATCGTATTAAAAGTTTAAAGTCGTTTAATCGTAATTATAAGTTCAACATTCGTATTATTATGGATCGTCACCCACAACTATACTCAGTCTCGCTTACAGATTACGATCTTTGTTGAATTAATTAAATGTCATAGTATTCGTCTCGACACTACGCACTAACACTAACCTGTTACACCGAACGCAGTATATGTATAGGGCTCACTCTCGCTGCCCACCACTGTTTCGATATAACAAGTTACTGTTCTTGCCTAGTGAAATCGACTGTAAATAATAATACATACTTGTTTTCTGATTACTAAGATCCTGTAACACACAAGCACACATTTTGAACATACGAATCACATTGATGAACTGAACCATGAATAGACACTGTTCTAACACTGTTTACAACTACATGACTATATGCACAAATGTTACATATATCATTGTATGCATGCTTGTATGATTATGAGATAACAGGGAAACTCAGATGATTATGATAAGATAAATTCTTAATCATCAATACATTATAATAACTTAGTTATAAGATTATAACTTATAACACTTAGTTATTTCCACATGAACAGATACTTAATCAATTTACACTTAATTACATAATGAGGCTTTGGGAACACATGAATTCAGTAAATGATGATCATGATAACGTAACTTCATGGGATTCTTGTCATTTACAGTAAATGATGATCATGATAACGTAACTTCATGGGATTCTTATCATTTACACATAATTAACATAATGTAATAAGACAAGTTCTTATTCGACTTTGTTAAGTACACGAGAACAATCCCACACGGATACTTTGGGATCACATGAAATCAGTAAATGATGATCATGATAACGTAACTTCATGGGATTCTTATCATTTACAGTAAATGATGATCATGATAACGTAACTTCATGGGATTCTTATCATTTACACATAATTAACATAATGTAATAAGACAAGTTCTTATTCGACTTTGTTAAGTACACGAGAACAATCCCACACGGAAACTTTGGGATCACATGGCGGGATAGGAGAGAATGGAATGCATTTTAATCTGATTACGTGAGGATTTAAAATGGATTCCATTCGGATTCTATACGCTGCATTTGGAGACACATGATGATCAGTTAACTAATACTTTTAATTAAATTAAAAGTGTATCATAAAAGTTAACCTCACAAGTAATAGAATAATACAAGGATCAGATTTAAATAATCTAAATTCCTTAATTCAACGAGGGTTTATCAATACTTCGGTTTGATAACTAAACCCCTCTTACTATATTATTATTCTACATATGACTACACAGCGGACAATTCGAGTAGTTGGGAAATGGATATCTTTAGTTGTATCGCAAGTGGTGTGAAACTTGGTTGAGCATGTGGTGGGATAGCGTCTGGGCTTGACCCTTTCGTGATTCCCTATATATAAGCATACTTAGTCCGGTGATATACTACTTGTGCATATAACTAAGGAGAGGCCATTAGGTGGAACAGGTGAAACAAGTATACAAGCAACAAATATAACATTGTGAATGTGTGCATGATCAGTTCAATGGTTTTCAATTTACTTACTTATGAACTCACCAACCTAGTGTTGACTTTGTTAAATACATGTTTTCTCAGGTGACGAACAAGTGTAGATACTTAGATGCAAGTGATAAGCTAGTGGACTCATAGAAGACCTAGTTTACTTTTGATTGCATACTTTTGATATGACAAAACAGTGAATCACTTTTGTATATCTTGTACAGTTCAAGATATAAACTCATTGATTCTTTTGATTAGATTTACTTAGTTAAATTATGATGTACAATGTAATTTAACTTTGTAATTCTATTGCATGTCATGATTAGCATTTCTCATTTATATCTCATGTGCTATGTAAACAATCTGATCAATTGATTATCACACTAATGATATCGCGCCCCAGGAACCTTCCGCCCGACGGGAAAACACGATCCGTTCCCGCCGGCCCGGGGTGTGACAGGTACATTTTCGATTTTCGTTATATATGAAATTCCTGAAGTTATACTTTTGGATAGAAAAGGTAAATAAAAAAATTGTATGTAATTATAATTAATATATTAAAATAGGAATGAATGATGATGCTTCTGCTGCTAAATTAAAATCTGCAAAATCTTAAAGATTTTGTCTACTTTCTTACTCATCTTTGGATAATGATTTCTAATTTCTTTATCTCATATTGAGTAATAATTTTATTTGAAATAGAAAAAAATATGGATGCACCATAAGTTTTATTCTTTATTTTACACAAAACGTATTTGGAAAAAAATTAAGCATACATATATGTATAGGAAACTCATAAATTGAATGCACCGTACCTTGTAAAAACTCTGGAAAAAAACATGTAATTTTTTTATAATTTTTGTTATCGTTTCTAACATTATTTTACTCATTTTTATAAATAAAAAATATAAAAATGCTGAGTTTTTTTAAATATTTTTTAACACCATCCAACACATATGTAGCGTTGAGAACAAATGTTACGTATATGTTAAATACTGTGGCAAAATATTTTTTTATAATACTAGCTCGTCGTTTTTTGTATCTTTAAAAAAATTTACTAAATGATGTTACAAATATGTATAAAAAACTTTAAAAAATACCCGCATTACGGTTTAATTCATAATTTTCACAACTTAAAGTGGTTTAAAAAATATCATTCTCATATATGCGTGTGTGTCTATATTATTTAGAAGTGTTCGGTTTACAATCAAATCAAATTTAATAAGAAATTGGAGAATGATATAAACTTATTGTTGCTTCAATTCAATTTCACGTGTTCTATTACTTAGTCTATACTATAAACCAAATTTACAACCGCCTAAAGTAAAGCACAATAAAAAAAAATAAAATTTAAAAATAAAAAAAAAATCAATTAACAAAAATTAACATAACAAAGTACCCGTCCAGAGGACGAGTATAAAACTAGTTTTTAGTGGTCGCTGATGTTGTGCTTTTTTTTTAAGAATGAAAAAGTTAAAAATCGTGTGACGTGCAAATATTTAATTTATAGGTGTTTGCAAACGGGTTTCATGCAAGGCGACAAGAAAATGTGAGTGATGAAGTTTACTGCAACTTAGAACAATATGTGAACGCTGGTGGTAGGCCTCTTGACAGCACACGACCAGCCCGTCATTGTTTTGTAAGTACCACTCTAGACAGTGGTTGGTATCCGCCGGTGCGTCCAGAACAAGGAGCGGTTGTGGTTACCCGGTGTTGGAATATTTTAATAATAAATATGTTTTATTATTAATTTTGGACCACGATAATTATTCGTATATGTTACGAATATGATTATTATTGATTACGTTTTGTTCTATGACGTGAACTAATCACAACGAACAGAATCGGGTCCAAAACGGAGCTAAGATGAATGAGATATCGATGCTCGAAATTGTGTTGTGTAAAATGTTTTGAATGACCATGAATGTGTTTGTTAATGGGCATTAGTGGCCATGAATATGTTTGTTAATGGGCATAATGGTGGCCATGAATATGTTTGTTAATGGGCATAATGGTGGCCATAAATATGCTTGTTAAAGGTTCATGATGGCAACCTTTGGAATCCTATGTGATACAAGTATATATAGAGGCATTTGGCCTCTTGTTAGCTTTGCTAGGTTGTGAAATCTCTACACCATTTGAGACACACAAACACAAGCTTCAAAAGTTCACAACACAAGAAGATACTCTGTCGAGTTCTCAACAACCTACAACAATCTATTCTTGTGCTACATTGCTAAACACTCTTGTTTCAGGTAACATTTCGGGTTTTCGGTTAACTCCGGCAGTACATACTGCTTCGGCTGTTGTACCCTGGGAGACAGTCGGGTTCACCTGGGTGGCCCGAAATCTGTTTTAAGAGACCTCTGTTGAACAAAAATCCTCAGCCACCGAACTCGTTTCAATTCGTTTCATCTTGTGCAATATTTTTTTCTTGTAATTTAAAGTTTAGCACTTTTATGTTTCTTGTAATAATGTATTTTTCATTGTGTATTTCTAAATTGTAATTCGAGTAATTGAATAACAAAAGTATTTGTTTATTTTGTGAACGGTGTTCCTACAAGCTTAAAACATATTTTAAAAACCACCGTTCATAAGTTTGTGTTTTTAAAAAATTTTCGGATTATAAAACAGAAATATAAACTATTTAGTTTCGTACAAATATTTGTTTATCAAGAAATTTTAAATGTGTTTTTAAATTTTGTTTTTGGTAAACGAGTATTGTTTTCTTATTAATAGGAAAATTTAATATTTTGTTTTGGTTTTTTGTAATCCATAACTCGGTAATTTCTGTTTTGATAATTGTTAAAAAAAAAATAGTTTTATGTAAACTATTATATTTTTTTTTGGCATAAACCAAAAATCTTAGAAACGATTTATGTTATCGTTTATTTAACAAATCATTTAATTTTTTTTTTCTACGAGTTTTATAGACGATATTTATAATCGTTTATTTCTAACGAGATTGTTAGAAAAAGGTTTATGATATAAAAAAAATATGGAAATTATTAAGCGTTTATGTTTTAAAAAAAATAAATTCGATTTTGAGGTCGGTTTTGTGTAAATCATAATTCCTCAAATAAGTGTCAAATTTTAGTATAATTTGACTTTGGTTTTGCGTAAACCATAATTCCTCAAATAAATTTCAAATATTTTGGTTTTGTGTAAACCATATGGTTTTTTGTAAACCACAAAATATTTTGATTAACTAAACTCGTCAAAATTTAAGTTCTAAATGGCGGACTTGTTGTAACCGGAAGAGTGGACATCGTTATCTGAGTTTCCTGTCTAGGAAAGCATTTCGTATATATTCCAACCAGCCGAGGGACCTGTCTTGCTTTCCTGGGGATTCTTGGAGAGAGTGTCTTAACCTATTAGGCCAAAACAAGTTATGCAAACGTCACATGAACTCAAATAACTTTGTTGGAGTTTAAAAGTTTAGTCTAAACTTTGGTTTTGTGTAAACAATATTTCTGAAAATCTGAGTTTCTTTGTTTTTATAAACACTCTTGTTTTAGAAATGACTACTCAACCTGCGTTATCTTCGACAACTATGGGACCATTAGTTGGTACCCAAGCTGCCCAGACTGTGGCAAACCATGCTGAAAGACCTGAAAAGTTTTTAGGTTTGGACTTTAAGAGGTGGCAACAAAAGATGTTGTTTTACTTGACCACTTTGAACCTTGCGAGGTTCCTGACTGAGTCCCCTCCTGCAATTACTGATGGAGATGTCCAATCCGTAACCGCTTTGGAAGCTTGGAAACACTCAAAATACCTATGTCGCAACTATGTGTTGAACGGTCTGGTGAATACTTTGTATAATGTTTACTGCAAGATAACGACCGCCAAAGAATTATGGGAGTCGTTAGAAAAAAGTATAAAACGGAAGATGCTGGCACGAAGAAGTTTGTGGTAGCCCGTTTCTTGGACTATAAAATGGTTGATACTAAAACAGTGTTGAACCAAGTTCAAGAGTTGCAAATTATACTAAGCGACATACATTCTGAGGGAATGACTCTTAGTGAGACATTTCAAGTTGCAGCCATGATTGAAAAATTGCCTCCAAGTTGGGTGGATTTTAAGAACTACCTAAAGCATAAGCGAAAGGAAATGACTGTGGAGGACCTTGTGGTACGTCTTCGAATTGAGGAAGACAACAGGTTGGCGTTGAAAATAACACAACAACAATTTGCTCCAAAAGCGAATATGGTGGAGCATGGTCAATCTTCCCGTGGGTACAAAAAGAAAATTGACAACCACAAGGGTAAGGGCAAAGGCAAGGTTGTGGACCTTGGCCGAAAAAAGGTGGTGTGAAGAAGCAGGTTTTCCCATTTAAGGGGAAATGCTACAATTGCGGTGAACATGGTCACCGTGTTAATAAGTGCAAGGCTCCTAAACAGGACCGAGCACATATGATGGAGGATGATATGCCTCTTGTTGCTATGGTCTCTGACATCACTACTATGATGGAGGAGATCAACTTGGTGTCAAATGACCCTAAGGGGTGGTGGGTTGACACTGGTGCTACCCGCCATGTGTGTCCTGATCGGGCCCTCTTTAATACGTTTAAAGAGGTAGTGGGTGACACTAAGCTGTACATGGGGAATGCAGCAACTGCCGATGTCAAGGGTGAAGGTAGTGTGATTTTAAAGTGGACTTCAGGGAAGGAGCTCACTTTGAGCAACGTGCTCTATGTTCCTGACATACGCAAAAGTCTTGTGTCAGGATGGTTGCTTAACAAACATGGTTTTCGTTTAGTTTTTGAATCTGATAAATTTGTTTTAACTAAGCGTGGAATGTTTGTTGGTAAGGGTTATGCCCAAAATGGAATGTTTAAACTCAATGTAATAGCTAAGGTTGAGAACATGAATGAAAATGCTTCTACTTCTGCTTATTTGATTGAGTCATCTAATGTTTGGCATGGTCGTTTAGGTCATGTTAATTTCAATTCAATGCGTCGTTTGATTAAATTAGATTGCATTCCAAAGTTTGCCATTGATTCAAAATATAAATGTACAACATGTGTTGAAGCAAAACAAACAAGATCATCTTTTAAGTCGGTTGAAAGAATAACCGAACCCCTTGACATAATTCACACTGATGTGTGTGATTTAAAATCGATTCCCACAAGAGGTGGAAATAAGTATTTCATCACATTTATTGATGATAGTACACGATATTGCTATGTCTACTTACTTAAAAGTAAGGATGAAGAAATCGACAAGTTTGTCTTGTATAAAACTGAGGTTGAGAATCAACTCAATAAAAAGATAAAAGTTCTAAGGAGTGATAGAGGCGGAGAATATGTTTCACCATTTGCTGATATTTGTGCACAAAGTGGAATTATCCATGAGTGTACAGCTCCTAATTCCGCACAACAAAATGGCATTGCTGAAAGGAAAAATAGAACATTAAAAGAAATGATGAATGCCATGTTGTTAAGTTCTGGGTTGAGCCAGGACATATGGGGGGAAGCCATTTTGTCGGCTACTTATCTTTTAAACAAAATACCTTTCAAGAAAAATGATGTAACTCCTTATGAGTTGTGGATGGGAAGAAAGCCATATTATAAATACTTGAAAGTGTGGGGGTGCTTAGCAAAAGTGGTGGTTCCACCACCAAAGGTTCATAGAATAAGACCCAAAACCGTGGATTGTGTATTCATTGGTTATGCCCATCATAGTAGTGCGTATCGGTTTCTTGTACATGATTCAAAGAATCCCGACATACACAAGAATACTATTATGGAATCAAGGAATGCATCATTCTTTGAAGAAGTGTTTCCTTGTTTGAAAAAGGAACACACAAGTTCATCATCATGTGTTGATGAGATTGTTCATGATGAAGATCAAGAACAATCAGAGGCTGAAGAAGTTGAGCCAAGAAGAAGTAAGAGACAAAGGATTAAGAAAAGCTTTGGTACCGATTTCCTTACTTACATGGTAGAGGGAGAACCTCAAACATACCGTGAAGCAGTCACTTCTTCAGAAGGACCTCAATGGAAAGAAGCAATTAAGAATGAAATTGATTCGATCTTACAAAACCATATTTGGGAGTTAGTAGATCTTCCACCAGGTTGTAAACCACTTGGATATCGATGGATATTTAAAAGGAAGATGAAAGCTGATGGTTCCATTGATAAGTACAAGGCAAGGTTAGTGATCAAAGGGTTTAGACAAAAACAAGGATTTGACTACTTTGATACTTATTCTCCTGTGACTAGAATAACCTCGATAAGGTTGGTGCTTGCAATAGCGGCTTTAAGAAATTTGGAAGTCCATCAAATGGATGTTAAAACCGCTTTTCTAAATGGTGATTTAGAATAAGAAATTTACATGGAGCAACCTGAGGGTTTCTCAGCTCCAGGCCAAGAAGGCAAAGTATGTAAATTAGTCAAGTCATTGTATGGCTTGAAGCAAGCTCCCAAACAATGGCATCAAAAGTTTGACCAAGTTATGCTTAACAATGGTTTCAAAATTAACGAATGCGACAAGTGTGTTTATGTGAAAAACACAACGAGAGGTTATGTGATATTATGCCTTTATGTAGATGATCTGCTTATCATTGGGAGTGATGATAAGATGATTAAATCTACTAAAGACATGTTGAAAGCGAGATTTGACATGAAAGACATGGGTCTAGCTGATGTGATTCTTGGTGTAAAGATCAATAGAACCCAAAATGGTCTTGTGTTGAGTCAATCTCACTATGTGGACAAAATCCTTGAAAAGTTCAATGCGGGGGATACGAGTGTGGCTCAAACTCCAATAGATACCACCCAACATCTATCGAAAAATAGAGGTGATGGTGTTGCTCAGTTGGAGTATTCAAGGATTATTGGCAGTCTGATGTATGTAATGACATGTACACGGCCAGACTTAGCATATGCTGTGAGCAGGCTAATTAGATATACTAGTAATCCAAGCTCTGAACATTGGAAGAACATGATAAGATTACTAAGGTACTTAAGATACACAAGAAACTATGGACTGCATTATGGCCGAGATCCAGCTGTTATAGAAGGATATAGTGATGCGAACTGGATATCCGATATAAAAGATTCCAAATCCACAAGTGGTTATGTGTTCACCCTTGGTGGAGCAGCTATAGCTTGGAAGTCGTCCAAGCAAACTCTTATAGCTAGATCTACGATGGAATCTGAGTTTATCGCGTTAGATAAAGCTGGAGAAGAAGCAGAATGGCTACGTCAATTTGTGGAAGACGTTCCAAGATGGCCAAAGCCTATGTCCGCTATTTGCATACATTGTGATTGCCAATCGGCTATTGGTAGAGCTCAAAGTGCAATGTATAATGGCAAATCGAGGCACATTCGACGTAGACACAATACGATACGACAACTACTCTCAATGGGAGTTATCTCAATTGACTATGTGAGGTCAAAAGATAACATAGCGGATCCGTTTACAAAAGGCTTAAGCAGAGAGTTAGTGCACAAGTCGTCAAGAGGAATGGGACTAAAGCCCTTCGAACAAGTTTGTACAAAGGAAAACCTATCCTAGAAGATTGGAGATCCCATGACCTAGGCTCAATAGGACAACCTAATTGTATGAATTAAGGTCACTGTGAGGGAGTACCTCAAATATAAAAGAGAGTTGAATACTTCCTAGTTCATTCCTTTATCAAATCAGTGATAATAATTGAGGATAAGCATAATGTGGTTAATGATTCTGTGTGAATCATAAAGAACCTGTTGCTTTTAATGATCTATGGTGATCACCTATGTGAGAGAGAAGTGGGGTCGCTTCGAATGGATTTGTGGGGGGCGCAAATCCTAGAGCTCTTGCAGAACCAGGCTAGTGTTCCATGACCATAACGGACACGACAATGAGGGGTTAACCAGACCAGGAAGAGTATTGTGTGAAATGTAATAACGTCTACGTAAACAGGGATTGGTTCAAGGACATCGTGTCTACCAATCGCTAGGAGACAAAGTACATATAACAAAGGAGGGTTCAAAGGAAACACCTACTTCTCCTGCAATACTCAACCGCTGAAATTTTATCATGAGACTTGAGTGTAAGGTTCGATTTCTATTCATGTGGGGGATTGTTGGAATATTTTAATAATAAATATGTTTTATTATTAATTTTGGACCACGATAATTATTCGTATATGTTACGAATATGATTATTATTGATTACGTTTTGTTCTATGACGTGAACTAATCACAACGAACAGAATCGGGTCCAAAACGGAGCTAAGATGAATGAGATATCGATGCTCGAAATTGTGTTGTGTAAAATGTTTTGAATGACCATGAATGTGTTTGTTAATGGGCATTAGTGGCCATGAATATGTTTGTTAATGGGCATAATGGTGGCCATGAATATGTTTGTTAATGGGCATAATGGTGGCCATAAATATGCTTGTTAAAGGTTCATGATGGCAACCTTTGGAATCCTATGTGATACAAGTATATATAGAGGCATTTGGCCTCTTGTTAGCTTTGCTAGGTTGTGAAATCTCTACACCATTTGAGACACACAAACACAAGCTTCAAAAGTTCACAACACAAGAAGATACTCTGTCGAGTTCTCAACAACCTACAACAATCTATTCTTGTGCTACATTGCTAAACACTCTTGTTTCAGGTAACATTTCGAGTTTTCGGTTAACTCCGGCAGTACATACTGCTTCGGCTGTTGTACCCTGGGAGACAGTCGGGTTCACCTGGGTGGCCCGAAATCTGTTTTAAGAGACCTCTGTTGAACAAAAATCCTCAGCCACCGAACTCGTTTCAATTCGTTTCATCTTGTGCAATATTTTTTTCTTGTAATTTAAAGTTTAGCACTTTTATGTTTCTTGTAATAATGTATTTTTCATTGTGTATTTCTAAATTGTAATTCGAGTAATTGAATAACAAAAGTATTTGTTTATTTTGTGAACGGTGTTCCTACACCCGGTACGAAATATATGCTCCGGGAGGTATTTGGGTGGCGGAGACACTTGGTGGTCGTTATCGCTACCCCGCACAAGATGAAGTTGCTTTTGTTTATGGCATAGCTCCTCAATACATCCGCTCTGCTCAATTGTTTAGGCTACAAGCCTCCGGCAGGTAAGTCTGTGTACATCCATCTATTACTAATTCTTCATGTCCACTTAATGCTCTCCAATTTAATTAATATCTTTTGTTATCGTCATCAGACATACGAGAAGGGAAATAGTAGACAATATCCTATATTTAAACGGAGGATTCCATCCTGAGTTATTTTATGCTGATGAAAGAATGCCTCAAATCCAAAGGCCTGTAAAGTTGTACAAGAATCCTCATACCAAAAAAATGGAGCATCTTATTACTCAAACTTGGAATCCGCCGCATATGAGAAGAAAGAGAGAAATTGGTATCAGATACGTCAACTACAAGGCCTTCGTGGATGATGGAATCCTCATTAATGCCGCATTCCGCTCTAGTCGAAACAATGAAGTGTATGTGTTCATGGAAAATGAGTATGCTCTCATAAACTATGCACCAGGGAGCACGACAGATAGAGTGGTCAATGGTCCTCATCTCATTTGTGATTCGTTCCCAAGCCTTAGTGGAACGGCTTTTGGAGAGCATGGAATAGATTGTGCCTTTACTACCCATTACGGCAACGAATGCTGAATTTTTTTTGTATGTAGGTGATTTTGCATGGTTTGCACGGAAAATAGGTGGTTTGGATTTTGATTTTTGAAAATGGGTGATCCGCTACTTGAAGTAGCGGATGTGGGCTTACCTGGCATCATCAATACGCAGTAGAACATGAGGGCTGCCATGTGAGCATGGGTGCCGCTACTCCAAGTAGCGGATGCTACTAAATCATGTTAATTCGATAATATTGCTGGTTAAGGATGGTTAATACTGGAAAGGACACATCCGCTACCTCAAGTAGCGGATCCCACCCAGCGTTAATGTACAATTTAGTGCAACTTTAATGTACAATGGTGTACATGACAAAAAAATATACAGTGTATATATATATAACACAAGTAACGAAATAATTTAAAGTTCACTGCCTACCGCACCAATCTTCACTTTTTACTATATGAAAATATTATAGATTATATGTGAAATTAAATATAATAGAAAATGAATCAAAGTTCACGTGCTTTTACTTTTTTTACACATTTTCAGTCACTAGAAAGTTTTACAAGCTTTACTAAGATTTTCATCATTAATATATATATAATTACAAGCATATTTACAAGTTTTTCTTAGTTTTTCAATAATTCCATTATTAACCGAATTTAACCAAAACCGAGCCGTAACCGGTGGTTAACCGATTAGTGGTTAACCGATCAATTGGTTATGGTTATGGTTATGGTTATGGTTATGAATTTAAAATTAACCGAAGTAGCGATTTTGCTTATGAAATGGTCTTAACCGTACCGAACTAAACCACACACACCCCTAGTTTAGTGGATGTGTTTCAATGAACCTCTATATTTATAATTTGCATGCATGCAGGTTTTTTAAATTGCTTACAACTACTACTCATGCATGACACGTGCATGACTTTCTTTTTCTGAATTCAACAATTGAGTAAATGTACATAGGTGGCCACATCTGGACGTATAAAAAACGATTAACTTTGAATTTGTGGAGTTAAGTAGCATCCGCTACTTTGAATTTATCTCACATTGAGTAATAATTTTATTTGAAATAGAAAAAAATATGAATGCACCATAAGTTTTATTCTTTATTTTACACAAAACGTATTTGGAAAAAAATTACGCATACATATATGTATAGGAAACTCATAAATTGAATGCACCGTACCTTGTAAAAACTGTGGAAAAAACCATGTAATTTTTTTATAATTTTTTTTATGGTTTCTGACATTATTTTACTCATTTTTATAAATAAAAAAATATAAAAATGCTGAGTTTTTTAAATATTTTTTTGGCACCATCCAACACATATGTAGCGTTGAGAACAAATGTTACGTATATGTTAAATATTGTGGCAAAATATTTTTTTATAATACTAGCTCGTCGTTTTTTGTATCTTTAAAAAAATTTACAAAATGATGTTACAAATATGTATAAAAAACTTTAAAAGATACCCGCATTACGGTTTAATTCATAATTTTCACAACTTAAAGTGGTTTAAAAAATATCATTCTCATATATGCATGTGTGTCTATATTATTCAGGTTATGTAATTTAGAAGTGTTCGGTTTACAATCAAATCAAATTTAATAAGAAATTGGAGAATGATATAAACTTATTGTTGCTTCAATTCAATTTCACGTGTTCTATTACTTAGTCTATAATATAAACCAAATTTACAACTGCCTAAAGTAAAGCACAATAAAAAAAATAAAATTTAAAAATAAAAAAAAATCAACTAACAAAAATTAACATAATAAAGTACCCGTCCAGAGGACGAGTATAAAACTAGTTTTTAGTGGTCGCTGATGTTGTGCTTTTAATTTTTAAGAATGAAAAAGTTAAATTCGTGTGATGTGCAAATATTTAATTTATAGGTGTTTGCAAACGGGTTTCATGCAAGGCGACAAGAAAATGTGAGTAATGAAGTTTACTGCAACTTAGAACAATATGTGAACGGTGGTGGTAGGCCTCTTGACAGCACACGACCAACCCGTCATTATTATGTGAGTACCACTATGGACAGTGGTTGGTATCCGCCAGTGCGTCGAGAACAAGGAGTGGTTGTGGTTACCCGGTACGAAATATATGCTCCGGGAGGTATTTTGGTGCCGTATACACTTGGTGATCGTTATCGCTTCCCCGCACAAGATGAAGTTGCTTTTGTTGATGGCATAGTTCCTCAATACATCCGCTCTGCTCAATTGTTTAGGCTACAAGCCTCCGGCAGGTAAGTCTGTGTACATCCATCTATTACTAATTCTTCATGTCCACTTAATGCTCTCCAATTTAATTAATATCTTTTGTTATCGTCATCAGACATACGAGAAGGGAAAGAGTAAACAATATCCTATATTTAAACGGAGGATTCCATCCTGAGTTATTTTATGCTGATGAAAGAATGCCTCGAATCCAAAGGCCTGTAAAGTTGTACAAGAATCCTCATACCAAAAAAACGGAGCATCTTATTACTCAAACTTGGAATCCGCCGCATATGAGAAGAAAGAGAGAAATTGGTATCAGATACGTCAACTACAAGGCCTTCGTGGATGATGGAATCCTCATTAATGCCGCATTCCGCTCTAGTCGAAACAATGAAGTGTATGTGTTCATGGAAAATGAGTATGCTCTCATAAACTATGCACCAGGGAGCACGACAGATAGAGTGGTCAATGGTCCTCATCTCATTTGTGATTCGTTCCCAAGCCTTAGTGGAACGGCTTTTGGAGAGCATGGAATAGATTGTGCCTTTACTACCCATTACGGCAACGAATGCTTCATATTTTCTGGGAATCTCTGTGCCAAGGTTGACTATGCTCCAGGTACCAAAATGCCATAATTTATTGTTAAAATTTTCAAAAACATCTCATTTAATAAGGGATTGAATGTACCTGTTGGCAAGGTTTAAAAAGGCGGAAACGAGCCTCGAGGCGTTTTCTGTTAGCCTCACGAGGCGTAAGCCTCGAGGCGGACCGAGGCGTAAGCCTCAAAACTATATTAAAAAATAATTAAAATTATAGATACATTTCATAAAAGTCACAATTAACACTAAACAAATGTTAATTTATAGTGTTATTATTATTTTTTTGTATATATAACGTTAACTTAATACTTTTTATGTATAAATTTAAAAATTAATTTATTAATAAAGGTAATTCTGTAACTAAGATAAACTTAAGGGGTAAGTTATGTAACTTTTGTTTAGATAAGCACATTTGACTGTAAAAGCAGTCAACATTAATAGCAAATGTTTTCCATCGACGTGTCTGCCGTGAGTTCTCACCTTCACCGCCGTGAGTTCTCACCTCCACCGCCGTGAGTTCTCACCTCCACCCGAAAATCGAGAACATCTTCACAGAAATGTCAACAAGAAAAGTCGATCAAATAAATTAACGACAATCTGATCGTCTGGAAGCTAATCGAACCTGAGAATGAAGCTGAGTCGATTGAATGGAAGCTAATCGAATCTGTGTCTGCAAGCCAATTGATCTAAGCGTGACGAGAATCGAAGAATGGATGCGCCTGGTTCGTCGTTTTATTTTAATTAGGGTTTCTTTCTAACGTTCTTTTCTATAAATGGGTCAAAAAAATGCTAAAAAGGGTCAAATGGCCACCTTTTACGAGGCTTAAGCCTCACCGCCTCGCCTCACCGCCTCGCCGCCTCGTACCGCCTCGATCGGGCTGAGGCTTAGGTTCCAATTTCCCCCACTGAGGCTACGCCTCTTAGGCTGTTTCTGGCCGCCTCAGCCGAGGCGTACGCCTCGAGGCGCGCCTCACACCGCCTTTTTAAACCATGCCTGTTGGAAAAACATTAGGGGCCGTACCTATATATAATTTTTCTCATTGTTTGATTAAATTATTAATTAGTACATAAAATGTATTCTCACAATTTCATTAGCAAAAAAAGCTACTAACTCGATCGTTGATTAAGTATGTATTTAGACACTAAGTTGTCAAATTTTAAGTTATGTGTTGAGGTATATTCTATTAAATTTGTTGTCCAGGTACAAAAAATGACAAGATACTCAAGGGTCCAATGAGCATCTTTAAAATGTTTTTCTTCCTCAAGGGAACAGTATTCGAAACTGGCGTTGATGCAGCTTTTGAATCAAGCACTAAGGATGAAGCCTACCTTTTCAAAGGGAATCAGTATGCACTTATTAACTATTCAGATAATAAACCTAAGCTTTTTCATATCAAAAACATTGGTGAAGGTTACCCAAGCCTGAAAGGCACCATCTTTGACAAGGGAATCGATGCAGCATTCGCTTCTCATCGCTGGAATGAGGCCTATATATTTAAAGGGGATACTTATGCACTCATAAACTTTGCCCCTGCATCCACCGACGACTATATCGTTAATGGTCCTAAAAAAATCTTTCCTAACTGGCCTTCTCTCAAGAGCATCTTGCCTCGTCCTAACGATGGTCTTGACGTCCATGACCACGACATAGAAGTGCCTGGTCGTGATCATGATGAACTGTAGATGAATCAATTACCCATATAATCCACCACCAATAATGTGTTGTTTTATAGGTTGAAAACTCAATAAGGGAAAAACTATGATCTCTTTTATCTACAAGTTTTTCGTCCCTCAACTCTTATTGTTGCCCAAATGACCATTAAACTCTAAAATATGGTCACAATCACTCTTGTGATTGACAATATTCTGGAGTTTAACACTTACTTTTCTCAACACTAAGAGTTTTAAGGGTTGAAATATTTAATAATAAAGAGTTGTAGACTCTACTAGTTTGCTTTTTTAAGGATTTTGTATTTTTGTGTGTGGGCTCTTGTTTGATGGATAGTGTAATAAACCTTGTATTTATGTGCGAAATAAAATATGTGTAATATGCATTCATATTCCAACTACCATTGTCCCATAGGTTAAATTAATAGTCTCCCCTCTATTGATGAACTACAGTGTACAATTAATTATAAACCTACCGCGCACATGCATTATATTTCTATTTCTTCATTTCACGTTTACACTAATAAGAAGATGTACAACTTTCTAATCCCAACACATTATTACAATTAATTCCTACGTCCCATTGTTTTCATCAAATCTATACTCTATATTAAAACAAACTATCTCCTCCCCCATTCAACTTTCTATCTTTGAATTGTTTAATTTATCCTTCTAATTTATATTACTTTCACATACCTTATTCCTGAAATTCCAAAATTACCCTTAAAAAAGACCCCACAATTACCTAAAAACCCCATTGTTAGATCAAGCTTAATTAGAATCTTTTTTAATAAACAAGCAAGGGTATGTATTAACTCACATTTATGGATTGGAACTAGTTACAATAAATATTACTTTAATCAGCAGCCAAACTTGACAAATCATCTACTTACTTTAATAGGATTCGACACAAACACTCTCCCTTTTCTCTTAAAAATCATATGTCAATTATAGTAACAGGCGTACGTTTTTGTTGAAGGATGCTCATGAGCTTTTCCTGGGCTAGCTACTGCTTTTCGTCTAGTTTGCAAACCATACAAATTTTTACAAAACCCATGATATAGGTCTAGCTAGTTTGATATTAACAAACGTCGATCCATGATATGCCAATAAAACTTCTTTTTTCTGAAAACATGCAACAAAATACTAGGTATATATTAACAGAGGTTGAAATTCTAAGTTGGTATCTTCCACAATGAGTTTCCATCTCTGGGTTAATACGATGGACAATATTAGTTTTCCTCAACTCCAATGATACATAGTATGCGTGTGTGTGTGTGTGTTTTTGATATCATTGGGCCATATAACCCCTGTTAATCCCCTGTTCTCCAAAATGGCTACATACTATTTAAGCCCCAATGATACCATATAACCCCTGTTAATCGACTCATCATCTTCCTTCATACTAGGTTGAAATTCTAAGTTGGTATGTCTATTATGTTCAAAACAAAAAGATTGCCATGGATTCTGATTTTCAAAAATGAGCCACACATTTTGATTAGTTTTATAAAAGTTAAAATATAAAAAGGTGTTTTCATAAAATAACAAACCCTTTGAAAACTCTTTTCAAAAAGATTATAATGACATTTCTCGTAATCATTAAAGACAAAGATGGCAATTAAATAAAAACTAGGGTTTAGGACCCGTGCGTTGCGTCGGGTCCGGGTCAGATATGATGATGTGAAGTCCACTATTTCGTTTATGTTGACGTAGGTAAACCAGGACCCAAACACTTAAAGAATTTTGAAGTACGCGATAAATAACCTCACAAATGTCTTTAGCTTATATAGTGGCCCCAACATCCAAGCACGCGTCGATATTTAGAGTCATTACCTGTAAAAAAAAAAGCAAGTATGTAAATATTTAGGAAATTAGATAAAAATATACTAAAACTATAACCACTACTATGTGGTTTGCATATATAGTACTTGATTGCAAAATGTCAAATTGAAAATGAAATTACAATGCTTAAAGAAATACACAGAAACAAAAGACCTTTCCCGGGATTTTAGATAAGTTCGTCAAGTAGTGCAGAATGTTAAGCAAGAAGAAATGTATTATTTTGTATTTTTTTTAAGTTGACGATGAGCTACACATGTGCTGCCTTAAAAGAATACTTGTCAACACAATCGTACTCATCATTGGGCTTTGTAAACTTTTCAAATGCTTCAATTTCAGTATTATTTAAAGAAGGAAATTTGGGTGGGTTTGTTGATTGCCTGTTAACAACATTAACAATGCTCATGTTATTTAAAAGACTAAATTACAGAAATGGTCCTTTAAGTTTACACAAAATTGCAGAAATAGTCCTTTAAGTTTAAAAGTTTTAGGGATGGTCCTTTAATGAGATTTTTGTTTCAGAAATAGTCCTTTAATCATATTTTTAGTTGCAGAAATGGTCCTTTAAAGGTTTGTAAAAAGTTTCATTTTTAGTCCTTTAAAGGAATTTCTGAAACAAAAATCTCATTAAAGGACCATCCCTGAAACTTTTAAACTTAAAGGACTATTTCTGTAACTTTGTGTAAACTTAAAGGATCATTTCTGTAATTTAGTCTATTTAAAATTATATTTAATTTTATATATCAGTAGAATCAAACAGTACACCCCGTTAGCGATGCGCACATATAATGTATATATGTGTCGACAACACTTGAGGGCAAAAGTAAAATTGCACTAATTTTAACGTTATTTTACTTATTCAGTGAAAATAACGTTAAAATCGTTTCAGACGGTTGATCAAGCATCATGAGCCGAGGGTCTCACTGGAAGCAGCCTCTCTACCCCTACGGGGTAGGGGTAAGGCTGTCTACATCTCACCCTCCTCAGACCCTGCCTTAGCATGCTAATGGCGGGATATACTGAGTACGTTGATTGATTGATTGATTGAGTAGAATCAAACAGCCAAAAATATTCACATGACCAAAATTGTGTAAATTTTTTTCAAAAAGAAAACATTGTGATAAAAAAGATAATGTGAACGTACTAGTGTACCTTACTTCCAAACATATGAGAATGACCATAGTCGCCATATTCATCTATAGCATTCAATGATTCTTACGATCATGTTCATGTGAAACTTTTGATGGTTCCTGAGTCTCCTCATCATGCTAAACAAAAAGAAATAGTCCACAAATATCCAGTATTAGGGAAATTAATTAAAAAAAATAGCAAAATTGATAAAACTAAAGTATTAACAGAAGAACAAAGGTTAAATCTGGACGTTCAATGCAAATGGTGACTATCAATAGGCTGTAATTAAGAAGTATAAACAGAATAAAAAAACACATAAATTTATGTTTAAAACTGAACAGTTACTTAGTGAAAAGCCAAACTTCTTCCATTAAATATATACTCCAGGTTAATCACATTGAGCAACGTATAACTACTTTAATATTCAACAAAATATGAAATTGAAAATACATGATAACAATAATTTAACATTAAACACAACAAAGAGATAAAACTAACACCTAAAGTGTCTAACAACATGCCAAAATACATGATTACATGGTCTTAGAGCATTCACATCCCATTTCCCATTCTCATCCCCTATAAATAATATTTTTTAATTACACTTTCGTATTGTATCATTACTTTTTCATATATTTATTACTACATTTTCTCTCTCTTTCACTCACAACCACTTTAAAAAAACTATTAAATCAACATCATTATTTTTCTCTCTTCTTAAAATTTACCGTTTCTCTATCCTAAATCCCCATATTTGACAATAAAAAAAAAATCCCCATCTCTTCTCCTCTCACAACTCCTCATAACCACTTCATAAAATATACAAACCTCTCTCACATATTTTTAGGGCACGGGATGTGAATGCTCTTACATGATCTATAGAATATAGGATTGAATGAATCTCTAAAATATTAAAATAACAAATTAAAAAGAAAAAGAAAGTAAGAAATTAAAAAACTTAGGAAAGTATAATAACAATTATAGCTGTTATCTGAACAACTCATAAATACATCATCTAATATTGATGTGTATATATATCACCATTGTTAGACAAACTAAACAAATAGAACACAAATTAACAAACTCCACAATATAGTGCAAGTTTCACATTTTATGAGTACAATCTCTGCCATGGCTGCAACATTAGCCATGTTACCCCGCCATGATGCGGCCTGTCTTTCAGTAGCGTGTACAAACTTTCAAGCTCATGATTTAATCAGCCGGGTTGAATTAAACGGGTTACAATTGTTATGATTTCAGTTTATACTTGGTTGTCATCATAGCCAATGTGGCCAAAGTATATACAGAAGGCTCAGACCTGTAAAAAGCGAACAAAGACGTGAGTCATCAAGGTTGCAAAGTTCTTGTCCCGCCAAGATATGTAACATTGAATCCCTGCCCGAACATAATCTCGTAGGTTAGTCATCACAGCCAAAAAAATATAAAACCAACCATAAAATCACCGTCCGCAAAAGCAAGCCTCATTTTTCAATAAAGACAACTGCATTCATTCTTGTGAAATAGTAAACATTATTAGGAAATTGAACACTCAATTATCCATATGCGAACATGTATGATGTAACAACATAGATGCATCATCTATATTCAAGCCTGATTTACTTTAGTTAGACAAACGACACAAATAAAATACCTGCTGCATCAAGATGTCTAAAAAAGAAAGAGTAAATTTGTGAGGGGCTTTATCTTTGCCGATTAATACATATTACTGTTCAGTCAAACAAATTAGAGTTGAGTACATTACATCAGAATGTCAAAAAATCCCTAATTTTCAAAATCAAAAAGACATAAATCATAAACCAAACTCAAAAGAGGACAATCATGAGCAGGACGAAGAAAACAAATCAAAAGACTACCAAAGCCAAAATTGAGTTTTCAAACAAACAGAATCTGTAGTAAATGCAAAATGTCAGGTTTATAACACTCCATTATTGAAAAACATGCTCAAAACTATAATAAGTAGTGCAAATTGAAGTCTCATCCATTTATCTCTCAAGGCACACATATAAACATCCATTTAGTAGATACAACACAAACATCACCAAACATTCCATTATTAAAAATCAATTAAAGTTTCATGCAATTAAATCATATCAAAGTAAAACACAAAGTAAACCAGGATTAATAAGATATGAACATGCCTGATTGCCTGAATTTAATTATATATAGTGAATTGAAAGATGAGTTTACAGGCAAAATAATAAAACAGCTACATAATATGAAACAGATCAATGAAAGAATACTTAAAGTGCATACCAACAGCAGCAATAAAAAGGACAACTGGTAAGGAAACCCTAAAAGTCACCTGATCGGAGACAGCAACAACAGAGCAGCAGGTCGGTAGGCCGGCGGCGGCGGAGACACCCTCAAATTGCCGGTCTCCAGATGAACGACAACTGGAAGCGACGCCACCTCTAAGATAGGGCAATCTCGTCACCGAATAAGACCACCGTTGTAACAAATGTGAAATTCACAGGTACGAATTCTAGGTTAATATCCGATTTACGATTCCATTGCTAATTGTAATGGGTATTTGGGTATTTATGACGTATTTGGACGTGTCAGGATCGAGTACGATGGACCGGGAAGCGAAACGGGCCGAAATTCTTGATCCAGTACCTTGGAGCCGAAGATTTTGGTTCTAGGCGTACCGCCCGAAATCAAGGGTTGTACGCCAGGCGATGCGCGCGGGTAGACAGCATGGGCGTGTGTATTATTTAATTCAGGCGGTACGCCTAGACAGGAACGTCCAATCTAGGTGGTACGCCCCAGATTTAAAACGGGTATAAATTGTGGAGGATCAAGAACCAGCCATTCTAACTACCTCCTACACCTCTAAAACGTTCCAGAGACACATAAACACATATAGCCCGACTCTTGATCAATTTCCACAAGCAAGGCCTCAAGATTCAAGCTAAATCCTCGTAGGAACGTGAATCGTACTCGGTAAGTTCATAAACTCTCGTTTCGAACGATTTCAATGAGTTAAATTCGTGGCTAATGATTGTTGTGATGTCTTTATGCATGATCGACACGGATCTTGGTGGATATATGCTTGGATCATAGTGTACTAGTGTTTAAAGTCACCAAATCTTCGATTTCGGCGCTTAGATCTTCATTCGGTGAGTATTCCTTATGTTCGGTTCTTGATTTCAGTAGGAACATGGTTGTTGTTGGTATAATATCTCGGATCTAGCCTTGAATCACCCTAGATGTTGGTGTATTCTATGAAAAAGTGATGAACTTTGATCGATTCTATAAATCGGACATAAAAAGCGTGTTATTAAGCCCTTAAGAACTAATAAAATGGACTAAAAGTTAGTTTTTGATGTTAGTAAAATCGACATGAAGTGTTTGAGTGTCAAAAACTTGTTAAATGGCTCGGATTTGACCATAAAAGGTTCCAGGCTCGAACTAGGCTGGTTCAACGAGCCAGGCGGTACGCCTGGTCTCGAACAGTGACGTCTGGGCAGTACGCCCCAGACAAAATAGTCGGGCGGCTTGACCAGATTCCCAGGCGGGGCGCGCCAATCCAAACGTTGTCATGGGGCGGTGCGCGTGAACCCTTAAATTTTGACAAATTGACTTTGGTCAAAACCCTAGTTGACCCGACCTAGTTTTTGGCGATTTCCGACATTAACCTCTCGTTCCGAGTACCAACAACAATAATAATCCATTTGTTAACTCGACATTGATTTTAAGATGTAATTATGATGGTTCAGGTTTCGGTTCAGGTGACGATTTAAGCGTTCTAGTGATACTGTGGTACTATATCGGTGTTCATACGTACTATTCAACTGTGAGTGTCATGAACCCCCTTTTACTCTTTTTTGTTTTGCAAACCTCGGGGAACATATACTGAACAGAACTTTTAAACAGACAAGTACTCGTGCTATGGTTTGTACTAAGATAGGTACATGACGTACAAGTATATAGTTACATAAGGTTAGTTCAGGCTTTATCTCACAAGTCGACATGACCATTAACCCTATGGGGGGGCCGAGTGGTCAATATAGGTAGTACTATTGGGCTGACAACCCTATTTCCCGGAAGGTTAGCTTCCTTCCTTATAGTCACGGTTCAGACTGGGAAATGCTTATTGCCATTAACAGATTTAAGACACTGTTCAGTCTTAAGGTGGGACTAGGTACGCTCTATGTAGTGTTACCGATCTGGAACACTAAAGGTTTGGTTATGGGTCTTATCCTAACTTATACTCCTGGTACTTTATGTTAATACTGATCATTGCACTGTGTTTTATGTATATTTATTGAGTCAACGCTTACGAGCTCACCAGCATTCGTGCTGATCTTTCAAAACTAAAACATTTTTCAGGTACAGAGCAGAACTAAGACAAGAACATGTGACAGTACAGTACAGAAGAGTCAATCAGCCAGGGCATGCATCTAGGAACCCTATTTTGACGATTCTTCGTCTTGTACTATATGATCTTATTTTGTGAACTTTATTTTGGGACGTGTACTATGTACTTATTTTCGAACGGTTGACATGACGAGACGTGACGAGAACATTTGGAACAATAACTAATTTATGTATTAGTTATTTTACTTAAATCTTTTGAACAGGTTCATATGGCAAGTACTTAAACTTTTTGATTTCTATTGGGCGAATTCTAAAACTATTTTGACGAGTTCTTTGTTTTATGTACTATGTACTATATTTGACTTGTGTTCTTTGAGTACCTTTGTGCTTAGAGCTGATCACCCGAGTCCCGCCCCCTCCTCGGACGACAAGTTCTCCCAACCAATGCTTCCGCAAACCGACGCGACCCGGTCGTGCAGGGTACCGAGGGGAGGGGGTGTGAAAACCCTACCCTGACAAAAGAGATCAGGAGAACTCGTTAGAGCGTCAATGAAGAGGTAGACTGGCAGAGAGATCACGACTGGTGGAACCAACAACCACGGAACCCAAGAAACGGCCAGCAACCACCGCATCGTAGGCAAACAGGTGTCAACCATCGCCGTTTAAAACGAAGAGCTTGAGGGAATGGAGAGACACTGGTCGAAGCACGAACTAACGATGGTGAATAGAAGTGAAGACGATGAAGGGATAAGCTCAAGAAGGTGAAGAAGATACATAAACAAAATTTAGGACTATGATATTGCATCTATTGGTGTATGTATATAGTAGTGCATAGGTTGTACTCTGTTTGAAATATGTTTGAAAGAGCTTGAAAAAGGAATAGTAATTTTTGTAGCACAAGTTTCTGCATCTAATTTTCTGTATAAACTGAAACACAAAAACATCAACGATTCCATACACATAACCAGAGAGAATTTAATCACAGTTACTATAGTTAGAAAAAAGATAAAACAATTGATTATTATTAGTCACCATTCAAATAAATTCCATTGAAGTTTAAACTGATTCAATTAGAATCAAATATTAGAGATATCGATATTCAAAAAATAATCATTCCAAGCAATATGTTATCACTTATAAAGATATTTGATCATTAGTCTAGCAAAATCAAATTCCAACATGAACTAAATAAATAAATAAATCAAACCTGTTTGAACCCATATTTATTGTGATAGATACTGATGTTGAACTATCGAATCTACTTATATACTTGGGTCAATAGAGCACTAAAAAACCTAATTAAAGCTTAAATTAAAATAAGCACAAATTTATAAAACCTTTCTTTTAAAAAAGACTGCTGCAATTCATAGCACTAACGGAAACATAAAAAATATTAACATGGGTTGGCAACTAATTCACCTGTTATCTTTAGTTTTTTTAGTTCACATCGAATTCAAACTTCTATTACCTACATAAACATATAAGATGCAGCTCATAAGCTATTATTAGAATGTGTTGGTGTCATTAGAGCATGACATCATCATCATCATCTTACTCAGTATATCCCCCCATTAGCATGCTAAGGTAGGGTCTGAGGAGGGTAAGATGTAGACACCCTTACCCCTACCCCGTAGGGATAGAGAGACTACCTCCGGTGAGACCCTCGGCTCATGATGTCTGATTAAACCATATCAACAGTTTTAACGTTATTTACACAAAATAAGTAAAAAAACATTAAAATTAGTGCAATTTTACTTTTGTCTCTCGAGGCCCCCACATATATATACACATTATATGCGCGAACCACAAACATGGCATCATTAGAGCATGACAAAGAACTTAATTAAATGCTAAACTAAAATAACCGTATCTACCATTATTTGAAGCAAATAAGAACCATTATAATAAAAGATTTAACACCTCTGCATCTTAATAGAAGCAACAATATTTTTCTCTCATGAAAATGTAAGTAGTTTCAAACTAATGAAGTAAGAGATAAATTACCACACGATTCTGTTTCAAAGCTTGCAGCCATCAACTGAAATAAGTCACTACCAGAAAAAAAAAATTATGAACAACTAAAATGCCTTTGAAACCAAAGTAGCTAAAGACATTAACAATAACACCTGCAACGAAACATCAAAAATAAGAAGCAAAACTTCAAACTTGAACCAATAATAGTTGCACACTGGCTTTAATAAAAAATAAAGTTAGCTTTACCCAAATATCATACAATGTCTTAATAAATTGTAAGAGGTTAATAATGCAACCAAGCACTAAGTAACGTCGTATAAAATTGACTCACTCACTATATATCTTCACTTACTAAAACATGGAACCAACAATAATATGGAATAGTATGCAGCATGCGACAATAAAATACAGTGGGAAGCAACTGCAAAGAAACGCAATAAGAATTTCCCACAAACACTTATACGTTGAAAGACATTTCCACAAACACTTGGAGGGCATAGGGCAAACACTGGAATAAAAAATCAAACTGAGGCATAGAAGATTGAAAAATGAATGAATTAGAACCTGAAAATGAAAAGGAGCAGACCATCAACAACATCATCAACAACAGGAACTTCGATTCCTAACTCTGACCACAATTTGGACTAACTGATTTAAAGGTTAGTTGAATTCTGAAAACAGATGCAGCTTTCGGGATGAAGAACCAGTAAAAAGTTCATCGAGAAGTAAATAAATCGCCTGAAGATGCATCAGTTGGGTGAGAATAGCATATGCAAAGGAGATCTGAGAGTGGAAGAAGAGGAGAAAGAAGCGAAGCAAGCAAGAGAAACACTCTGGCGATTTCATGCATCAGCCTTGTGTACCTTTATGCTTCTGGTTGTTGTGCGTTATTGTTCATCATTTGGTAATTGTATATAGGTATAATTGTGCGTTATTGTTCATCATTTGGTAATTGTATATATAGGTATAATTGGTAATTGTATATAGGTATAATATAATAGGAAAAAGATCTAGTAAAGAGGGCTCTTATAGGCATTTTTAGGTATTTCGGGGGTGGGTGGGGTTGGGTGGAAGGGGGAGGGGGTTTAGGCTTTTTTAGGTTTTTTGGGGGTGGGGGGTTGGTTTTTGGGTTTTAGATAGGGTTTGACGAGACGGTTCTAACGTCGCGGGAATGAGTTTAATCGGAGTTCGTTTTGACTGCCTTCATACCCTTTCTACCGTAAGGACCCTTTTACTCTAACCTTACCCTAATATAATATTGGGCGCTCATTCACTGATGGTGGTCACGTCGCTTGTTAATTTTTTAAGTAATTATCAAGGTTAGGTTTCAAGGAGATGAAAGAATGTGATATATCGAGATATGAAAAAAGAACTAGAAGATTTTGACTAGGCCTGTAATTGAACCGAACGAACACGAACAGAGGCATGTTCGTGTTCGTTCATTTAACTTTAATCGAATACGGATATGAACATGGACACATTAACGAACACAGTTTTTGTGTTTGTGTTCGTTTATTAGGGAAATGAATCTGTTCGTTTTCGTTTGTAACAAGTAAAACAAACAGTTCATGAACATAAATGAACATTTAACAAACGAACACACAAAGAAAAACAAATGAATAAAACTAAATATAACTGAACAAAATTTGGTTGTCAAAAAGAGTTGTCAATAATCCAAAAATTGAAAAAATAACGACTTATATATTTTGAAAATAAGAGAGTACAATTAAATCTTTTATTTTTGTTTGAGTGAGAAACAAGCATTATTAATATATAGACCGCGGTGATCTCAACTGTCCTTGGAAGAATTCTCAGCCGTTCAAAATCACCAGGGTTAAATCCTGGCCCTTTAAAATAGGCAGTTACCTCGATTTTGGGCGGTTTCCGACGGTTTTCCGGCGGATAGGACGGTTTTCCGGCAACCTTACGGATTATTGACACATGTCCCTCACAATCTACACAGTTGCCGCTCTATCACCTTAAAAAGTCTCATCGGGCCTAACTCTATCCCCAACGCCTAGACGCCGCCACCACACCCTTTGTGTTTTGGCCTATCCCTAGCCACCGCCACTGCACCTCATGTCACCGTAGTACCGCACCACCACAAACACACTCACTCCAAAGCACCGCTGATGATGAAATTCTGTCGACGGTGGTGTCCATCTAACACCGACGATTGTGGCTAAAAACGGAGATTGCAAGAGTACTTAAATATCAGGTTGTGGTTGTAGCGCTTCACGGTGGTGAGGCGGTGCATCACATGTAGAGGTGTAAGGCGTTTTGAAGCTGCAGCTTTATGGATGAGTAAAGGAGCAAATAACGGAGAAGGATGGATGGGGTAACAATAGTAAAACAAGAAAGATAATGGTAATATGCATAAGATTTAAATGATGTTCAGCTCTTTGATGTTGTACTATTGATGGAGACTATACACACTGTATTTTTCAGTTGTCAAGTCAAGTATAGTCACATCATAAAAACTGAAAACTACTTGCTTATTTTATAAATTACTTTTCTTTTGGTTTTTTCTTCCATTAGTG
The DNA here is from genome assembly GCA_009363875.1 of Mikania micrantha. Classification (NCBI taxonomy): domain Eukaryota; kingdom Viridiplantae; phylum Streptophyta; class Magnoliopsida; order Asterales; family Asteraceae; genus Mikania; species Mikania micrantha. Next base: position 562,342 of record CM018686.1, read on the forward strand.
GTTTTTTAGCAATTATTTTTTCTTTTATTTGTGTGTTTTTAGTTGTTTTTTCTTGCTTTTTATTTGTTTGTCTTTAAGTCTTTTAAATACTTTTAGTTGTTTAATTTGGGTACATTTTCGATTTTCGTTATATATAAAATTCCTGAAGTTATACTTTTGAATAGAAAAGGTAAATAAAAAAATTGTATGAAATTATAATTAATATATTAAAATAGGAATGAATGATGATGCTTCTGCTGCTAAATTAAAATCTGCAAAATCTTAAAGATTTTGTCTACTTTCTTACTTATCTTTGGATAATGATTTCTAATTTCTTTATCTCACATTGAGTAATAATTTTATTTGAAATAGAAAAAAATATGAATGCACCATAAGTTTTATTCTTTATTTTACACAAAACGTATTTGGAAAAAAATTACGCATACATATATGTATAGGAAACTCATAAATTGAATGCACCGTACCTTGTAAAAACTGTGGAAAAAACCATGTAATTTTTTTATAATTTTTGTTACGGTTTCTAACATTATTTTACTCATTTTTATAAATAAAAAATATAAAAATGCTGAGTTTTTTTTAAATATTTTTTTAACACCATCCAACACATATGTAGCGTTGAGAACAAATGTTACGTATATGTTAAATACTGTGGCAAAATATTTTTTTAAAATACTAGCTCATCGTTTTTTGTATCTTTAAAAAAATTTACAAAATGATGTTACAAATATGTATAAAAAACTTTAAAAAATACCCGCATTATGGTTTAATTCATAATTTTCACAACTTAAAGTGGTTTAAAAAATATCATTCTCATATATGCGTGTGTGTCTATATTATTCGGGTTATGTAATTTAGAAGTGTTCGGTTTACAATCAAATCAAATTTAATAAGAAATTGGAGAATGAATGGTGTTTGGTATGCATGAATAAATGGTGGAATGGAATGAGTCATTACGTTGGAATGAAAAGAAACGTGTTTGGTTACCACATAGGAATGGAATGTACTATTCCATAAGGAATGTGATTCCTTCACTTTTGATGATTTTCATTCCTTGGAGTAGAGGTGTTTTTTATTCATTCCTTCTCTTGAAGGAATGATCCGACCAATGACCCGACCCATGTCCAAAACATTACCGACCCATGTCCAAAACTATGACCCGACCCATGACTAAAACCCCAACCCGACCCTTGACCTGACCCATGACATGGACCATAAAGCGAACTATGACCCGACTCGTAACCAAACCTATGACCCAAACCATGACTCGAAGGATGACCTAACCCGACCCATGACTCAAACAATGACCCGACCCATGAACCAAACCATGACCCGACCCATGAACCAAACCATGATCTGAACTATGATCCGTCGCATGACCCAAACCATGACCCGATCCATGAATTGCCTCGTGGCACGACTCATGATCGAACCATGGACAAAACAAAAACCAATCAATGAACCGACTGACGGTCCGAACCATGTTTCGACCCGTGACACATGAGCCAACCCACGACCCGACCCATGATTCGAACAATGATTAGAACCACAAATTCACCCATAAATTGTATTCCATTTCTTCATCTTCTCATATTTAACAAACAACATAAAGTAATGAATCATTTCATTACCATAGGTAACCAAACAAGACAATGGAATGGTAATGATCCATTTCATTCCCTCGTCCATTCCATTCTCCCGTCCATTTCATTCTCCCGTCCATTCCATTCCTTCGTACCAAACAGACCCTTAGTCTATATTATAAACCAAATTTACAACTGCCTAAAGTAAAGCACAATAAAAAAAATTAAATTTAAAATAAAAAAAAATCAATTAACAAAAATTAACATAACAAAGTATCCGTCCAGAGGACGGGTATAAAACTAGTTTTTACTGGTCGCTGATGTTGTGCTTTTTTTAAGAATGAAAAAGTTAAATTCGTGTGATGTGCAAATATTTAATTTATAGGTGTTTGCAAACGGGTTTCATGCAAGGCGACAAGAAAATGTGAGTGATGAAGTTTACTGCAACTTAGAACAATATGTGAACGCTGGTGGTAGGCCTCTTGACAGCACACGACCAGCCCGTCATTGTTTTGTGAGTACCACTCTAGACAGTGGTTGGTATCCGCCAGTGCGTCCAGAACAAGGAGCGGTTGTGGTTACCCGGTACGAAATATATGCTCCGGGAGGTATTTGGGTGGCGGAGACACTTGGTGGTCGTTATCGCTTCCCCGCACAAGATGAAGTTGCTTTTGTTTATGGCATAGCTCCTCAATACATCCGCTCTGCTCAATTGTTTAGGCTACAAGCCTCCGGCAGGTAAGTCTGTGTACATCCATCTATTACTAATTCTTCATGTCCACTTAATGCTCTCCAATTTAATTAATATCTTTTGTTATCGTCATCAGACATACGAGAAGGGAAAGAGTAAACAATATCCTACATATAAACGGAGGATTCAATCCTGAGTTATTTTATGCTGATGCAAGAATGCCTCAAATCCAAAGGCCTATAAAGTTGTACAAGAATCCTAATACCAAAAAAATGGAGGATCTTATTACTCAAACTTGGAATCCGCCGCATATGAGAAGAAAGAGAGAAACCAATATCAGATACGTCAACTACAAGGCCTTGGTGGATGATGGAATCCTCATTAATGCCGCATTCCGTTCTAGTCGAAACAATGAAGTGTATGTGTTCATGAAAAATGAGTATGCTCTCATAAACTATGCACCAGGGAGCACGGCAGATAGAGTGGTCAATGGTCCTCATCTCATTTGTGATTCGTTCCCAAGCCTTAGTGGAACGGCTTTTGGAGAGCATGGAATAGATTGTGCCTTTACTACCCATTACGGCAACATATGCTTCATATTTTCTGGGAATCTCTGTGCCAAGATTGACTATGCTCCAGGTACCAAAATGCCATAATTTATTGTTAAAATTTTCAAAAACATCTCATTTAACAAGGGATTGGATGTACCTGTGGGAAAAACATTAGGGGCCGTACCTATATATAATTTTTCTCATTGTTTGATTAAATTATTAGTACATAAAATGTATTCTCACAATTTCATTAGCAAAAAAAGCTACTAACTCGATCGTTGATTAAGTATGTATTTAGACACTAAGTTGTCAAATTTTAAGTTATGTGTTGAGGTATATTCTATTAAATTTGTTGTCCAGGTACAAAAAATGACAAGATACTCAAGGGTCCAATGAGCATCTTTAAAATGTTTTTCTTCCTCAAGGGAACAATATTCGAAACTGGCGTTGATGCAGCTTTTGAATCAAGCACTAAGGATGAAGCCTACCTTTTCAAAGGGAATCAGTATGCACTTATTAACTATTCAGATAATAAACCTAAGCTTTTTCATATCAAACACATTGGTGAAGGTTACCCAAGCCTGAAAGGCACCATCTTTGACAAGGGAATCGATGCAGCATTCGCTTCTCATCGCTGGAATGAGGCCTATATATTTAAAGGGGATACTTATGCACTCATAAACTTTGCCCCTGCATCCACCAACGACTATATCGTTAATGGTCCTAAAAAAATCTTTCCTAACTGGCCTTCTCTCAAGAGCATCTTGCCTCGTTCTAACAATGGTCTTGACCTCCATGACCACGACATAGAAGTGCCTGGTCGTGATCATGATGAACTGTAGATGAATCAATTACCCATATAATCCACCACCAATAATGTGTTGTTTTATAGGTTGAAAACTCAATAAGGGAAAAACTATGATCTCTTTTATCTACAAGTTTTTCGTCCCTCAACTCTTATTGTTGCCCAAATGACCATTAAACTCTAAAATATGGTCACAATCACTCTTGTGATTGACAATATTTTGGAGTTTAACACTTACTTTTCTCAACACTAAGAGTTTTAAGGGTTGAAATATTTAATAATAAAGAGTTGTAGACTCTACTAGTTTGCTTTTTTAAGGATTTTGTATTTTTGTGTGTGGGCTCTTGTTTGATGGATAGTGTAATAAACCTTGTATTTATGTGCGAAATAAAATATGTGTAATATGCATTCATATTCCAACTACCACAATTACCCTTAAAAAAGACCCCACAATTACCTAAAAACCCCATTGTTAGATCAAGCTTAATTAGAATCTTTTTTAATAAACAAGCAAGGGTATGTATTAACTCACATTTATGGATTGGAACTAGTTACAATAAATATTACTTTAATTAGCAGCCAAACTTGACAAATCATCTACTTACTTTAATAGGATTCGACACAAACACTCTCCCCTTTCTCTTAAAAATCATATGTCAATTATAGTAACAGGCGTACGTTTTTGTTGAAGGATGCTCATGAGCTTTTCCTGGGCTAGCTACTGCTTTTCGTCTAGTTTGCAAACCATACAAACTTTTACAAAACCCATGATATAGGTCTAGCTAGTTTGATATTAACAAACGTCCTGAGAAAACATGTAAATCAAGTCAACACAAAGGTTGGTGCATTACACAGGTTTAAGCATTCACAAATGTTTGAAACAACAGTTTGAATATAATGTTTGCAGATAACATAATCACACATGCATAGTCATGATAGCTAGTCATTTATACTATTTACATAAGTGGTCGACACCGAAGCTGACTGTTGCATGCTATTGTATGTTTTGCCTTGCCACTATTGTCTAGCACAAACAATAGTAATGTGAATTGGCTAGTCAAACACTTGCGTAGATCCCATCTACCAAGTGAGGTTTGTCAAACCTAATAGATCTGTTTCAAACTACCACGCTTTGCACTACGGCAAACTAAACGGTTCGAAATGTAAGGGCTTGTAATGCTATGTTTGCACTCAATGTAAACAGCTAACTCATGCAAGTGATATGTATCTAAAAGTGTTTGTTGTACATGTTTTCTCCCCAAAACAGTTAAAATAAGAAAGGGGCCGTGTACGCACCTTTGAATGTAGCAGAATGATCAAACACACGTGAACTCGCGTAAATAATCCTCTACGAAGAATCTGTGTTTAAACAATAACTTAGTGTTATTCGGGATGTCATTTTATGCTTGAAATCACATACGTGTCAACACACGTATGTTAGAGAGTTAGGAATATGCATGCGTATGTACGCGTGCCTTTGAATATATATGATTTTATTTAAATAAACGTAATTATACGCGATTACGTTTTCGATCTAAAATGTGAATTTTATTATTCTAATACGTTCAGAATTGAATTCTGGTTCTAACGCAATTCGAACGGATCGAAACGGAGTTATAGCGAATGAGTTATGATTAAAATACTAAAAATCAGTTTAAATCCCAAAATGGCAGAGGCAAGGGTCGAACTCTTGACCTCCCGAACCAACCACACTAACCCTACCATCTGATCTATCCAGACATTTGCATTAGGAACTGAAATTAAATCGTTTTAACCTTTGAATTGTTCGGTCCCTTTTGTTAAACCATTGCCGATCACTTTAGGACCAAATTTGGCCCCAATTTCAATCCCGATCGGTCTCATAACTATAGGGCTTTTGTTCCTTGGATCAAAACGAGTCTACCCATAGTTCTAATTTACTGAATAACAACCTACAGTTGTTTCAATTCGTTTATAACATGTTTCGAACCCCACACATCAAACTTATAATTCGATTGAGTCTAATTCACTTATATTAATCCTCTAATTCACATGGTTTTTCATACTTATACCCAAAACGAAACTATCAGTGTTGCCCATTTGAATTTCTAGATCCTATTTGATAAAAACCCCAACCGTTTTTCTATTCCAAAACGTAGAACCAATTTTCATTGAATTCGATGTTGATAACCAAAATTTACAAAAGAATTATCTTAATCGAGGTCCTCTGAAACTACTGATACCCTTTAATTTGATTCTAAAACTCATTTAAATCAAAATCCCCAAAACCTTTTATGTTCGAAACCCTAGAATTCGAACTTGTAAAATTCGTTGTTGTTATATCAAAATAACTTAGGGTTTTCGTTGCACATAACCATTAGAAGCTTTCTGCATAACTTAATTTGATTACAAAACTTGTTTGAGTACAAACCCCCCAATTTGTTTTAGACTTAGAACCCTAGAATTCGAGATCATCAAATCCCATAATGTTTGATGCAATTGACTTATGGTTTTCGTTAAATGCTTGATTCCGAAACTTTCTGTACTATTAAATTTCATTCCCAAACCCAATTTAACATAAACCCCCAAATCGCTCCACCACATGAACCCTGGAAATCGTAATACTAGAATTCGTGCTTGTTTCATAAAATTGGCATATCAGATAGTTTATTCGGAGGTTTCTGAAACTAATGGTTATATCTAATTTCATTTTAGAATCCGTCGCAATCGAAACCCCCAAATCATCAAGGTCGAAGAACCCTAGAATCGAATCCTTAAAATTTGTGATTCTCAGGTTCTATTTCATTGTGGTTTTGCTGAGACGCATTAAAAGGAATGTGTAGATGCTAATACTTACCCGATTTGATAACGAATTGATGTATCTCGACTTGTTACTCGACTTTCGGCCAAGCTTCAATCCAATTCTTCTTCCCGTAGTCTATTACTTCGAATTGTTGTATGGAGTAGCCTCTAAAAGTACCGATTAGTATTTAGGAACCTCTAATTTGATCGATTAACCTCTTATTATACCCATTCGAACTCAACCGACTTCGGTTACACTTCTCAAGCCCTAAATTCGATTAATTTCAACAATTAATAGGTTAATAACTGTTGATAACCGTTGATCATCATCATGGTGTGTTGATTGACAGATTGATTTTGATATAACTCACTATTAATGTGAAATTCGAACTCTAGTTACAAAATTAACCGAATTTTGACTTATAAAAGTCAACCTTTGGTTAATTCTTTTGATTTCAAGTTTAATCCACACAATTTATGTGTTTGCACATCGTTTTGTTCGATCCCAACTATTCTGGTTTGATATTATTTGATTTTGTATAAATTCTGTGAATTTTTCAGTTAACGGAGTTAATCCGGAAATATCGAATTGTCACATCATCCCCTTGTTGAAGGAATCTTGCTTTGTTTGAGCTGTTTGACCTCTCGGTCCATGATTTCAGCTGGTTCTTCAATAAATCGTAACTGTTCATCCACTTGTATTTCTTCCAATGGTACAATCAATGTCTCATCAGAAAGACATTTCTTTAAGTTCGATACGTGAAAAACATCATGAACTCCACTGAGTTCATCCGGTAGTTTGAGTTGATACGCAACCGGACCAATCCTTTTCAGGATCTCAAAAGGTCCTACATAACGTGGGCTAAGCTTCCCGCGCTTGCCGAATCGTATCACACCTTTCCAAGGTGATACCTTTAGAAGAACTCGGTCTCCTACTTGAAATTCCAATGGCTTTCGACGTTTGTCAGCGTAACTCTTTTGTCGATCCCGAGCCGCTGCCATACGGTTCCGGATTTGTACTATCTTCTCTGTCGTCTCGTGCACTAGTTCAGGACCTGTAATCTGACTGTCACCAATTTCAGCCCAACAAACTGGTGAACGACATTTGCGACCATACAAAGCTTCAAACGGTGCTGCCTGAATACTTGTATTATAACTATTGTTGTAAGAGAATTCCACTAACGATAAGTGGTTTTCCCAGCTATCACCAAAGTCAATTACACAAGCTCGTAACATATCCTCGAGTGTTTGAATCGTACGTTCACTCTGACCGTGGGTCTGTGGATGATATGCGGTACTCATATCCAAACGAGTTCCCAATGACTTATGAAGTGATTTCCAAAAGTTGGAAGTAAATCGAGCATCCCGATCTGATATAATAGAGATTGGCACGCCATGCCGTGCTACCACTTCCTTGATGTAAATACAAGTCGGTTTCCTTAATTGCTAAGAAATGTGCAGATTTCGTTAATCGATCGACAATTACCCATATCGTATCACAACCACTCGGTGTACGGGGTAACTTAGTAATGAAGTCCATCGAAATCTGTTCCCGTTTCCACATTGGTATTTCTGGTTGTTGCAGCAAACCAGATGGTTTCTGATATTCAACTTTGACTTTTGAACAAGTCAAACATTTGCTAACATACCTAGCAATGTCGGCTTTCATGTGAGGCCACCAATACAGTGCCTTCAAGTCATGATACATCTTGTCTGATCCCGGATGGACTGAATATCTAGACTTGTGTGCTTCATCCATCACGAGTTCCCTTAAACCTCCATACAAAGGTATCCAAAGTCGATTAATGAAATAACGAATTCCATCAGACTTGACATCCAATTATGTTTCCATCCCCCGTAAGGATTCATGTACCAAATTATCCTTTTCCAAGCCTCCCAGCTGAGCACTTCGTACCTTGTCAGGTAAGTCAGTATGTATCGTCATCATAAGTGCGCGAACCCGTCTTGTTGATGTGTCTTTTCTGCTTAAAGCATCAGCTACCACATTAGCTTTTCCCGGGTGATACTTAATCGCGCATTCGTAGTCGTTCAACAACTCGACCCACCGTCGCTGTCTCATATTAAGCTCATTCTGATCAAAGATATGTTGCAAACTCTTATGATCAGTGTAAATGGTACACTTGGTTCCATATAAGTAATGCCTCCAAATTTTCAAAGCAAAAACCACTGCTCCTAACTCCAAGTCGTGAGTAGTGTAATTATTTTCGTGTGGTCGTAGTTGCTTTGAAGCGTAAGCAATCACTTTATCACGTTGCATCAACACACATCCCAAACCCTGTGCAGATGCATCACAATACACCACAAAGTCTTCTATTCCTTCTGGTAAGGACAGAATCGGTGCACTGCAGAGTTTCTGTTTCAATAACTGGAATGCAGCTTCCTGTTTATTCGTCCAGTTATACTTCGTTCCTTTGTGCGTAAGAGCTGTAAGTGGTTGAGCGATCTTTGAGAATCCCTCAATGAATCATCGGTAGTAACCCGCCAAACCAAGGAATTGTCGTACCTCGGTAGGGGTCTTTGGTGCTTCCCAATTCTTAATCGCCTCAATCTTTGCTGGATCAACATGTATGCCCTTTTCATTGACTATATGACCCAAGAACTGTACTTCTCGCATCCAGAAGTCACATTTCGAGAACTTAGCGTACAATTGTTCTTGTTTCAGTAATTCCAACAGCAATCGAAGATGTTCAGCGTGATCCTCCTCAGTCTGAGAATAGATGAGAATGTCATCAATGAAAACAATGACAAACTTATCAAGATAAGGTTTACAAACATGATTCATGAGATCCATGAATACAGCTGGAGCGTTTGTCAACCCAAATGGCATGACCAAGAACTCATAATGGCCATAGCGCGTCCTGAATGCTGTCTTCGGAATATCTTCTTCTTGAACTCTGAGTTGATGATAACCCGATCTGAGATCAATCTTCGAGTAGTAACTCGAACCTTGCAACTGATCGAACAGATCGTCAATTCTAGGTAATGGATACCGGTGTTTGATGGTAACTTTGTTCAGCTCCCGATAATCGATACACATACGGAAAGTCCCATCCTTTTTCTTAACAAATAAGACTGGAGCTCCCCACGGTGAAAAACTAGGTTGTATAAAGCCCTTATCCAACAACTCTTGCAGTTGTGTAGATAACTCTTGCATCTCTGACGGTGCAAGTCGATAAGGCGCCCTAGCTATCGGTGCTGCGTCTGGTGTAAGATCGATTCGAAATTCCACCTGTCTGATAGGCGGTAATCCCGGTAGGTCTTCTGGAAATACGTCAGGAAATTCACAGACCACTGGGATGTCTTCAATCTTCTTCTCAGCTACCGGCTTCTCAGTTATAAGTGCTATAACTGCTGTATGACCTTTACGCAGACATTTGTGTGCTTTCATACAAGATATGAGACGCAGTGGCGTACTGCTCTTCTCGCCTTGTACATACAATGTCTCTCCATGCGAAAGAGGTATACGAACGATCTTTTCATGGCATACTATTTCAGCCTGGTGTTTGGACAACCAGTCCATGCCAATGACTACATCAAAACTGCCTAAAGTGATAGGCATAAGATCAATTTCCAATGCTTGACCCATCAAATCAAGCATACATCCCTTAAGGATTTGTTCAACTACAATTAACTTGCCATCAGCTAATTAACTTGCCATAAGCTAGTTCTACAGTGTATGGGTTTTCTAAGGCAGTGGGACTAACATTTAGCAACTTAGAAAATAAACTAGATACAAAACTCCGGTATGCACCAGTGTCAAATAGCATAGAGGCATAGTGATTATTTAAGAGGAACGTACCTGTGACAATGTTGGGATCCTCCCGTGCCTGACGTCCTCCAATCACAAACGCCCTGCCCCTAGCACCATTGTTGTTGTTGTTGGTGCCATTGCCGTTACCGTTGCCGTTGCCGTTGCCGTTGCCGTTGCCATTTGTTTCATTAGTCCCACCTTTCTTGAGTTGTGGGCAATCCTTTTTGAAGTGCCCCAGTTTACCACACTCAAAGCACCCCTTCTGAGTGTTGTTCTGGTTATTGTTCTGATGGTTGGAATTGTTTTGCTGTTCTCCACGGCAATCCTTTGCTGCATGCCCTCCTTTGCCACACCGTTGACACTTAAACTTATCACACTGAATCCCAGCATGATGGAATCCACACTTGTTGCACTTTGGGTGTTTACCAATATACCCCCTTGATGATGATGATTGCTGACCACTGTTAGAATTGTGATAAGACTTGTGTGAATCCTGCTTTCGGTTCTGCTGAAACGGCTGTTGGTTGAAATTCTTGGTGTTGCTGCTTTCCCACTTCCTCTTGTGGTCTCCCACCTTAGTAGCTGCTGTTCGTTTAGGCAGAGTTCCTTGTAACACTGCCTGATCAGTCAATTGGTGCGCCAGTCGAACAACTTGTTGAATCGTTGTGGGATTTGCAGATGTAACCAACCCCTGGATCTGAGGCACCAACCCTCCTATGTACCTCTCTATCCACTTACTTGCTGGAGTAGCCATGTGAGGTAAAAGTCTGGCTAGTTCATGAGATCGAGTAGTGTACTCCTCGATGTTAGACCCTTCCATCTTAAGGTGCCAATACTCCTCCTCCAGTTTCTGCATTTCACTGCGAGGGCAGTACTCCTCCTGCAGTAGTGTTTTGAATCCATTCCAAGTTAGGGCATTGGCCTCACCCAATCCCAGAGTTTGAACATTTGAGTTCCACCAAGTCAATGCTGGACCTTCCAAAGTTCTAGTGGCATATTTGACCTTGTTTTCTTCTGGACAGTTACACATTTCAAATACTGACTCCGCTTTCTCAATCCATCGAAGGAGTCCAATGGCCCCCTCCGATCCTTTGAAATTATGCGGTTTTGCAATCCAAGAACATCTTGAATGTGCATACCAGTGGGTTCACATATCCCCCTGCTGGACCATGTGGTCCTGTCATGTGAGTCTGGGTGTAGCTCGCGATAGGCTCCGTGATCCTGTTGTTTATCAACTCATTGAGCTCAGCAACTGTCATCTGTATATTCTCGCCAGACATTATCTCCCTAGTTAAAAGAAATGTTAGAGTGTTATCAAATCCAATGTGAAACGTGTAAACAATACAACAAACAACAAACAACAAACATGTAATTGTAGGATTCAACACAACTGTTGGCAATAAGTAATAATGTAAAGACTAATAAAGGCTGATGCTCACCAAACTTCTTATTTTGTCCAAGTATAGGAGCTTCTTTGAATAAAAACCTTCGGAAGGAATAAGTGATTCTTCGGAAGCAGCATTGCTTCCGAAGGGTAACTAGTTCCTGCCGAAGGTTATACAAGACAACTGCTTCCAATGAATCCTCTAATGCACTGAAGACAAAGACTTCCGAGGTTTATCCTTTAACAAAGACTGTAGCAGATTACACTCACAGTACAAAAGGTACTGACACAAGACATGCTGGTCTGAGTAAAGACAAAGACAACATGTAATGAGTCAGATAAAGCGCCTTACTTCTCCCATGCTGCATTAAATACAAAAGATCATCTGAAGCCTTGAAGATCAACAACATTAAATGTCTTTTGTATTTAGTAGTCTTTTGTAAAGTCAATGTCTATTTATGTAATGATTATGACTGAGTTTCTTAGCCTGTTAAGACACTCAATATACTAGAATAAGCTTTACTTTATGTACTTGTCTAGTATACCCAACTTGTATTCCTAAGTGTATACGGTTGTAGCCTCGGCTATATAACCTCCCATTGTAATATGCTTGTACACTTGCAACTTTGAGAGAAATATATCCTTGAGCTTGAAATTATTCTTGTGTTCTTCTTAGTGTTCAAGGATTATTACTTTGTCATTTTGAGTGCTTGTGAGATTATTCTAACAGAACATTCCGCATCTGTTAGATTGTATAACGAAATACTTGTGAAGTGTTGTTTAGATTAAGCAACCCGATCCTACAAGTGGTATCAGAGACTTGGCTCTTGAACTTGACTGACTAATTATCATCAAGTTACCAGTTCTATTTCTTATAAAATCTCATCGTCTTAACACTCATATTTTCTGTGTCTGTCTAAGATGGCTGCTCTAAACAAACATGATACAGAAAATGGCACTCTCAACAAGCCACCGATGTTCACACCTGAAGATTTTGACACCTGGAAAGTCAGAATGGAAGGATTCATCAGGAATCAAGACTTCAAGCTTTGGAAATCTGTTCTTGAAGGTCCTTACGTTCCCACAATTGCTGCGGCTGGAGCTGGAGGACCTGCAGTACCAAAAGATCCATCTATGTATTCAGACGAAGATTACAAGAAGATGGAAGTTGACTCTAAAGCTCTCTGGCTCATTCAGATGTCAATACCTAACTCTATTATACATGCATTCAAGAAATGCAAGTCTGCTCAAGAACTGTGGAACTCCTTGAAGCAGATGTATGAAGGTTCAGATGATGTCAAAGAGAACAAGAAGGATATGCTGAAACAAAAGTTTGAAAACTTTTGTCAACAAAACAATGAAAATATGTCTTCACAGTACCTAAGGTATGTCCAACTTGTGAATGATTTGGCATCTGCAGGTGTAACTCTGGATAATCAAGACGTGCTCAGAAAATTTCTGAGATCTCTTCCAAAGGCATGGAACATTTACTCGGTAACAATCAGAAGAACAGAAAATCTGAAGACTCTAACTCTGGGAGAGTTGTTCGGTATTCTCAGTGCCTATCAGATGGAACTGGATGCCCAAGAATCTAAAGTCTTCCATTCACCATCAGGTTCAGCTGCTCTTCATGCACCCATCAACAATCCTCCATACCAGAATCATCAATCCATCAATCATCCTACCTTCACACCTGCTGTCACTTACACTGAAACCTCAACTTCATCAAACACATACACAAATCCTCTCACTAATCCAATTCCACTACTAGCCTCTGGTCAAGGAGCTTTTATGGCTGAAGAAACCAACTACTTCCATCTGTGTCAAGAAGACTTAGATGGCATTCCTGCAGATGATTTAGAGGAAATGGACATCAATTATCAGATGGCCATGATCTCCTATCGAGCAAAGAAGTTCTATCAGAGAACTGGAAGACAGTTTAAGAAGCACAATATGAAAACTGGGTTTGGTCTAGACAAGTCCAAGCTTAAATGCTTTAATTGCCAACAGTTAGGTCATTTTGCTAGAGAATGCAAGTCCACAGGAATTCAGCCAACAACATCTGGGCAACCACTGCAAAGATCATCAAACTCAACATACAATGCAAACATTGCAGAACAAGACTTTGCAGATTGGAGCTTTCAAGCTGAGGATACCTCCATTTCCAACAGTGCTTTGATGGCAGATGACTCATCTTCCTCAAACAAGGTAAATAATAAAATGTGCTCACCTGAATGCTCAGAAACATTAACTATTTATAAAAAGATAAATTCTCAACTCTGTAATGAGCTTGAGTCTTTACAAGTTGTCAAGGCAAATTTCTTTGAGGTTGAAAGAAATTACAAAGAAAAGATTGATGAAATGGAGAAAACTATTTCAAGTTTAAAACATGAAAACACTAATAAACAGTGTTAGATTAAAAATCTTTTAGAAAGACTAACCACTGCCAAGACTGAACTTGTATTGGCTGAGTCTTACAGAGACAAATTTCTAAGCCAAGGGGAAAAATATGAAAAACTTTTTAGGATGAGCAGCACAACTGAATTAGTAAATAAACATAGGGCTGGTTTGGGATATAACAAAGTAGAACCTCCATCTGCTTATACCTCCATAGCAGATGTTAGGTGTAAACCACTAGTTGATCTTGTGTATAATGAGGTATTAGATATACACAAGGTGGTTCAAACGGATAATCTCTCTAATCCAAGTACCTCAACATGCTCAGATGAGGATGATATTTCTATTAAATCAGTAAAAGAAAAACAAGCTTTGAAAATTAAGAAACAAAATAAGAAAACTAAGAAACATTCAACAGTTTTTGTCAAAGCTAAAACCACAGAAAATATCTCCTCAGATGAGTATGTGACTTGCCCATCTGACAAGTCAAAAAGAGGTAGATCAATGGAGAGAAAGATCAATTCTCCAAGGAAACAGGCAAAATCTAAGACCAACAAGTATGTTGGAACATCCAAATCATCACCCTCTGAGGATCAAAGCTCGGACTCCATCAAAAGGAATCAGCAGCAACACTCTCCAAACAGTCAAACTATATGTCTGATGTGCGGTGAAAAGAATCATTTTGCTGCTGATTGCTTCTATAATCCAAGAAGCAGAATTTCCTCAAGCAAGGGAAGAGGAAGAAAGAATAATTGGAGTCAGTCATCTACTTCTTCGGAAGAACAGAGAAGAAATTCAGTCAGAAGGGTGTCGGAAGCAAGTACCTCCAATAATAGGAAGAAACAAAATAAAAGGGTTTTTGAAAAGAAAGCATCGGAAGCAAAGAAAAGGGAAGCTTCCGATAGAAAAGGAACCTCGTAAGCTCATCAAAGGAATGTTTTCAACAAACAAATGAAGTCATCTTTCTTCGGAAAAAGATCATCGGAAGGAAAACGAAAAGTAGCTTCCGATGACTACCAAGAGAAACCAAGTCTTCCGACAATTCAAAAGGCAAAACAAGTATGGAAGAAGAAGGAATCAGTTGATAAGCCACCACTCCCATCAGTCGCTAGAACATCATCTGTCTCATCTAGGATGATGTCAAAGAAATTTACTTACAATGATGCAAATGGCAAACCCAAGACCACATGGGCTTGGGTTCCCATCAGAAACTAACTCATTTCTGGTCATGTGCAGGGACAGCAGGAATCAAAAGGCAACTTGTGGATAGTTGACAGTGGCTGCTCCAGGCACATGACAGGCAACAAGACCCTCTTGCACAAATATGAACCATTCTTTGGAGGATCTGTTGCTTTTGGAAGTGATCCAGTAGGAGGTTACATAACAGGTAGGGGCACAATCACAAATGGTAAGGTAAGCTTTGAGAATGTGCATTTTGTAAAAGAACTTAACTACAATTTACTAAGTGTATCACAGGTGTGTGATCAAAAGCACAACATGTTGTTTACTGAGCATGAATGCATTGTTCTGAAACCAGGATTTGTGATACCAAATGATCAAATTCTACTCAGGGCTCCTAGAAGAAATAACATGTATATGCTAGATATGAGCACAGCTGCACCTCTTAGTAATATAAGTTGCTTTGTCTCAAAAGCTTCACTTGATGAATCATCTCTTTGGCACAGAAGACTTTGTCATGTAAACCTCAAAAATATGAATAAACTCGTCAGAAGTAACTTAGTAACCGGTTTACCAACAAAGGAATTTATTTGTATTGATAAATGTGTTGCATGCTTAAAGGGTAAGCAACATAAGTCATCTCATCTCGCCAAAGAGATAAATTCAATTACAACAGTCCTGCATTTACTGCACATGGACTTGTTTGGTCCCACAAGTGTTAAAAGTCTTGGTAGAAAGTCATATTGCTTGGTAATCACTGATGATTTCTCTCGGTATACCTGGGTATTCTTCTTAAATACCAAGGATGAAACTGCTGAGATCCTAAAGTCATTTATACTTAGGGTGGAGAATGAAAGTGACCATCATGTAAAAATAATCAGATCAGATCAAGGAACAGAATTCAAGAATCATGTTTTAAATTCTTTTTGTGAATCTAAAGGTATCACAAGACAATTTAGTGCTCCTAGAACCCCACAACAAAATGGTGTCGCTGAGAGAAGGAATAGGACACTAATTGAGGCTGCAAGAACCATGTTGTCTGATGCCAAACTGCCAATAACTTTTTGGGCAGAAGCAGTCAACACTGCCTGTTATGTCCAAAACAGAGTATTGGTAGTTAAGTCACATGGTATGACTCCTTATGAAATTTGGCATAAGAGAAAGCCATTTATTGGATTTCTCAAACCATTTGGATGTCAATGCACCATCTTGAATACTAAAGATTACTTAGCCAAGTTTGCTGAGAAATCAGCAGAGGGTTACTTTGTTGGATACTCTTCAAATGCTAAGGCTTATAGAGTATACATCAAAGCTTCCAGAGTTATTGAAGAGTCTGCAAATGTTCAGTTCAATGAACATACTCTCAATAAACCTGGAACTGGCCCTGATTGGTTATTTGATCTTGATAGTTTTACATCTGCATTTAATCTGGTTAAAGAGTATGTTCCAGTTTCACAGTCAGCTACCACAGACACCTCCAAAGGCTCAAGAGAAGATGACTTTCGTGTTGAACTGCCAATAGGTTCAAGACAAAACTTGGCAGAATCCACTTCAGCACAAAATAGTATTTCACAATCTGAAACAGAAATTATATCTCAGGCAGGTCCATCAATTGAATCTACTTCATATTTGCAACATCAAGAAGAAGTAGGAAGTGCTTCAGCAGAGGCAAACCTTCAGGAAACCGCTATTCCCAGAGAAAACCAACCCAACACAGTCCAAGTTCAGAATCCAAAAGATCTGCCAGAGATCCAGCTTGAGGTAGTATTGCCTAACCTTGAGTCACTCAACATGAATGAATCTTCTCAACTGGATGTGATTCCAAGAACTCGAATTCACAACACTCATCCAGTTGAGAACATCATTGGCAATGTAGAAGAAGGTGTTAGAACTAGAAGCTCTGTGCATGAAGCAAATGTTTGCTTGTTCTCATGCTTTCTATCCCAAATAGAACCTAAGAAGGTTGCAGAGGCTTTAAAAGATAACAGTTGGGTAGAAGCTATGCAAGAAGAACTTCTTCAGTTTCAAAGACAAGGAGTTTGGAAAACTTGCCCTTTGCCTAAAGGAAAGTATGCCATTGGAACCAAATGGGTGTTCAGAAACAAGAAAGATGACAAAGGTGTTGTCATCAAGAACAAAGCAAGATTGGTTGTTCAGGGATACACTCAAGAGGAAGGCATTGACTATGATGAAGTCTTTGCACCAGTTGCCAGAATTGAAGCTATCAGAATATTTTTGGCATTTGCAGCTGCAAAAGATTTCAAAGTGTTTCAGATGGATGTTAAGAGTGCCTTCCTTTATGGAAAAATTGATGAAGAAGTATATGTGTGCCAAACTCCAGGATTTGAAGATCCAAAGTTTCCTGATCATGTCTGTAAGCTTGATAAGGCTCTTTATGGGTTGCATCAAGCTCCCAGAAAATGGTATGAAACTTTATCTTCTTTTCTGTTGGCAAACAAATTCAAGAGAGGAGCAATTGATAAAACTCTCTTTTTCAAGAAGTCTAATCAACACATCATGCTAGTTCAAATCTAGGTTGATGACATTATCTTTGGTTCTACTAATGAATCTCTCTGCAAGGAGTTTGAATCACTAATGAAATCCAAATTTGAGATGAGTTCAATGGGAGAACTCACCTTCTTTCTTGGATTACAAGTGAAACAAACTCCTACAGGGATTTTCATTAGTCAATCAAAATATGTCAAGGACATTCTTGAAAGATTCAAGCTTTCTGATTGCAAAGCTCTGGGAACTCCTATGTCCAAAACAACATCTCTTAGTCCTGATCTTGAGGGGGAGGATGTTGATCAGCACCAGTACAGAGCAATGATAGGCTCTTTGATGTATCTCACAGCAAGCAGGCCAGATATCATGTTTGCAACTTGTGTGTGTGCAAGATTTCAGGCTAATCCCAAAGTCTCTCATATGCTGGCTGTAAAAAGAATCTTTAGATACCTTAAAGGAGCACCAAGTCTAGGTTTATGGTATCCTAGAAATGAAGACTTCCAGTTCATGACTTATACAGACAGTGATTATGGGGGTTGCAACATCAGCAAGAAATCCACATCAGGAGGATGTCAATTTCTTGGATCCAGGATTGTGTCTTGGCAATGCAAGAAACAGTCATGTGTTTCTACTTCTACTGCAGAGGCTGAATATATAGCTGCTTCTAGCTGCTGTGCACAGGTCATCTGGATTCAAAACCAGATGAAGGATTATGGAGTAGATCTGTTCAATACTCCTATTCAGATAGACAATTCCAGTGCAATCTTCATCACCAATAATCCTGTCAAGCATTCCAAAACCAAACACATTGACATCAGATACCATTTTATCAGAGATTGTGCAGAAAAGAAGTTGATTCATTTGGTCAAAGTTGATTCAGAAAACAATTTGGCGGATCTCTTCACCAAGGCATTTGATGAAGGAAGATTCAGGTACTTAATAACATCCATTGGGATGCTTAACTTTGAATAAATTAACTAACAAGGAATAAATAATTCTTTGGAAGATAAACTTAAATTATCTTCTGATGAGTAACTACTCAGCAGAAGATAGGTTAAGTCTTTGGAAGCATTATTTCTTCCTTAGTCGGAAGATCTCACACTTCAGAAGCTAAATTAACTTCTGGAGTAATACTCTTCCGATAAATTATCTTCGGAAGCATGGGCTTCTCAAGGTACTCTTCAGAAGAAGGTGTCTTCCGAAGAACATTTTGTCTGATGGGTTATCTCACATTTCAGAAGCACTTGCTTCCGATGTATAAAATTTTTACTTCTAAACTATTGCTTCTGATTCATCAGAAGTAGTACTTCCGATAGTATAAATCTTATTCTTCGGAAGCAAAACTCCTCAGAAGACTTTTTGGTATAATTGACTCCTTCCGAAAGCCACATTTTCGGAAGCAATTCTGAACTTGATGAAAATTCCTACATTTATTGTGAAACAAGCTGTCATCGGAAGACCTCTTTCTGACATCCGGATTTCAAAATTAAATGTGTCTCTATATTTAATGCTGAAATCCGAAGGTATATAAAGGTCTCCCGCTAATTTAAATTCTCACAAACTGTTTCACTTTGAAATCTTCTTTTCCTTGTTCTCCCAAATCGTGCCCTAAAAAACACAAACTGCCATGGATCTTCTTGCTTTCAAACCTGCTCACAATGTACCTGCGGAGTTATCAGCGGAACATGATGCTGACTTCGCCCCAATAATCTCCTTTCTTCAAAGGAGCAGGTATTACTTTGCACTAACCGTTCAGCCCTTGGTGTATGAATCTCATCACCAACAGTTCTGGGCATCTTGTTCTGTTTCTTCGTCTCCCAATGGTCGGTCTCTTGTAGCCACCATTGATGCTCATCCTATTGCTATTTCTGTGGAGACCATCTGTCGGCATCTCAAACTCAATGATGCCGGTGGAAAGGTTACATTCACAAAGGATGAGGTAGCATTGACATTTCAGTCAATGGGGTACGAAGGTCCTCTCCCTTCAACAACCTATTTGAAGGGTCGAGTGTCCTATAATTACAAGTACCTCATACATGTGTTTTTACATTGTCTTTCAAATAAATCTGGTGGTTGGGATCAAATACCATCTGACTTAGCTTCGGCTATTCATGGTTTGATCTCTAACAACCTGTTTAATTTTTCTGCTTTTATTTTTAATAATTTGGTTGACAACATCACGTCACCAAAGAAGTTTTGTATGTATCCCAGGTTTTTGCAACACATTTTTAATGAAGAGTTGGGAACTTCCCTTTCTCTAACTGGGAATACCTACAAAATGCCCTTGGTCTCTTCCAAGGTTTTTGTGCAACTCAAGAAGAAGAGTGCTCAGTTCTCTGGGACATTCACTCCTCTTCTTCCCTCTATGGAGTCCACTGCTCCAGAAGGTGACAGCTCTGTTAACCCCACAGATGCTGAACCCACACCTTCCACTTTTGTTCCTCACCCCATAAAAGTCACCTACAAACGCAAACGAAACCCTGTGCAACTCTCTACAGTTGCTCAGGCTCCTTCTACTGAACCCAAAAAGAAAAAGGTTAAAAGAACTGCTCAGGGCACAGTTCCACCTAAGGTGCAAGTCACACCTGTTGTCTTTCCACAGGTTCTTCCTCTGGAACCTGTGGCTGCCCTTCACCAGCCTGAAAGCCCTCAGAATATGTCACATTACATATCTGAGAATATTCAAAGGGATGCACCCATAGTTGAGTCTGCTTCTCATGAAGCAACTTCATTAGATCAGAGACTGTCTCCCAAGTCTCTAGGTTTGTATCATCCAGAAATGCCCCCCACCCATACTATTACCCAGGCTCAAGGAGCTTCTGCAGTACCTGTGGAGGAACCACTCTCTCCAACTACCCAAACTTTAATGAGAGTGGTGACACAGTTACAGGCAAGGTTTCCTGACCCAGAGCCTATTCATTCAGAGGTTGACCCCAGTAGTTCAGAAGGGGTCAATGCAGGTGAGGCTGCCACTACTGTTGATCTTAATAAAGATCCACAGGACTGTGGTACAGGCAATAGGACCTCACCTGCGGCAACCTATGTTGGGAGGATTTCTTTGAAGTCCTTCTCTACGAAGGGAATCCAGGGTGCCAAGAAACCACTTCTGGTGGTGGAGGTGCAGGAGCTCGGCTCAGTACTCCATCGCCCAAGGATTCCACTCCTGTGGATGAGGGCACACACACTCAGGAATTGACGGCCACAATAACTTCCCTCCAAGCCAGGGTAGCTCTTTTGGAAGCTGAGGTGTCTACCCTGCGGCTTGAGATCCAAACAAAAGATGCAACCATTCTGGATCTCAGGAGGCGTCCACCCATTGTTCTACATCCTTTTCATCCTGATCCTGATGTTACCACCTTCATGTCCCCTGATGCTACCAAAAAGGGGGAGAATGCAACCACTGCAGGGTCAGGATTAGAAGCAAGAGAAGAGGAGGGTGCACAAGAAGTTCACCCATCCATAGTCACTTTGACTGATGAATGGGATGACTTCTTGGGTACTTACTTTCAAGGTTCATCTACTTCCTCTTCTTCTTCTTCTGAGGATACAAGGGAGGTTGCCATAGAGACAGAACAGCAAACATCAAATGTCTCTTTGGAATCTCAGTCTCCTTCTGGGACTAAGTCTCATTCTGAGACTACAGCTCAGGCTACCTTGGAGAAAGCTACTCAGGAACAACCTATCTCCATGAAACCTGTGTCCTCTTCTAGGACAGTAGCTGCTGAAGACCTCTCCTCCATTCCTGAGCTCTCTGTGGAAACTAACAAGGAGGCATTTAAGGTGGTTGGTCAACCGGAGGGGGCAGTGAATGCTAAGGTTAACTCCGAAGCTGCAGCTGCCTCCGAAGGCCCAGTCATCCTGGAAGTTTCCTCCACAAAGGAGCTACATGCCGATGAACCAGTTGGTGAGGCTACAGAAGAAATCTCCTCTGGGGCAAAAATAACTGCTGATGACAAAGGAAAAAGAAAGCTAACCCCAGAGGAGGAAGCAGAACAGGAGGAAAGAAGGCCAAAGAAAATAAAGGGCCGGCCAAATACCTCTCTAGATGAAGAGCAAGCTAGACTCTCCGCTTTGCTCGAAGAGAGAGGTTATGACTTTGATGAAGTCATCAACTGGTTGGTACCTAGAATGGCTGCCGAGCTGGACAAGGTGCAACAGCAAGAACAGGATGCTGCTGCCACTAAGGCTCAAACTGTCCTCTCCAAGAAGAAAAAGGAGAAGGCCTACAGAGATAAGTGCAAGGCCTTTCTCCTGGAATATGGGTTCCATGCTCGGCAGCTAGGCCCAATGAAGAACTCAACCATGGATTCACATATCAGAGATATCAAGGCAAAAATTGCCAGAGGTGAGTTACTTCCAATTGAACAGATAAGGGCAAGAAAGGAAAGCCTAATGAGAGGCTTAGGTTTAGGGGGAGGAGCAAGAATAGAATTTCCCCTCTCTGATGCAGGGCTCAGAGAGGGAGAAGAAGTCATGTGTGGGGAAGTAACAAAAGCAATGTTCCCCAACATGTTCCCCCTAAATCCTAAAGAAGAACAAATTACTCCTCCATCAAGTCCAAGTATGGATAACATGCCAATCTCCTCAGTTTTCAAAAAGGGTAAGAAGACTACAAGGAAACATTCATCACCAAACCCTGATCCTGAGAGACATTCACAGGCTGATGAGAGGAGAACAGAACCCTCAAGTGCTGAGGATATTGGGTCACAGCCTACTGCAACAACAGGTGCAGCAGTAGAATCAACTGGGGAAGCCCAACAAGCCAGAGATCAGAAGAGACAAGCCACTGCTCAAGACATACCAAGATTCATAAGAAGGAAGAGCATGGCTAGAAAGAAAAAGACAACAAAAACCATCTCCACTGACTCTGAGCCTGATGCAGCACTCTCAGTACCTGAAGTCACACCAGAAGAAACTCCTGAAACTACACAATCTCGAGAAGATATGAGGGATATCAGTAGACTAATGCATGAGCATTCATACATTCCCTTAGTAAAATGGAGCTTCAATGCACAAGAAAGGATATTCATCCTCACCGACTACAATGGAGAAATAAAGCTGGTGGATCTTGTGCATCTGATATTATTGGCAAAACCCTATATCTTTGATCTAGATAAGCTCCCTCTCAATAATCCTGACAATGGAGCAGATGGGAGGTCAGCAATCAGATTAATAAGAAAAAGGGCACAGGTACTGAGGGGTACATGGAAGCCAAGGTTCCTTCCTTAGAAGTTTTGGTAGCATCAGCCTAGGGGGAGACTGTAAAGACTAATAAAGGCTGATGCTCACCAAACTTCTTATTTTGTCCAAGTATAGGAGCTTCTTTGAATAAAAACCTTCGGAAGGAATAAGTGATTCTTCGGAAGCAGCATTGCTTCCGAAGGGTAACTAGTTCCTGCCGAAGGTTATACAAGACAACTGCTTCCGATGAATCCTCTAATGCACTGAAGACAAAGACTTCCGAGGTTTATCCTTTAACAAAGACTGTAGCAGATTACACTCATAGTACAAAAGGTACTGACACAAGACATGCTAGTCTGAGTAAAGACAAAGACAACATGTAATGAGTCAGATAAAGCGCCTTACTTCTCCCATGCTGCATTAAATACAAAAGATCATCTGAAGCCTTGAAGATCAACAACATTAAATGTCTTTTGTATTTAGTAGTCTTTTGTAAAGTCAATGTCTATTTATGTAATGATTATGACTGAGTGTCTTAGCCTGTTAAGACACTCAATATACTAGAATAAGCTTTACTTTATGTACTTGTTTAGTATACCCAACTTGTATTCCTAAGTGTATACGGTTGTAGCCTCGGCTATATAACCTCCCATTGTAATATGCTTGTACACTTGCAACTTTGAGAGAAATATATCCTTGAGCTTGAAATTATTCTTGTGTTCTTCTTAGTGTTCAAGGATTATTACTTTGTCATTTTGAGTGCTTGTGAGATTATTCTAACAGAACATTCCGCATCTGTTAGATTGTATAACGAAATACTTGTGAAGTGTTGTTTAGATTAAGCAACTCGATCCTACAAATAATTTTCAATAGATAATAATTTGATTTGAGTACAATACTTTCAAAATCAAAACATAGGTTTTCAAACATCTAACGTAGGGACACAACCCGCCCCTAATAAGTTTAAACAAAATAAAGAAAAATCATGCATCCTCAACAGTGGAATCATCACCAGAATCAAACTCATGTTCTGGTATCTCCTTCTCTTCCTCTTCCTCCTCTGCCTCGGATACAAATTGCTCTTCTAGTGCAATCAACCTCCCCTCAACAATGTCGGCTCGATTTTCTTCCTCTTGCATTCGTGTAGTCAGATGGACAATATGAGACTCCATCCCCTGAACCACACTGCGAAGCTCTGCATATCGGGCGTTTACATCCCGAAGCTCCTATGCCATGTGCTCAATCCGATCATTAGCCCACTTTGACTCCCATGTCAATCGGGCGACATCATCTGACTCAAATCGTGGCCCCTTATGTGACAATCCGACTTTTCAAGTTAACCTTGTTAACCTCCGTAGGCCCAACAAGGCCAATGAAGGCCCAACAAGACCAATGAAGGCCCAGTAAAGCCAAAGAAGATCCAGTAAGGTCAAGGAAGACTCAACAAGATCAATTAGGCCCAACGAAGTCTATGTAGGCTCAACAGAGCCAATGTAGGCCCAATAAGCCAATAAAGGCCCAGTAAGGCCCAATAAGTTCAAGTAAGGCCCAATAAAGCAAAGTAGGCCCAGGGAAGGCTAAGGTAGGCCCAGTAAGGCCCAATAAGGCTCAGGAAGGCCCAATGAAGTCTAGGAAGGCCCAGTAAGGTTAAGATAGGCCCAATTAGGTTAATTAAGCCCAACAATGTTCTAAGAAGTCTGATTTGTGATAATTTGCGATTTTAGGTTCAACTTTACTAACCGAAATGTTGTGAATTCGAACAAAAACAACTACGAGGGTTGGAATTGAACAAAACAACCTATAATTATCACAATTTCAAGGATTTAGGTTGTAATTTGAGAAAAATGCAAAAATGTTGACCTTGAAAGTCAAAATTCGGCCTAAAAATTATTGGGAATTCGAATAGCATTTCATGATCCGTTATTACTGAAATTAATCAACTTAAATCATCACATTGATGATGATTAATAGTTCTTATACGTTATGGAGCATCAATCATCGAATTTATGTTGAAAACCGTTTCTAAATGTTAAAATCGTGGGTATTCAAAACCAAAACCACACAATTCGATCTCGACTATCACAATTGAGTGTACAGAACACTTTATCGGTGATATTAGGAGCCTCTGTCTTCAACAATTCGATCTCATAGCACTCGGTTTCAAGAATTGGATTTAGGGACGGCCGAAGAACACCCACTAGTCGACTGACATCAATTCGAGATCAACTCAGGTAATCCTTGATTCCTATACTTTCTAAACATGCCGAATAAGGTTTAACCCAAATCAATTTCGGTTGATAATATTGAATTATAAGAGTTTAAGTATTAGGGTTCATATCAAAAATCGGTTTTGGGGGTTGTTGATCAAAACGGTTTAGAAATCAAATTAATGTATATAGATAGTTTCAGAGTACACCGATCAAGCTTAAACCTATGATGATTTGTGGTTTTAATTTCGAATTTCACAAGATCGATAGTTAGGGTTCATAAAGAAAACGTTTTTGGGGATTTTGAATGCAATGTGTTTAAAAATGAAATTGATTGTTGGGGATAGTTTCAGAGGATTCCGACAAAGGATAATCCTAGGTTAATTGGATATAGAAACAACGAATTAGGAGGTTTCGATCTCTAGGGTTCATCACTATGTTCGAAATGGGATTTTCAACTAGAATGTGTCTGTTAATCAAATTAACTAGCACAGAATGTTTCGAAAATTGATTGACAATGATAACCCTATGATTTGGTGGACTCACATTACCAGATTAAACGATTTTAAGTTGGAAACTTAAGAAATTGGGTTCGAACCGGTTTATAGTCGATTAATTGAGTTTCAATAGTTAATTGTTAGAATTAAAATCATATAAGGATTCGATTAAGTGATTATAACAGAAACCCTAAGATTTTGGACTCGATCGGGTTCGAATTGAGGACCAATTTGGAGTTTTAAGCTTCGGCTATAGAAGGAAAAGGGAAACCAGCTCATGTGGGTTTAAAAGATTTAATCCCGGATGGTTATTGCGAAACCCTAGCGGGCTGAGATGGTAGATGTGGTGTGTTTGGTGTTGAGGGTCGCGGGTTCGAGTCCCGGCCCAACCATTTTTGGATTTTAAACACTATTTTAGTATTTTGAGCATAACTCTTTCGTTCTAACTCCGTTTTAATCCGTTCAAGTTGCGTTGGAACCGTAACGAGAATACGAACGTGTTGAAATGATAAAATTCATATTTTAGTCCGAACACGAAATCGCGTATAATTACGTTTAATTAAATAAAATCAAATGTGATTTTATTTAAACGATTTCAAAAGCACGCGTACTTCCGTATGCCTAATTATCACACTTTAACATACGTATGTTGATACGTATGTGATTTTAAGCACAAAACGATTATTCGAATAACACTAGGTTATTGTTTAAACACAGATTCTTCGTAGAAGGATTTCTTTCACGAGCTTTTAGTGTGTGATCATTCTGCTATCATCAAAGGTGCGTACACGGCCCCTTTCTTATTTTAAACTGTTTTGGGGGAGAAAACATGTGCAACAAACTATTTTTAGATACATATCACTTGCATGAGTTATCTGTTTACATTATGTGACAACATATCAACTTGAAAGTCCTTACACACCTCGAACCGTTTAGTTTGCTGTAATGCAAAGCGTGGTAGTTGGAAATAGATCTATTAGGTTTGACAAACCTCACCTGGTAGATGGGATCTACGCAGGTGTTTGACTGACCAAACACATTTTTTACTATTGTTGTGATAGACAATAGTGGCAAGGCGAAAACATGCTATAGCATGGCAACTAGTCAGCTTCGGTGTCGAACACGTATGTAAATAGTTTATATGACTAGCTATCATGACTGTGCAATTGTGATTATGTTATCTACAAACTTGTTATTCAAACTGATGTTTTGAACACTATGATTACTTAAAACCTGTGTTATGCACCAACCTTTGTGTTGACTTGATTTGCATGTTTTCTCAGGACGCTAAGGCGCGCGTAACAGCTGGCATGGACTAGGAAGATAGAGTCTCATGCATTATAAACACTTTGAACATTTGAATTTGAATATTTCAGTATTTTGATTTGTAATGTTTTACTTATCAACAGTTTATTGTTATTTGGTTTTGAAACGCTTCCGCAACTTTTTGTAAACTCTGAATGTTATGTTTTAAAGACCAACGTATGTTTTGAAATTCATATAGAGGTCTTCGCTATGTCTAATGATCTGAGATCCTGGTTTGCCACGCTCCCAAACGGTGTGATTCCGTTAGTTGAAAATTGGGGGTGTGACAGATTGGTATCAGAGACAGGTTATAGCGAACTAGGTTTGCATTTGTAGGCCTAGACTATGACTGTTAGACATTAGACACACATGTTTACACATACTGCTTAGAAATTACATATGACATTATGTAATTGACTTGCTTACGTATTCCATGGCACTGCACTTACATATGGTATTATGTAACAGACATGGCTTCATCATCAGTTCCTTATGTTATCATTGATGATTCCGAGGACGAGGAGCCGATAGTTCCGGCACCACCATCATCACCACCACCACCTATTCCATCACCTCCACCGTATGGGATGGATGACTCAGATCCAGAGGAGGATCCAGATGAGGATCCAGTTGAGGACCCGGATGAGGATCCGGAGGAGGCACCATGGGTGAATACTCAGGGACTCTATGCTGCAGGACCATCTACACATCCACCACCCGCACTAGATGCTCCTGAGCCTAAGAGGCGAAGGACAGACGCGGAGGAGATCGCCAAGTTGCGCGAAGGCTTGGATGAGACAGAAGACAAGATTATACAGAGATCTCAGGAGTTATGGGATGCCATTGAGAGGCAAGATGAACTTACCCATCTTGTTCACGATATGCGGGATGAGATGATCAATTTGATTGGTCGTCTAGAAGAGTCAGAGAACCGAGAGGAGATTTTGGCAGGCAGGATTGAAGCTTTAGAGGACTTAGTGGTAGTTGAGAATGAGGAACAGGATGAGGATGAGGAGGAGGAACCAGCACCAGTTGCTGAGTCCGATCCTGAATCCACTGTTGAGGACGATTGATTCTCTTTCTTTTATTTCTTGTTTTATTTGAACTTATTAGGAACGGGTTGTGTTCCTACATTAGTAGTTTGAAATTTTGTATTTCATTTCAAAAGTATTGTACTCAAAGAAAGTTCCTATCTATTGAAGAGTTATTATTTATTTTCAACAGTTGTGTTGATTTATACTACATGTTGTGTTTGTTGTTTTACTTACACATGTCACATTAGATTTTGACTTCGTGCTAACACCTCTTGTAAATAGGAACTAATGGCTGAGGGAAATGTTCATATGACTGTTGCTGAGCTCAACGAGCTAATCAACAACAGAGTTGCAGAGGCAATCGCACAGTATGCTCAGACTCACAACACAGGGCCACAGGGTCCAGCTGGGGGATTGGTTAACCCACAAGTCTGCACGTTCAAGATGTTTTTGGACTGCAAACCTCACAATTTCAAAGGGTCGGAGGGGGCCATAGGACTCCTTCGGTGGATTGAAAAGGCTGAGTCTGTATTCGAAATGTGCAACTGCCCTGATGACAGCAAGGTGAAATTTGCTACTGGAACGTTGGAGGGTCCAGCACTGACTTGGTGGAACTCCAATGTTCAGACTCTGGGGTTGGGAGAAGCAAATGCGTTGACCTGGAACAACTTCAAAACTTTGCTACAAGAGGAGTATTGTCCTCGTAGTGAAATGCAGAAGTTGGAGGAGGAGTATTGGCACCTCAAGATGGAGGGGTCAAATATTGAGGAGTACACGACCAGATCGCATGAACTGGCCAGACTGCTACCACACATGGCTACTCCAGCCAGTAAGTGGATTGAAAGGTACATTGGAGGACTAGTGCCTCAGATTCAAGGGTTGGTGACTTCAGCAAATCCCACCACCATCCAACAAGCTGTTCGCCTAGCGCATCAGCTTACTGATCAGGCAGTGTTACAGGGAACCCTGCCTAAGCGAACATCTGCTACCAAGGTAGGAGATCACAAGAGAAAGTGGGAAAGTAACAACTTCAAAGGTCACAACCAACAGCAGAACAGGAAGCAGGACTCAAACAAGTCCTATCATAATTCCAACAGTGGCCAGCAATCATCATCATCGGGGGGCTATATTGGTAAGCACCCCAAGTGCAACAAATGTGGTTATCATCATGCGGGTAACCAATGTGACAGAGCTAAGTGCCAGAGGTGTGGCAAGATTGGGCATGCGGCTAAAGATTGTCGCGGAGAGCTGCAGAACAACCATAACAACCAGAACAATAACCAGAACATCGCTCAGAAAGGTTGTTTTGAGTGCGGTAAGATGGGGCACTTCAAGAAAGATTGCCCACAACTTAAGAAAGGCGGGGACAACAATGGTAATGGTAATGGAGGTGGCAACGGTAATGGAAATGGCACCAACAATAACAACAACAATAACAACAACAACAACGGTGCTAGGGGCAGGGCGTTTGTGATCGGAGGACGTCAAGCGCGGGAGGATCCCAACATTGTTACGGGTACGTTCCTCTTAAATAATCACTATGCCTCTATGTTATTTGACACTGGTGCCGACCGGAGTTTTGTATCTAGTTCACTTGCTAAGTCACTAGATGTTAGTCCCACTGCCTTAGATAGTCCCTACACTGTGGAATTAGCTGATGGTAAGTTGATTGTAGTAGAAAACATTTATAAGGGATGTATCCTTGATTTGATGGGTCAGACATTAGAGATTGATTTGATGCCTATTGCCTTAGGCAGTTTTGATGTAGTCATTGGCATGGACTGGTTATCCAAGAACCAGGCTGAAATTGTATGCCATGAAAAGATTGTTCGCATACCTCTTCCGCAGGGAGAGACATTATATGTACAAGGTGAGAAGAGCAGTACGCCACTGCGTCTCATATCTTGTATGAAAGCACACAAATGTCTGCGGAAAGGTCATACGGCAGTTATAGCACTTATAACTGAAAAGCCGGTAGCTGAGAAGAAGCTTGAAGATATACCAATAGTTTGTGAATATCCGGAGGTATTTCCAGAAGACTTGCCAGGATTACCACCTATCAGACAGGTGGAATTTCGAATCGATCTTACACCAGACGCAGCACCGATAGCTAGGGCGCCTTATCGACTTGCACCGTCAGAAATGCAAGAGTTATCCACACAATTGCAAGAGTTGTTGGATAAGGGTTTCATACGACCTAGTTTTTCACCATGGGGAGCTCCAGTATTGTTTGTAAAGAAGAAGGACGGGACTTTCCGTATGTGTATTGATTACCGGGAGTTGAATAAGGTTACTATCAAGAACCGGTATCCGTTACCCAGGATTGACGATCTGTTCGATCAGTTGCAAGGTTCAAGTTACTACTCGAAGATTGATCTCAGGTCGGGTTATCATCAACTAAGAGTCCAGGAGGAGGATATCCCGAAGACAGCATTCAGGACTCGCTATGGCCATTATGAGTTCTTGGTCATGCCATTTGGGTTGACAAACGCTCCAGCTGTATTCATGGATCTCATGAATCGTGTTTGTAAACCTTATCTGGATAAGTTTGCCATTGTTTTCATTGATGACATTCTCATTTATTCAAAGTCTGAGGAGGAACATGCTGAACATCTTCGATTGCTACTAGAGTTATTGAAACAGGAACAACTGTACGCTAAGTTCTCGAAATGTGATTTCTGGATGCGAGAAGTATAGTTCTTGGGTCATATAGTTAATGAAAAGGGTATACATGTTGATCCAGCAAAGATTGAAGCGATTAAGAATTGGGAAGCGCCAAAGACCCCTACCGAGGTACGACAATTCCTTGGTTTGGCGGGTTATTATCGACGATTCATTGAGGGTTTCTCAAAGATCGCTCAACCACTTACAGCTCTGACGCACAAGGGAACAAAGTATAACTGGACGGATAAACAGGAAGCTGCATTCCAGTTATTGAAACAGAAGCTCTGCAGTGCACCGATTCTGTCATTACCAGAAGGAATGGAAGACTTTGCGGTGTATTGTGACGCATCTGGACAGGGTTTGGGATGTGTGTTGATGCAACGGGATAAAGTGATCGCTTATGCTTCCAGACAACTACGAACACATGAAAAGAATTACACTACTCATGACTTGGAGTTAGGAGCAGTGGTTTTTGCTTTGAAGATTTGGAGGCATTACTTGTATGGAACTAAGTGTACTATTTATACTGATCATAAGAGTTTGCAACATATCTTTGATCAGAAGGAGCTTAATATGAGGCAACGACGATGGGTTGAGTTGTTGAACGATTATGAGTGTGCGATTAAGTATCACCCGGGAAAGGCTAATGTGGTAGCCGATGCTTTAAGCAGAAAGGATACTTCAACAAGACGGGTTCGCGCACTTATGATGACAATACATACTGATTTACCTGACAAGGTACACAGTGCTCAGATTGAGGCCTTGAAAACGGAAAACTTAGTACCGGAATCTTTACGAGGAATGGAAGAACAATTGAATGTTAAATCTGATGGAATTCGTTATTTCATTGATCGAATGTGGATACCTTTATATGGAGGTTTAAGGGAACTCGTGATGGACGAAGCACACAAGTCTAGATATTCAGTCAATCCGGGATCAGACAAGATGTATCATGATTTGAAGGCACTGTATTGGTGGCCTCATATGAAAGCTGATATTGCTAAGTACGTTAGCAAATGTTTGACCTGTTCGAAAGTCAAAGTTGAATATCAGAAGCCATCTGGCTTACTGCAACAACCAGAGATACCGATGTGGAAGTGGGAACAGATTTCGATGGATTTCATTACTAAGTTACCCCGTACACCGACTGGTTGTGATACGATATGGGTAATTGTCGATCGATTAACGAAATCTGCACATTTCTTAGCAATCAAGGAAACTGATAAGATGGAGAAACTGACTCGCATTTACATCAAGGAAGTAGTAGCACGACATGGCGTGCCAATCTCTATCATATCAGATCGGGATGCCCGGTTTACTTCAAATTTTTGGAAATCTCTTCATAAGTCATTGGGGACTCGCTTAGATATGAGTACCGCTTATCACCCACAGACCGACGGTCAAAGTGAACGAACGATTCAAACGCTCGAGGATATGTTACGAGCTTGTGTAATTGATTTTGGTGATAGCTGGGAGAATCATTTACCGTTGGTGGAATTCTCTTACAATAATAGTTATCATACAAGCATTCAAGCAGCACCGTTTGAAGCTTTGTATGGTCGCAAATGTCGTTCACCAGTTTGTTGGGCTGAAATTGGTGACAGTCAGATAACAGGTCCTGAACTGGTGCACGAAACGACAGAGAAGATAATTCAAATTAGGAATCGTATGGCAGCGGCTCGGGATCGACAGAAGAGTTATGCAGACAAACGTCGTAAGCCGTTGGAATTTCAAGTAGGAGACCGAGTTCTTCTAAAGGTATCACCTTGGAAAGGTGTGATACGGTTCGGCAAGCGCGGCAAGCTTAGTCCACGTTACGTAGGACCTTTTGAGATCCTGAAAAGGATTGGTCCGGTTGCGTATCAACTCAAACTACCGGAAGAACTCAGTGGAGTTCATGATGTTTTTCATGTGTTGAACTTAAAGAAATGTCTTTCTGATGAGACATTGATTGTACCATTGGAAGAAATACAAGTAGATGAACAGTTACGATTCATTGAAGAACCAGCAGAAATCATGGACCGAGAGGTCAAACAACTGAAGCAAAGCAAGATTCCAATAGTCAAAGTTCGATGGAATTCAAGACGTGGTCCTGAATTCACATGGGAACGGGAAGATCAAATGATGAAGAAATATCCTCATCTATTCAAAACATCTACTGCTAACACTGAGAGCGCACGTTAAATTTCGGGACGAAATTTCCTTCAACAAGGGGATGACGTGATGCTTTCACACATCAACACTGCAAATTTCAAACTGTAAGCACAAACGTTTTATTTATTCAATTGATTTTGTTACAGATATTTGTGTTACATTACATTTTATATGTTTTATGTGCTACATTTCATATGTTACATGTTATGGTAGTACATACACGATTGGTTACATACATTTTGCTATGTGCGGGGTTGCATAGTACATTGGTTACATACACTTTGCTATGTGCGGGGTTGCATAGTACAAACAGTTTCAGACACTCACTATGTGTGAGGTTACACAACACAGTATGATCAAACACAAACAGTCACAGTTAGGTGAACTAACTAGTGTACACGCAAACAGTCACATTGAACGATCACAATTGAGTTGTGATGTTGCAAGCATTAGACTTTGTGTGTGAGTACACACAAGCACACAGAATGATCAAATCACACTAACACGTACGATTTAAACTCGTAAATAGTTTTCTAACTACTCTTAACACTTGCTAATTTTCGGGACGAAAATTCCTTCAACAAGGGGATGATGTGACAATCCGACTTTTCAAGTTAACCTTGTTAACCTCCGTAGGCCCAACAAGGCCAATGAAGGCCCAACAAGACCAATGAAGGCCCAGTAAAGCCAAAGAAGATCCAGTAAGGTCAAGGAAGACTCAACAAGATCAATTAGGCCCAACGAAGTCTATGTAGGCTCAACAGAGCCAATGTAGGCCCAATAAGCCAATAAAGGCCCAGTAAGGCCCAATAAGTTCAAGTAAGGCTCAATAAAGCAAAGTAGGCCCAGGGAAGGCTAAGGTAGGCCCAGTAAGGCCCAATAAGGCTCAGGAAGGCCCAATGAAGTCTAGGAAGGCCCAGTAAGGTTAAGATAGGCCCAATTAGGTTAATTAAGCCCAACAATGTTCTAAGAAGTCTGATTTGTGATAATTTGCGATTTTAGGTTCAACTTTACTAACCGAAATGTTGTGAATTCGAACAAAAACAACTACGAGGGTTGGAATTGAACAAAACAACCTATAATTATCACAATTTCAAGGATTTAGGTTGTAATTTGAGAAAAATGCAAAAATGTTGACCTTGAAAGTCAAAATTCGGCCTAAAAATTATTGGGAATTCGAATAGCATTTCATGATCCGTTATTACTGAAATTAATCAACTTAAATCATCACATTGATGATGATTAATAGTTCTTATACGTTATGGAGCATCAATCATCGAATTTATGTTGAAAACCGTTTCTAAATGTTAAAATCGTGGGTATTCAAAACCAAAACCACACAATTCGATCTCGACTATCACAATTGAGTGTACAGAACACTTTATCGGTGATATTAGGAGCCTCTGTCTTCAACAATTCGATCTCATAGCACTCGGTTTCAAGAATTGGATTTAGGGACGGCCGAAGAACACCCACTAGTCGACTGACATCAATTCGAGATCAACTCAGGTAATCCTTGATTCCTATACTTTCTAAACATGCCGAATAAGGTTTAACCCAAATCAATTTCGGTTGATAATATTGAATTATAAGAGTTTAAGTATTAGGGTTCATATCAAAAATCGGTTTTGGGGGTTGTTGATCAAAACGGTTTAGAAATCAAATTAATGTATATAGATAGTTTCAGAGTACACCGATCAAGCTTAAACCTATGATGATTTGTGGTTTTAATTTCGAATTTCACAAGATCGATAGTTAGGGTTCATAAAGAAAACGTTTTTGGGGATTTTGAATGCAATGTGTTTAAAAATGAAATTGATTGTTGGGGATAGTTTCAGAGGATTCCGACAAAGGATAATCCTAGGTTAATTGGATATAGAAACAACGAATTAGGAGGTTTCGATCTCTAGGGTTCATCACTATGTTCGAAATGGGATTTTCAACTAGAATGTGTCTGTTAATCAAATTAACTAGCACAGAATGTTTCGAAAATTGATTGACAATGATAACCCTATGATTTGGTGGACTCACATTACCAGATTAAACGATTTTAAGTTGGAAACTTAAGAAATTGGGTTCGAACCGGTTTATAGTCGATTAATTGAGTTTCAATAGTTAATTGTTAGAATTAAAATCATATAAGGATTCGATTAAGTGATTATAACAGAAACCCTAAGATTTTGGACTCGATCGGGTTCGAATTGAGGACCAATTTGGAGTTTAAGCTTCGGCTATAGAAGGAAAAGGGAAACCAGCTCATGTGGGTTTAAAAGATTTAATCCCGGATGGTTATTGCGAAACCCTAGCGGGCTGAGATGGTAGATGTGGTGTGTTTGGTGTTGAGGGTCGCGGGTTCGAGTCCCGGCCCAACCATTTTTGGATTTTAAACACTATTTTAGTATTTTGAGCATAACTCTTTCGTTCTAACTCCGTTTTAATCCGTTCAAGTTGCGTTGGAACCGTAACGAGAATACGAACGTGTTGAAATGATAAAATTCATATTTTAGTCCGAACACGAAATCGCGTATAATTACGTTTAATTAAATAAAATCAAATGTGATTTTATTTAAACGATTTCAAAAGCACGCGTACTTCCGTATGCCTAATTATCACACTTTAACATACGTATGTTGATACGTATGTGATTTTAAGCACAAAACGATTATTCGAATAACACTAGGTTATTGTTTAAACACAGATTCTTCGTAGAAGGATTTCTTTCACGAGCTTTTAGTGTGTGATCATTCTGCTATCATCAAAGGTGCGTACACGGCCCCTTTCTTATTTTAAACTGTTTTGGGGGAGAAAACATGTGCAACAAACTATTTTTAGATACATATCACTTGCATGAGTTATCTGTTTACATTATGTGACAACATATCAACTTGAAAGTCCTTACACACCTCGAACCGTTTAGTTTGCTGTAATGCAAAGCGTGGTAGTTGGAAATAGATCTATTAGGTTTGACAAACCTCACCTGGTAGATGGGATCTACGCAGGTGTTTGACTGACCAAACACATTTTTTACTATTGTTGTGATAGACAATAGTGGCAAGGCGAAAACATGCTATAGCATGGCAACTAGTCAGCTTCGGTGTCGAACACGTATGTAAATAGTTTATATGACTAGCTATCATGACTGTGCAATTGTGATTATGTTATCTAAAAACTTGTTATTCAAACTGATGTTTTGAACACTATGATTACTTAAAACCTGTGTTATGCACCAACCTTTGTGTTGACTTGATTTGCATGTTTTCTCAGGACGCTAAGGCGCGCGTAACAACTGGCATGGACTAGGAAGATAGAGTCTCATGCATTATAAACACTTTGAACATTTGAATTTGAATATTTCAGTATTTTGATTTGTAATGTTTTACTTATCAACAGTTTATTGTTATTTGGTTTTGAAACGCTTCCGCAACTTTTTGTAAACTCTGAATGTTATGTTTTAAAGACCAACGTATGTTTTGAAATTCATATAGAGGTCTTCGCTATGTCTAATGATCTGAGATCCTGGTTTGCCACGCTCCCAAACGGTGTGATTCCGTTAGTTGAAAATTGGGGGTGTGACATCTTACAGGCTCGAAACCTAGGTGGCATACGATATGATGACTCCTCGGAAGGATCATCCACAGGTGCTTTCCCTGGGTCTCTCTGTGGTTCCTCCTCGGGATCCTCCTGTGGATCCTCCCCGGGATCCTCCTCTGGGTCCTCCTCTGGGTCGTCCTCTTCCGGATCCTCCTTCGGGTCCTCGTCTGGGTCCTCTACGGGATCCTCCTCATGATCCTGAAATGCTGGAGCTATCGGCTCCTCATCATCAGATACGATCACGTACGGTGGTGACGGTGCTGCCATATCTGTTACATAAGACCGTATGTAAATACTAGGCAAAAACAGTTGTGTAAACAAGTGTCTAATGTCTAACAGTTATAGTCTAAGTCTACAAATGCAAACCTAGTTCGCTATAACCAATGGCTCTGATACCAATCTGTCACACCCCCAATTTTCAACTAACGGAATCATACCGTTTGGGACGTGACAAACCAGGATCTCAGATCATTAGACATAATGAAGACCTCTATATGATTTTCAAAACATACATTGGTCTAAAACTGTAATATCAAAGTTCTACGTTGCGGAAGCGTTTTTAAAACAAAAACAACCATAACATTTTTAAAAACTGAAAATTACAAAGCAAAGTTTCAAATGTCCAAATCCAAACAGCAGAAATGTAAAATATGCATGCGACTCGATCTCCTAATCCATGCTTGCTTGCTTGTATTCCTTAGCGTCCTGAGAAAACATGTAAATTAAGTCAACACAAAGGTTGGTGCATTACACAGGTTTAAGCATTCACAAATGTTTGAAACAACAGTTTGAATATAATGTTTGCAGATAACATAATCACACATGCATAGTCATGATAGCTAGTCATTTATACTATTTACATAAGTGGTCGACACCAAAGCTGACTGTTGCATGCTATTGCATGTTTTTCCTTGCCACTATTGTCTAGCACAAACAATAGTAATGTGAATTGGCTAGTCAAACACTTGCGTAGATTCCATCTACCAAGTGAGGTTTGTCAAACCTAATAGATCTATTTCCAACTACCACGCTTTGCACTACGGCAAACTAAACGGTTCGAAATGTAAGGACTTGTAATGCTATGTTTGCACTCAATGTAAACAGCTAACTCATGCAAGTGATATGTATCTAAAAGTGTTTGTTGTACATGTTTTCTCCCCCAAAACAGTTAAAATAAGAAAGGGGCCGTGTACGCACCTTTGAATGTAGCAGAATGATCAAACACACGTGAACTCGCGTAAATAATCCTCTACGAAGAATCTGTGTTAAAACAATAACTTAGTGTTATTCGGGATGTCGTTTTATGATTGAAATCACATACGTGTCAACACACGTATGTTAGAGAGTTAGGAATATGCATACGTATGTACGCGTGCCTTTGAAATCGTTTAAATAAAACCATATATGATTTTATTTAAATAAACGTAATTATACGCGATTACGTTTTCGATCTAAAATGTGAATTTTATTATTCTAATACGTTCAGAATTGAATTCTGGTTCTAACGCAATTCGAACGGATCGAAACGGAGTTATAGCGAATGAGTTATGATTAAAATACTAAAAATCAGTTTAAATCCCAA
Source organism: Mikania micrantha (assembly GCA_009363875.1). Lineage (NCBI taxonomy): Eukaryota > Viridiplantae > Streptophyta > Magnoliopsida > Asterales > Asteraceae > Mikania > Mikania micrantha. Next base: position 600,202 of record CM018686.1, read on the forward strand.
AATGGCAGAGGCAAGGGTCGAACCCTTGACCTCCCGAACCAACCACACTAACCCTACCATCTGATCTATCCAGACATTTGCATTAAGAACTGAAATTAAATTGTTTTAACCTTTGAATTGGTCGGTCCCTTTTGTTAAACCATAGCCGATCACTTTAGGACCAAATTTGGCCCCAATTTCAATCCCAATCGGTCTCATAACTATAGGGCTTTTGTTCCTTGGATCAAAACGAGTCTACCCATAGTTCTAATTTACTGAATAACAACCTACAGTTGTTTCAATTCGTTTATAACATGTTTCGAACCCCACACATCAAACTTATAATTCGATTGAGTCTAATTCACTTATATTAATCCTCTAATTCACATGGTTTTTCATACTTATACCCAAAACGAAACTATCAGTGTTGCCCATTTGAATTTCTAGATCCTATTTGATAAAAACCCCAACCGTTTTTCTATTCCAAAACGTAGAACCAATTTTCATTGAATTCGATGTTGATAACCAAAATTTACAAAAGAATTATCTTAATCGAGGTCCTCTGAAACTACTGATACCCTTTAATTTGATTCTAAAACTCATTTAAATCAAAATCCCCAAAACCTTTTATGTTCGAAACCCTAGAATTCGAACTTGTAAAATTCGTTATTGTTATATCAAAATAACTTAGGGTTTTCGTTGCACATAACCATTAGAAGCTTTCTGCATAACTTAATTTGATTACAAAACTTGTTTGAGTACAAACCCCCAATTCGTTTTAGACTTAGAACCCTAGAATTCGAGATCATCAAATCCCATAATGTTTGATGCAATTGACTTATGGTTTTCGTTAAATGCTTGATTCCGAAACTTTCTGTACTATTAAATTTCATTCCCAAACCCGATTTTACACAAACCCCCAAATCGCTCCACCACATGAAGCCTAGAAATCGTAATACTAGAATTCGTGCTTGTTTCATAAAATTGGCATATCAGATAGTTTATTCGGAGGTTTCTGAAACTAATGGTTATATCTAATTTCATTTTAGAATCCGTCGCAATCGAAACCCCCAAATCATCAAGGTCGAAGAACCCTAGAATCGAATCCTTAAAATTCGTGATTCTCAGTTTCTATTTCATTGTGGTTTTGTTGAGACGCATTAAAAGGAATGTGTAGATGCTAATACTTACCCGATTTGATAACGAATTGATGTATCTCGACTTGTTACTTGACTTTCGGCCAAGCTTCAATCCAATTCTTCTTCTCGTAGTCTATTACTTCGAATTGTTGTATGGAGTAGCCTCTAAAAGTACCGATTAGTATTTAGGAACCTCTAATTTGATCGATTAACCTCTTATTATACCCATTCGAACTCAACCGACTTCGGTTACACTTCTCAAGCCCTAAATTCGATTAATTTCAACAATTAATAGGTTAATAACTGTTGATAACCGTTGATCATCATCATGGTGTGTTGATTGATAGATTGATTTTGATATAACTCACTATTAATGTGAAATTCGAACTCTAGTTACAAAATTAACCGAATTTTGACTTATAAAAGTCGAACTTTGGTTAATTCTTGTGATTTCAAGTTTAATCCACACAATTTATGTGTTTGCACATCGTTTTGTTCGATCCCAACTATTCTGGTTTGATATTATTTGATTTTGTATAAATTCTGTGAATTTTTCAGTTAACGGAGTTAATCCGGAAATATCGAATTGTCACACAGAGGGAAGCTTAATGCCAACCGCTGGGTTATGTATGTCGCTGGCAAACCTAACACAAATACCAATATACCTGATGCTAAGAACTTAACCATTCATAGTATTGTAAACTGGGTTAATGGTGAATTACGGAAATACCCTGGGTTGAAGGCCTTCTACAGGTCTATTTCACCCAGGCATTTCTCCAATGGAGATTGGAACAGTGGAGGTACTTGTGACAGTACTACCCCTACTGGTGCACTTGAAGTAACACAAGATAAGTCTAGTGATTCAATTGCTTCAGGGGCAGTCGAGGGAACAAATGTGAAGCTTCTGGATATAACAGCATTATCAGAGTTAAGAGAGGATGGGCATATATCAAGATACAGCATCCGAGGCACTCCAGGTATGCAAGATTGTTTGCATTGGTGCTTACCTGGCATTCTAGACACATGGAATGAGCTTCTTTTTGCACAAATCTGAACAATATCATCCATCATCCCATTCCCATTACCGCTTTCTCTTATGCATTTATTTGTTAAGTGAGTTATAATTTATGTATACACACCCATACATATATTACTGCCTAAATTAATTTGATCCCAAGTCGTGTGACACAACAAAGATAAAACTATGTTAGCATCTAAAGTGAAGAGTGACTTATTGATTGACATATTCAGTTAAAGGTATTGAATCCGAGGATATATCATAATTAAGAAGCAAGTAAAGTATTAAACTTGGTTTATGTGTATTTAACATAATTTTTTGTTTATAATAATAATAAAGTAGTGGACAGGGGATGATAAGAATAACCAAGCAGAAGAAAAGAGAAAGCTTCACCATCATCATCATCGTACTCAGTATAATCCCACATAAGATGGGGTCTGAGGAGGGTAAGATGTAGACAGCCTTACCTCTACCCCGTAGGAATAGAGAGGGTGCTTCCAGTGAGACCCCCGACTCATGATGTCTGATTAACCTAACGCTTTTAACGTTATTTCATATAAATAAACAAAATACCGTTAAAATATATGTAATTTTACTTTAGCCCCACAAGGGCTCACACATATATACATTATATGGACGCGTCACAAACGGGGCATCTTGAAGCTAAAGTTTTGGCTATTATTATTGGTTGCAGAAGAGAAAATGTTTGTTAAGATGAACCAGTTAATACTCTATCCAAATTATAACCCTTCACATTTCTTTATACATACATAAGCACGCGGGGATGAACTAGCTTTTGATGCATGGTTTTGTTTCTCTTTAGACTATGGGGTGTGCCCACCACTTGGACCAAGTCTCTCTCCTGCCACGTAGGCTCCATATAAGCCACATACCCAACCACTTGATCAACCATATGGGGTGGAAATGGCCACTACTTGGGAGTGGACCCACAAAAAATATACACACACACACACAATCAACACACAATCAAATTAAAAATATCTGTGGCCACACCCACGGCATGCTCCCACTTGCACCATTTTTTATGTGGGGGGTGGTGTTCTACTTGCTCCACTTGGGTTTCACGGCATGGCCCAAGGGGCACACCGGATAGACTTACAAACAATTGAGTTTTGTGTTTGAAACAATTTTTTAGTGAGGTGAAGGGAAATTGCTTTTTAACTAAAAACTAGTATACAGGACCTGCGCGTTGCGGGGGGGTCTGATACACTGACGTAAAAAAACCAATATAACATGAGGTTAAAATCGTGTACAATAAAATGCACGAAAATACCCTATACAAGATCTATAACGTAAGCTTTGAAACTAAGGGTTGAAGATTAATAACTTATTTAATAGTAAAGAATGTGATTACAGAAGACTTAAAAAAAGGCTCTGCGTAAATGTAGAATTTATAAATGATACAAATATTATAAAATTATTAAATGTAAATCGTATATGTATGTAGTATATATAATTCTCATGGTTTATAAAATTATTAAATCTAAATCGTTTGTGAACTAATTACGATAAAAATGATATAAACGATACAAATATTCGATAACGTACGGATGCGTTATAGGCATGTAAACAACGCACAAAATTTCTGTGACCGTTTGGGTTAGAAATTTATATAAACGTTCATGAGGCCATTGCGATCAATTATCAGATAACCTAATGACGCGTTAAAATCATGTAAACATTAAAAATATGTGAGTAAAGTGAGAGGGCCTTAAAAATAAGAGTTCAAAGTTCAGGGTTATAAACGAAAATTTCAAGTTAATTGAAAAGTATTAAAATCTATCTTTTGATCTTTAGACGCGGTAGTGAATAGTGATTATGTGAGGGTTTGTATCGTGTCAAACCCCGGTATAAGAGGGAAAACCCTTAAACCCTATCTGGACCATTGATTTGGACTTTTGAAAATAAAATATGTGGTACACATTAAACTTGAATAAAAAATTAGATTTTGGATAAACAAATCAGTTTTAATGTGGGTTAATGTAGACCACGTGTTTATTTTCAAGATTCCAAATCAACGACCTAGATAGGGTTTAAGGGTTTTCTCTCTAAGATCGGGTTTTCATATGATACAAACTCTATATATATATATATATATATATATATATATATATATATGTATGTGTGTGTGAGATGTTGGGGCCCACCTTTGTGTGATGTGTGTGCGTGTGTGTGATATGTGTGTGTGTGATGTGTGCCGTTTGTGTGTGCGTGATGTGTGTGTGTGTGAAAAAGTTGTTTGTGTGTGTGTGATGTGTGTATGTGTGGGATGTGTGTGTGAAAAAATGAATAGTGATTTTGTGTGTATGAAAATATTTGCAAATTAATATATATATTAATGCGTCTCATAGTAAATATATCACAAAACAATTTCTTCTTTCATTTTAGTAAACTTAATTAAAAGTTAATATACAACTTTTTAAGTAAAAACTTAATATTCCTATTTGATATATAAATTGGCTCAATTTTTTAAGTAAAAAGGTTATGTCTTGAATTTTAGCTGAATATCGCGACAATCCTGCCCCCTCGCCGGTCGTGGGTGGTGCATCATTTCATCCATGCAGGATCGAACACACACTGATTACTGGTGTGTAAAATCTAACATTATATTATTCAAGTTTTATTAAACAAACTCACAAATCGACTACACATTCACGGCAAGTATACCGTTCAATTAGCAGCATAGACAATAAGCACGAGTATAGAATCCACAGAGACTTACGCAGGCAAATCTGGTTATTAGCTATTACCGAATAAGCAATTAGTAAAATTAATAATAATAAGAGGGGGAGGGGGGGTTGGCAACTGAATTAAATAATAGGAATAAAACAACTAGAAAGCAGAAAACAAAATTAAACGAGGCAAGAGTTAAGCAGAAAACAAATTCAAGAGATTCGAATGCAAATTAATCAATCACTAACAAGATAGCCACCTAGACATTGAATCATACTTTTCACTGTAACACTCGGAATTGGACAATTGACTGGAAATCGGTTTCTAAATGTAAAACTAACTAAAACTCCCTAGGTGATGCAAGATCTCCTTCCAGTCTCAACAAACACGACCCAAACAGTTTCAAAAGCTTTATTAATTACACGATTGTGCTCTGTTCTCCTCCCGGTCTCCCTAGACTCAATTTACCAACGTAAAAAGGGTAACTACAATGTTAAAGATTATAACTTAGAGTTGCTAGTTTATTAGATTTAGTTAGGTTTAAGTTCACCTTCCAGTCTCACCCTTACCCGATAACCTAAGACTAGACAATCCAATATCCTCTCTCCTCCCGGTCTCAAGGATAACCGCTCACAATGAATTACAAACCAAAGTGACTTAACCTAGGGTTACTACGTTTAGAAACCGCGGAACTATAGCAACAACACAAAGTATTGCAAGTTACACACAACCAATTGCATAAAACCAATTCAAACAACCAATTATGTGTGGAACAAAGTCAAATCAGTAGAAAAACAAAGTAATCATATGTATTATAATCCAAAAACATGCAATTCTTTACCAAAACATACTCAGTCAATATATTCGTCCAAAACCGAACACTACAAGCGTTAAACAATCATCATAAATGGTCTAGGAAACTATATAAACAACTAGCCACGAATCATTGTCAATATCAGTAACAAACAATGTCAAAAACGAAGAAGAACAAGAAGAAAAGATGTAGAATGACGAAACAAATGACTTTCAAGCGATTGCTAACCCGAACAAGCTCCGAATCTTGCTAGAACTTGAGGGAATTGATCTTCTCCTTCTCTGGAATCTAGAAATTGCTCTCTAGGTCAGAAAACAGGCGTAAAAACGGCGACCACATCGACAATGGGTTTAAATAGAGAGAATTAGGTTTTTAGTCGAAACTAGGTTCCTCGCGTGCCGCGAGGTGGCTCAGGGGATCCGTCGCGTGGCTCGACGGGCGCAAAAGTTGGGGTTCCAATTTTTCATCCGGAGGACCGTCGCGTGGCGTGACATGGGTTCTTGTTCTTCTCACGTGCCGCGACAAGGTAAATTTCCAGATTTTTATCTTTAATCTTCCCGTAACTCCCGTAAGCGCGTTTCTTTGCCGTTTCCACTCATTTCACCTGAATGACCTGTAGCAAGATAAATCTACAACTCAGTGCAAATACTGACTCAAAATGACTCAATTATATACAAAACTGACTCAAAACGCAAGGAAAGTAACATGTGTTTTGCAACACATCAAATTGCCCCACACTTGAACCTTTTTCATCCCTGAAAAAGACTTATGCAAATGGAATCATAGCCAAGAAGTCAAAATTCATATCAATTAAGCAAATTACATTAAAACACATGTATTGGAAAACGATTGTGAGAATATTCGTCCTTTTAAACCCAACCACTGACATCAAAGTTCCTTAATCAAGATTCTTTATGTTCAAGTTATGACAATCAAGACACATAACCACGCTTAAAAGACAAAGATCAACTTAATCCCGACTTCAAGCTTTCAAGGCACAAGGATTTTAACCTACTGTTGCATATAAACAAGCTAATTATCGTTAAATTCAGATTTTTATGATGGAACGGATGAAGGTATGAGCATTTTGCCTTTTATTATTTCTCTCTCTTTTTTTTTCATTTGAACCTAACTTAGTGGTGTTTCAATCAAGCTGCAACCCGAAATGTGACACATAAGCTTTAGTTTCTTTTGCGCGGCTCAGCTCATTTAGTGGACTAGTGGAATATATTTTTTTAAGCGGGCGCCATAAGACTCGGATTTATTTTCATAAAAAGAGTATATATGTGCCAAAAATCTGATTTTAAAAACATTAGTTCGTTATTATGCAAAGGTTCCTTTAATCACCCAAAACCGGTTTCAGAATCCCAAAATCCCTTAAGATGTTTCCCGTGACAATCATGTAATTAAGTAATTTCTATCAATCTTAAGGATCAAATCAATCGGCTGGGCCTACCTGCATATCCTAAACCAGATGCACATATTAAGTTATTTTATTTTTAAGTTAGAATTCTCAAAACTTGACTTTAACTATCATTTTCCATTTAACTTGCAACCGGCTTAAACAAGGACGGAAAAGTTTAAAATTTATATACAAAAATGACTCAAATTAACCTAAAAAATTAAAAATAAACGCAGTTCCCTATCCCCACACTTAAAATCTACATTATCTTCAATGTAGAGATGAAAAATAGCTAAAAATAAAAAAAGAAGAAAAATGGACAAGACTTAGCTGATAATAAGCAGAATATGACATGGTTGCGCAATTCCAGCTTAGCTCGATCGTATATCATTTCATTCGCGATCGGCTCGTAAGAAACTGTCGGACGGTTCACAAAGTAGATAATGTAGGAAATAACCACCCGAATGGAGATTGAGTACGGGTGGTTAGGTCCATTTTGCAAAATGAGCACTTGAACATCCAAAACAGTTAATCGACTCAAAATAAAAAGACTCAAAAGGACTTGACTGGATTTATTTACAAAAAATGAACATTTAACTCAATAAAAAGAAAATCTTTTTGGATTTTTAGTAGTTTTTCAAATTTTTATTTTGTTTTTGTTTTAATTAACTAAATAACCTAAAATTGTTACCTTCGCGTCTCACACGTAAGCTTGCAAAAACACTCAAATAATTGAGACATGACGATAAACCAAAAATAAATAAGAATAAAAAATAATGTATAACAACATAAAAGACGAAACACTCCCTGATCAGTAACGCAGATTTCCCTCGTAAGACGTGTTCCAAAAGCCATCCAGTCGTTTGCATTTTTCAAGAACTAATATGAAACTAATCAAACACATACAAATGAAGCAGCAAATATCTAATGATCAACCATAAGCAACATTCCACATCAGAAACAAACATATAGACGTCAATCAAGTATCAGTTACAAAATATAATCATAATAAGGGTGGGGGGGTTGGCAATTGAATTAAATAATATGAATAAAAAAACTAGAAAGCCGAAAACAAAATTAAACGAGGCAAGAGTTAAGCAGAAAACAAATTCAAGAGATTCGAATGCAAATTAATCAATCACTAACAAGATAGCCACCTAGACATTGAATCATACTTTTCACTGTAACACTCGGAATTGGACAATTGACTGGAAATCGGTTTCTAAATGTAAAACTAACTAAAACTCCCTAGGTGATGCAAGATCTCCTTCCAGTCTCAACAAACACGACCCAAACAGTTTCAAAAGCTTTATTAATTACACGATTGTGCTCTGTTCTCCTCCCGGTCTCACCTCGCTATGTTTTGGTACCCAATGTCAAGTTCTCCTCCCGGTCTCACCTCGCTATGTTTTGGTACCCAATGTCAAGTTCTCCTCCCGGTCTCCCTAGACTCAATTTACCAACGTAAAAAGGGTAACTACAATGTTAAAGATTATAACTTAGAGTTGCTAGTTTATTAGATTTAGTTAGGTTTAAGTTCACCTTCCAGTCTCACCCTTACCCGATAACCTAAGACAAGACAATCCAATATCCTCTCTCCTCCCGGTCTCAAGGATAACCGCTCACAATGAATTACAAACCAAAGTGACTTAACCTAGGGTTACTACGTTTAGAAACCGCGGAACTATAGCAACAACACAAAGTATTGCAAGTTACACACAACCAATTGCATAAAACCAATTCAAACAACCAATTATGTGTGGAACAAAGTCAAATCAGTAGAAAAACAAAGTAATCATATGTATTATAATCCAAAAACATGCAATTCTTTACCAAAACATACTCAGTCAATATATTCGTCCAAAACCGAACATTACAAGCGTTAAACAATCATCATAAATGGTCTAGGCAACTATATAAACAACTAGCCACGAATCATTGTCAATATCAGTAACAAACAATGTCAAAAACGAAGAAGAACAAGAAGAAAATATGTAGAATGACGAAACAAATGACTTTCAAGCGATTGCTAACCCGAACAAGCTCCGAATCTTGCTAGAACTTGAGGGAATTGATCTTCTCCTTCTCTGGAATCTAGAAATTGCTCTCTAGGTCAGAAAACAGGCGTAAAAACGGAGACCACATCGACAATGGGTTTAAATAGAGAGAATTAGGTTTTTAGTCGAAACTAGGTTCCTCGCGTGCCGCGAGGTGGCTCAGGGTGATCCGTCGCGTGGCGCGATGGGCACAAAAGTTGGGGTTCCAAATTTTCATCCGGAGGACCGTTGCGTGGCGCGACATGGGTTCTTGTTCTTCTCACGTGCCGCGAGTATACGTATAAAACCTTTGTATCAACTATATTCAAGATCAATGTACTTTCACCTCACTTCAAGAAATCTTATTTGATAAGACTAAGCTTTCCCGACTACAAAAGTTGTGGTTAATGATCACCTACAAAGAGGACACGTCGTCAGCATAGGCCACTGAAAATTTTAGCCTTTTATTTTGTATATAACGACGACATGTCGTCGTTATATTCTTAGGCGAGACATTTTCCATTTAGGCGGGTATTAATGAAAAAGTCCTGGGGTTTTAGTTTCCATATTACGATGCCGTTATAGGTTTTTAATCTTTTCTTTATTTTCTTTTTGTATGTAAATGAATAAAAAACAGTTGTCGTCGTTGAATGTTTGATATTTTTAATTATTTAATACGTGATTTTTCAATTTAATTACACTACTTCGTTTTGCATTATCATCGTTATAGGGTTTCCATCCCTAGAATAGGTCGCATCGAACATCAGAGACGTCATTTTGATCCTCTCACACCCAAAATCGACAGCCTTGCTGTCGACCACCTCTACCTTCATCACCCTCATCTTCGTCTACAAGTTTTTTAAGCTTTTTCCCCCCAATTTTACCTTTTTATCTTCAAAAGTTACAAATGCTTCAATTTCACCACCATATTCATCATCTTCTATGTTGGGCTAGTGTTTTTCGTCTCCCTCTACCAAAATGGTGCTTCTCCACCACCTCCATTGATTGTCTTTTTCGCAATGTAAGTTTTTTTTCCATCTTTTTTCCTTTAAATTTAGGATATTTAGTTGATATCTTTGAGATTAAGACTTGAATTAGTTACTTGATAAATGTTTAATTAGTTGCTATCGTTGTTTATGACTTGATTATGATTATCGTTATATTAAACTTGAGTTGAGATTATGACTTGATTTGGATACTTGATAAATGTTTAAATAGTGAAGTTAGTTGTTTATGATGCACTTGAAGAAAAGAGGTGGTTGGATAAACGAGCAAGTGGCAAACGACTTTGTAAGTATAGGGTTTGTAAGATGTAAAACTATAATAACTATTTTTTACTCATTTATAACTTGTCATTATTTATGCTATTATTGTAACTTGTGAATTGTTTTGTTTGCCATTTATATTTGAACATATCGGTTATCTATTTTACAGCAGTTATGTTGTCGGATATTATATATAGTGTCCACTCATTTTTTTACTAGTTGGTTAATATAGGAAAGAATTCAAGACGTTCCATGGCAAATGGAAGCGGCCGAGGGAGGCCAACCTATTGACGAAGGCCTATGCTTATCACAGGCTCTCGGAGAGCGATGTGGTTGGACAAGAGGGCTTGGCTGAAAGTTTAGAAAATTACATTTCGACCCGTCTCAAGTTACCAGCGTTTCTCAATCACAATATGACAACTTGCAAGAACAATTGCGTCGAACACAAGAAAACCAAGTTCGTATTCAAGCTCAAATTATGCATTAATGGCAAGGAAGCGCGCTTCCAAAGGTGACGGGGAAGAGGTGGATGGCGATAGTACTGATTGATTATTTTATTAGTTTAAACACTTGTTTAGTTATGGATTTGTATGTGATGATATGGATTGTTATGTTTTTTCTTTTTTTGTTATGTGATATATTTTGGTCAAGTAAAATCTTAATGATAAATTACAGGTTTTTGCGAATGGTATATTCTGGAAAAATAGAAAGTGTAACAACCCATTTTGGTGAAATATTATAAATAAAACATAATTGGTGTATGATTGTGTTTATTTAATTAAAGGGTGTTTGTATGATTTAATTATCTTAAATATTATTTGGTGGGAGTTTTAATAAATATTTGATTTAAATATAACCATATGGTGGTGTTAACTAATCTAACTAAGTTAGTCATAAGTTAGTTAGTTTTAACTTGTAATTGAGGGGTTAGAAGTGCAAATAGCTGAAACTTAAATTAAAAGGGGGTTATATGACTTTGGGGCTGGTCAAAATTGGTCATAAAACCAATTTTCATATGGGTGTCGACATGCAGAAGAGAGACCAAGGAGAGAAACCAAGAAAATCCCAAGAGTGATCAATTTGGTGATCTATTCATGATCTGATCTTGAATGCAAGCTTGAATTAGAGTTTCTCTTGCATCAAACTACATCTAGGTAAGATTTTTGGGTGATTAGGGTGTAAATTTCGTGGGTCTCCATTGGGGGTGTGAGTTTGATGGGTAAAACTCTCAAATTTGGTGTTTTGAGTGTGTCAAATGTTGTTATTGATGTTGATAATCAAGTAGGAACAACTTTTGATTTTTTTCTCCTTCATAATTGATATGTTATGATGATGGGGGATTGGGGTTTTCATGGAGTTTATGAATATGGTGTTTAAAGTTAGTGTTTAAGGGTGGGGATTTGATGATTATCACTATATTGTTGTAGTTTGTGGTGAAAATGTTGAGATTGATCATTTTTAAACTAAATAATGGATGTTACATAGATGTGTTAATGATAAATGATCATTAGGAGAAGAACTTGTGCATACACGGTGTTTGATGAAATGCCAAGTAGGGTAATTAACTTAAAAATTGGTTTAAAACCTATGGTGATATGAAATAGGTGGGTGTATAAACTCAACAAAGTTAAATTGTTATGGTGAAGGGTAGATTGGAAGTAATTAAGTTAAAATGGTGACATTGGGGTGAATGAGTGTATTTTGACTGATTGTGGTCAAACTTTATATTAAACCTATTAGTTGTGATAATAGGAATTGATAGTGAAGGTGTAAGTGGCACCAAACAACCCGGGAAGGAAGTTGTTATAGAGGATAGCGCTTTGGAACAAGGTAAGTCACCCAATCTTCTATTTGTTATGTGTAATGGTGTTATGCATGAATGAATATGTTGTGGAAGATTGACCTTATGGTGAATAGATGATATTGGTGCTTGTTGATAGACAATAATAAGCAATAGGTGATATATGTTGCTTGATTTTTGTTGGTATGGTGTTTTTATGCTAGTTCATGATTGACTTGGTGTTAAATTGTATATGTGTTGAATGATTTGAATTAATTCATAAGGTGTGTGAATTGTAATTGTAATTGAAATCAAATCAAATTGGTGTTTGGTATCACAAGTGGTGTGATCATGACATTGGATTATTCATATGGTGTGTGAATGTCCTTTGTTGGGTGTAATCAAGTTAGTAAAACACAAGTGGTGTGGTTTACTTAACTTGAGAAATCTTGTGGAATAAGATTTCAAAGGAGTTTTGGGTGCAAACGACCCGTTAGTAAATCGTTTGAAATTATGACCATGATGATCATAAATTGGTGAATTAAGGTGTTCAATATGATTATATGGTGTTATAAAATGTTTATGGGGGTATTGGAATGGCCGGAATCGAGTGGAATGGGTCGAGAGGGCGTAAATCAGAAAATTTGGCCGTGCAGGTAGTGCCTGGCGTATCATACGCCAGGGATACGCCAACGAATACGCCCCCTTCAGCTCAGAAGTTGAACCTCTCTGTGATACGCCCCAGATACGCCAAACTCATACGCCAAGTGTTGAATTTGACCAAAATTGACTATTTTGGTCCTGTAAGCTCGGGTGGGCGGGCATGGTGATCTTACTTAGTTCTAATGAACTAATGGTGACTTAATTATGGTGTTTTCAGGTGAACGGAAGGGTTGAACGCGGTCATGATCGGATTGCCTTGCAAGGATTCGGATCAAACATGTTTGGGGGTTATACTTTGTTTGTTTAAAACAAAGGTTTTTGGTGAATAACTCAAATGTAATTTTTGTTATCGAATGTTTAAATAACATCAAATATTTTGTCAAGTCGTATGTAAATGGGATGTTAATGTGGTAATTACATTTGATGGTTTGAAAAATCTGGGACCTATTTTGATTTGTCGTTTAAAAACACGTGTCATGTGTTGGTGGGTTTTGGGGCTTTCAAGTTGGCATCAGAGCCATTGGTTTGAGGGATTCAAGTGTGTATCGAACATTTGAAATCAAATCGTTGTGCTTTTGATATAGGGAGTATTGTTTGATGCGAGATCCGATCACGAAGCAGGGGGTTTAAGGTAACAAGTTTGTGGTTTGTTTACCTTATTTATTTATGTTTAATGGTGTTTGGAGTGAAATTGTTGTTAAACCGAAATTCTTAGTTATAATATGGTGAGATGGAGTTAAGGTAACACTAGTGATATGATTACCTTAATATTTGTGTATATTGGTGTTTTGTTGTGATTATTTTGTGTGAATAACATTCTTGGTCTTGATGTGGGTTGATGAAGTTATGGAAATGAGCATGGGATGATTGTATTATTATGCCTGGCCAGTATAATATTTCCCTCATTACATGAACATGACTTTAACAGAGTCAACTCAAATCTGGCTATGGAATAGAAGGTAATGGAGCAGTAACTAGTTTACTAATTAACCAGAGAATGTATAAGTATGTTGTAGATACTTATAATGGTCTCTGAAATTGATTAGTTGAGATATGTAGTATGAGATATGTTGTGTGAAATATTCATGCAAGTCCACGGGTGTGTGGCATTGGGAGACTTCACCTTCGGGTGAAAATTCTTTTAAGTCCACGGGTGTGTGGCATTGGGAGACTTCACCGTCGGGTGAAAATTCTTGTAAGTCCATAGGTGTGTGGCATTGGGAGACTTCACCTTCGGGTGAAAATTCTTGTAAGTCCACGTGTGTGTGGCATTGGGAGACTTCACCTGCGGGTGAAAATTCTTGTAAGTCCACGTGTGTGTGGCATTGGGATACTTCACCTTTGGGTGAAAATTCTTGTAAGTCCACGGGTGTGTGGCATTGGGAGAATTCACCTTCGGGTGAAAATTTATGAAAGTCCACAAGTGTGTGACAATAGGGGAAAGTTCACCTTCGGGTGAAAATTAATAAGTCCATGGTTATGTGGTGTGGGATTTGTCATGTAAATCACCCACCTATTATACTTGATATGATTATTTGGTTTTATGCATATAGGTGTGTATGTGTATGTAATGTATGTGGAATATACATTAGATGTTGAAATTTGGTGAATGGGTGTTTGCATTTTGGGTGTATGACAATAACATGCAATAAGTGTTATATTTACTTAGTTATTGTTATGGAGTCAGTTTACAAGTGGTGTGGTGAAATAAGATTGATTCACAAGGGGTGTGAACTTCTTATTAGAAGTTTGACTGAAAATGGTCAAACAATTCGAAATTGGTGTTTGTGTATTTGTTGTTTGTCAATAACGTGCAATAGGTGTTACATTTTGCTTAGTTATTGTAAATTTGTATGTTTTCCATTGGTGCGGAGAAATAAGAATGATTCACAAGTGGTGTGAACTTCTTATTTGAAGTTTGACTAAGATTAGTCAAACAATTCACAAGGGGTGTGAATTTGGAGATGGGTTGATTCACAAGTGGTGTGAACTTCCCATGGTTAATTTTATGGTGTTTAGGTAAATCACAAGTGGTGTGATTACCTACCTTGAGAATCTTTGGAGAAAAAGGAGGTCTCAAAGAAATTGGGTGAAATTTGACTTTTACTTGGTGATTTTATGTTCTAACACTTTATTGGTGTTTTAAAGAGCTATGAATATGATTTTCAAGTGTCATGGTAGTTTATTGTTATGTGTTGTATGCATAACTAGAATTAGTGTCATTGTATGTTAATTGATAACTGACACTAGAATTGGGGTGAATCCACAGATGTGTGGAATTACATGTAAGTCCACAGTTGTGTGGCATTGGGGGAAAATCTACATTCGTGTGGAATATCATGTAAGATCACTGGTAAGGGGCAATGAAATTATCGTGTAAGACCATATATATGTGAGTCTTGGTAATAATGATATGGAGTAAATGGTGTTAAAACAGGGTAGTTGTTATTACGCATGTGGAATATGTATTATTATGTAAATTTGAGTGTGGCATGTAAGTCCATTTGGAATGGTATAAGGGGTAATTCACATGCGGGTGGGAGCTAATTTTGGGTGAAACTATAAAATTTGGGTGGTTTTATATGTTGGCAATGGTTTGTTGTATAAACCTTGTAAAACTAAATTCTGATTTAGATGATCTACAAGTGGTGTAGACATTTTTAAATGAACGTGGTGTTAAAATGTGTAGTTAATCAAGTTAATACTAGGTGAAATTAGTATATTGATTGACAATAGGAGAATGTATGTACCACACTTGTGTATGTTATATTGAGCCAGAAAGGCGTGTTTGTGTTTGGTGTGGTGTTAAAAACCGTATGTAGTGCGAATTTGGTGGTCGTAAATTGAATCACATATGTGTGATGACTTGCTGAAAACACGAGTCACATGTTGTTTGGTGTAGATAATGAAAGATAGGCGTAATATGATATGTTGATCATCCTTAGTTAAACTGTTAAGAAAGTGTACACTCTACAAGTATGTATTGTATGATGTGTCTGAATTTCTTATATGAGTGTACTATGGGTGTGAAGTACATGGGGTGGAGTTTAGTCCTAAGTTAATGAATACGTTTCATGTGAGTGAAAATTTTGGACAAATTTTAAGGTTAGGAGGAATATATTTGTCTAAAATAAGAAACTAACAACGCCACGATCATGTTGTACTGAAGAGGTGGTGGGTTGGCAGCTGGGCGTATGCCTTACATATACCCTATATATAAGCTTCTTCGATGCAACAAGAAAGTGACGGTGTATAGACTTGGGCAAAGGATAGGGGACGAAGAGGAAAGAATTGTAAACAATTTGGCATGAATGCCATGGGGAGAATAAAACTTGGTAATGACAAGTTGTCATTTACAAAAGTTAAATGTTTTAGACATGATGTCTAGGATTTTGACTCATAGTGTCGTTATGAAATGTTAAAGGTTTTGACAATAGTGTCTTAACTAGGGAGTGGTGACTATAAACATTTGATTATGTTAACTGGCGTGCCTGTTTGAAATATGTGGTAAACAATATATGTTTATAGATTGGTGTGAACATCTATGATTATATATAGATGTGTAGGTGTTGTAATATTTGAACGAAATGAGGTAGAGATGACTTGTATACGTGTGTTGACGTTACAGGTGGTTGAGTTTATCTTTTAAAAGATGAAAATGCTTGGGGATGATCCATAAGACTATGGACATTATTTAGGAGTTCATGGTTGGGAGAAATGAATCTGTTAGTTTGTAAACATGATTCAAACATAAATTATGGTTATTGTCGAGTGTGAATTTATGTAGATAATTCACAAGCGGTGTGAACCTCTATAGCATTTGTGTGCTAAAAGATAAAGTACAAGGGCGTGTAATATCTAAATAGTAGAGGTGTTTGTGGTAATTATAGGTAAGAGGAGTTTGGGTGCAAATAAACCAATAACCATATCTAGACTTGATTGGAAATATGTTAACTTATGGTGGGTGGATTTATGTTGGTAATCACAAGTAGTGTGATTTCTTAAGGTGAGGATTTTAGTGAAAGGAAAGTGTTATTAGTATTTTAGATGATTAAATAGGAAGGGTGATTTTATGAGGATTCACATGTGGTGTGAACCTTATCAATGCTTAATGGTGCTATTTGGTATTATTTGATCATCGTGGGCAGGTTGACTAAAAGCGTTCGTTTCGTGTTTACCCTGGAATTCTATTCTGTTAAGAATGGACACGAAACTGTTTTTGTGCATGACGTATCATCTTCACACTGATGGTCAAAGATAAAGAACCTTTCAGGCCTGTGAGGATATGTTATTGGTGTGCATAGTGGTGATTGGGGGTAGTTACGATGACTGTCTACCCTTGGAGGAGTTCTTTAAGAACGGTTATCATTCCAGGTGTGGAATGATTCTATAAAAAATATTATATTGAGTATATAGTATATTCCAGGAGTTGGGAAGAGGGTGGATAACAAGAACACATAGTTAAGTAAGTGGTTAAAATGATAAATGAATGGATTGATGTAATCCAAATTCATTTGAAGGCGGTGCAAGACCTTAGAAATGGGATGTGTACATGCGAAGTAGACCAATCGAATTCCAAGTGAGAGACTTTGTGCTACTAAAGGTTTCTCCTTGGAAGGGTGTGATTCGTTTTCAAAAGAGGGGGAAACTTAGTCCACGGTTTATTGGACCGTTCAAGATTATAGCTCGGATTGGCAAGGTTGCCTATCGCTTAGAGCTGCCGGAGGAGTTGAGTGGGATTCATAATACATTCCACGTGTCTTATTTACGAAAGTGCTTGGCAGACGAATCGGCTTATGTGCCAATGGAGGATTTGGTGATTGATGATAAACTCAATAATATTGAGAAACCAGTGGCTATCTTGGATGGAAAAGTCAAGCAACTTCGGAATAAGACGATTAACCAAGTAATGGTGCAATGGAAGAGCATGCGGGGTTCGGATGCTATATGGGAGTCCGAGGATGAAATGCAGGAAAATTTATCCTTTTCTTTTTGAGGTGTAACGAGGTTTCGGGGACGAAACCTTTGTAAGGAGGGGAGAATTTGTAACAACCCATTTTGGTGAAATATTATAAATAAAACATAATTGGTGTATGATTGTGTTTATTTAATTAAAGGGTGTTTGTATGATTTAATTATCTTAAATATTATTTGGTGGGAGTTTTAATAAATATTTGATTTAAATATAACCATATGGTGGTGTTAACTAATCTAACTAAGTTAGTCATAAGTTAGTTAGTTTTAACTTGTAATTGAGGGGTTAGAAGTGCAAATAGCTGAAACTTAAATTAAAAGGGGGTTATATGACTTTGGGGCTGGTCAAAATTGGTCATAAAACCAATTTTCATGTGGGTGTCGACATGCAGAAGAGAGACCAAGGAGAGAAACCAAGAAAATCCCAAGAGTGATCAATTTGGTGATCTATTCATGATCTGATCTTGAATGCAAGCTTGAATTAGAGTTTCTCTTGCATCAAACTACATCTAGGTAAGATTTTTGGGTGATTAGGGTGTAAATTTCGTGGGTCTCCATTGGGGGTGTGAGTTTGATGGGTAAAACTCTCAAATTTGGTGTTTTGAGTGTGTCAAATGTTGTTATTGATGTTGATAATCAAGTAGGAACAACTTTTGATTTTTTTCTCCTTCATAATTGATATGTTATGATGATGGGGGATTGGGGTTTTCATGGAGTTTATGAATATGGTGTTTAAAGTTAGTGTTTAAGGGTGGGGATTTGATGATTATCACTATATTGTTGTAGTTTGTGGTGAAAATGTTGAGATTGATCATTTTTAAACTAAATAATGGATGTTACATAGATGTGTTAATGATAAATGATCATTAGGAGAAGAACTTGTGCATACACGGTGTTTGATGAAATGCCAAGTAGGGTAATTAACTTAAAAATTGGTTTAAAACCTATGGTGATATGAAATAGGTGGGTGTATAAACTCAACAAAGTTAAATTGTTATGGTGAAGGGTAGATTGGAAGTAATTAAGTTAAAATGGTGACATTGGGGTGAATGAGTGTATTTTGACTGATTGTGGTCAAACTTTATGTTAAACCTATTAGTTGTGATAATAGGAATTGATAGTGAAGGTGTAAGTGGCACCAAACGACCCGGGAAGGAAGTTGTTATAGAGGATAGCGCGTTGGAACAAGGTAAGTCACCCAATCTTCTATTTGTTATGTGTAATGGTGTTATGCATGAATGAATATGTTGTGGAAGGTTGACCTTATGGTGAATAGATGATATTGGTGCTTGTTGATAGACAATAATAAGCAATAGGTGATATATGTTGCTTGATTTTTGTTGGTATGGTGTTTTTATGCTAGTTCATGATTGACTTGGTGTTAAATTGTATATGTGTTGAATGATTTGAATTAATTCACAAGGTGTGTGAATTGTAATTGTAATTGAAATCAAATCAAATTGGTGTTTGGTATCACAAGTGGTGTGATCATGACATTGGATTATTCATATGGTGTGTGAATGTCCTTTGTTGGGTGTAATCAAGTTAGTAAAACACAAGTGGTGTGGTTTACTTAACTTGAGAAATCTTGTGGAATAAGATTTCAAAGGAGTTTTGGGTGCAAACGACCCGTTAGTAAATCGTTTGAAATTATGACCATGATGATCATAAATTGGTGAATTAAGGTGTTCAATATGATTATATGGTGTTATAAAATGTTTATGGGGGTATTGGAATGGCCGGAATCGAGTGGAATGGGTCGAGAGGGCGTAAAACAGAAAATTTGGCCGTGCAGGTAGTGCCTGGCGTATCATACGCCAGGGATACGCCAACGAATACGCCCCCTTCAGCTCAGAAGTTGAACCTCTCTGTGATACGCCCCAGATACGCCAAACTCATACGCCAAGTGTTGAATTTGACCAAAATTGACTATTTTGGTCCTGTAAGCTCGGGTGGGCGGGCATGGTGATCTTACTTAGTTCTAATGAACTAATGGTGACTTAATTATGGTTTTTCCAGGTGAACGGAAGGGTTGAACGCGGTCGTGATAGGATTGCCTTGCAAGGATTCGGATCAAACATGTTTGGGGGTTATACTTTGTTTAAAACAAAGGTTTTTGGTGAATAACTCAAATGTAATTTTTGTTATCGAATGTTTAAATAACATCAAATATTTTGTTAAGTCGTATGTAAATGGGATGTTAATGTGGTAATTACATTTGATGGTTTGAAAAATCTGGGACCTATTTTGATTTGTCGTTTAAAAACACGTGTCATGTGTTGGTGGGTTTTGGGGCTTACAGAAAGAAACTTTAAACTTTTTTTTCTGCTCAGATCATTTAACAGCGACAGGATGTCGCTAAAAGATAAAGCCAAAAAAATTTGTCCAGCACTTGTAGCGACGACATGTCGTAGGTAAAAAATAATTTCTATTTGTTTTTGTTTTTTTTTAAATTTAATATCAAGCACGACAAGTCGAATCTTTACCGCTGATTTTTTCTACTTTCATCAACGAACTTTTAGGCACGAACTTTTAACGACAACATGTCTTCAGGAACATCTTTTAGCGATGACTAGTCGGCGGCAAAAGTAGTAGTTTCACATAACAATTCTTGTTATGCCGACGGCTATTAATCAGGTCAACTGGATTGGGTTTTGGGTTATTTAGAAAGCCTAAATGACAATTAGATTTAAATCAAGCTTGCACTCTCACGTCACCTAACTCGTTTAATTTTTCAATGTTATTTTTTCGATTAACAAGTTAATCCAATATAATAAAATGATGGCAAATTGGATTTAATGACCCCCTTTGACCCTTTCACTTAAAACCCTAAAAAAAACTACAGCCGATCATTTCCACCATTTTCCCTTTCACGATCTAGGGCTCCATTCTAAAACTATTTCCCCAAATCGAGAGATTAGATGAGTTCATCTTCATCATCTTCATCAGTTCGAAACAAGCAACCCATAATTTTCAAAATTGGAGTCGATGGAAATGTTTACTGCAATCACGACATGGTTGCAATCACAAGAGTTGCTGGAAGACGAAGTACAAGACAAGGCCATGAGTTTTATGCATGTTTGAATTTACCCTACATCTTATACGTTGCTTAGTGCAACCCATCCGTCTGTTGGAGAGTTTTTTTTATTTCTCTAGCAATTCTATGTAATTTCATGCTACTATGTTATGATGCAAATACCTAATTTTATGGTTGTAGACATGGTAACTCAGTCGTTTGTAGTGTTGTCTCACGATGGTTGCCGGAACTTGCTGGTGGTGATTAACGACAATGGTTGGAAGATACGTGTGGCTGAACTTGGTGCGGCGCTGAAGGTTTCAATTAAGATTTGTAGGGTTTTGTTGAAGGAGAAAGTGTATGTATATATATATGTTACGTACTGATGATAGAATTAAATTTCTATTTTCATTTGTACCCCTAAACTTTTGTCTCTACTTTTTAATTGTCCCTCAACAATACATAAGTATTTTTAATTTGTCACCAGTTTAAACAAGTGTATAGTTTTCTTCGGGTTTGACTTCAGCTCGCTCTATTTTAATAATTGTTACTTGTTTATAAAGATATTTATGGTTTCGAGTTTAAGTTTGGTATTGTAATAATGTATTTGTTCGTGAATTGTAACAAGGTATCATTCGGTTATATAAATGAGTATATGTATTTTATATTGCTATGTTGTTGAATCACTAATGTTTGTGAGACTTGTTTCGTGTGTGACCCGATAAGTCTTCGAGTTACCGTTATGTAAATGTTTGTGTTTGAGCTCGTGTAAATGTTTGACACCCTTAATTAATCCTAATAAAGTGAAATGTACAAATGATGAATCATGACCAAAGAGTTAGTGAGAGTTATAAGTAACCCGAAAATGCCGGATGTCATAGATACCATATAAGGCCCATTGATACCATATAAGGCCTAACATACTAGTTAAGGCTCAATGATACTATATAAGGCCTTACATACCACTTAAGGCCTAATGATGCCATATAATACCTTACATACTATTTAAGCCCTAATGATACTATATAAGGCCTTACATACCACTTAAGGCCCAATGATACCATATAATGCGTCACATACTACTTAAGCCCCAATGATACCATAAAAGCCCTAACATACTATTTAAGGCCCAATGATACCATATAAAGCCTTACATACCACCTAAGGCCCAATGGTGCCATATAATGCCTTACAAACTATTTAAGCCCCAATGATACCATATAAGGCCTTACATACTATTTACGGCCCAATGATACCATATAACGCCTTACATACTATTTAAGGCCCAATGATACCATATAAGGCTTTCCACACTATTTAAGACCCAATTATTCCATATAAGGCCTTACATACTACTTACGACCACACGATGCCATATAATCCCTTACACACTATTTAAGCCCTAATGATACCATATATGGCCTAACATACAATTTAAGGCCCAATGATACTATATAAGGCCTTATATACCACTTAAGGCCCAATGAGGCCATATAATGCCTTACATACTATTTAAGCCCCAATGATACCATATAAGGCCTTACATACTATTTAAGGACCAATGATACCATATAAGGCATTACATACTATTTAAGCCCCAATGATACCATATAAGGCCTAACATACTATTTAAGGCCCAATGATACTATATAAGGCCTTACAAACCACTTAAGGCCCAATGTTGCCATATAATTCCTTACATATTATTTAAGGCCTAATGATACCATATATGGCCTTACATACGACTTAAGGCCCAATTATACCATATAAGGCCTTACATACTATTTACGGCCCAATGACACCAAATAAGGCCTTACATACTAGTTAAGGCCCAATGATACCATATAACGCCTTACATACTACTTAAGGCCCAATGATGCCATATATTTCCTTACATACTATTTAATCCTCAGTGATATCATATAAGGCCTAACATACTATTTAAGGCCCAATGATACCATAAATGGCCTTACATACCACTTAAGGCCCAATAGTACCATATAAAGCCTTACATACCACTTAAGACCTAGTGATACCATATAAGGCCTAACATATTATTTAAGACCCAATGATTCCATATAACGCCTTATATACCACTTAAGGCCCAATGGTGCCATATAATGCCTTACATAATATTTAAGCCCCAATGATACCATATAAGGCCTTACATACTATTTACGGCGCAATGATACCATATAAGGCCTTACATACTATTTAAGGCCCAATGATACCATATAAGGCTTTACATAATATTCAAGACCCAATGATTCCATATAAGGCCTTACATGCTACTTAAGGCCCAATGATGCCATATAATGCCTTACACACTATTTAAGCCCTAATGATACCATATATGGCCTAACATACTATTTATGGCCCAATGAGGCCATATAATGCCTTACATACTATTTAAGCCCCAATGATACCACATAAGGCCTTACATTCTATTTAAGGACCAATGATACCATTTAAGGCCTTACATACTATTTAAGCCCCAGTGATACCATATAAGGCCTAACATACTATTTAAGGCCCAATGATACCATAAATGGCCTTTTATACCACTTAAGGCCCAATAGTACCATATAAAGCCTTACATACCACTTAAGGCCCAATGATGCCATATAAATCTTTACATATTATTTAAGCCCCCATGATACCATATAAGGCCTTATATAATACTTACAGCCCAATGATGCCATATAATGCCTTACATACTATTTTAAGCCCCAATGATACCATATAAGGCCTAACATACTAGTTAAGGCCCAATGATACTATATAAGGCCTTACATACCACTTAAGGCCTAATGATGCCATATCATACCTTACATACTATTGAAGCCCCAATGATACTATATAAGGCCTTACAAACCACTTATGGCCCAATGATGCCATATAATGCCTTACATACTATTTAAGCCCCAATGATACCATAAAAGCCCTAACATACTATTTAAGGCCCAATGATACGATATAAAGCCTTACATACCACTTAAGGCCCAATGGTGCCATATAATGCCTTACAAACTATTTAAGCCTCAACGATACCATATAAGGCCTTACATACTATTTAGGGACCAATGATACCATATAAGGCCTTACATAATATTTAAGCCCTAATGATACCATATAAGGCCTTACATACTACTTAAGGCCCAATGATGCTGTGACACCCGGCAATTTCAGGTAAACTGCAACTCTTATATTCCTTACATTTCACATTCATACTTGTTGCATTTCATTTAACGACGTTGAACACAAACAACTACGAAACGATAGTTCGTGGAACTATCGAATCGTACATTGCACATTGGTTTTGGAAACCAAGTGTGGCAACCACAACACTAACACGAAACAATAATTCGGGGAATTATTGAATTGTGCATCACACGTTGATTTGGATTAATCAAGCGTGCAAACACTTCGCTAGACACAAACACAAACTATCGAAGATGATTCGAGGAATTATCGAAACACGCACACGAGTCTCATGAACGTTGGTGATCAATCAAACCTGTGTTACTATATGATTATGTGCAAAACAAGCATTAGATGCTTTGGGATAAATGTTAGGAATCGATTACGAGCGAAATCGTATCAACGAAATCGAAAAACAATGAAGTGGGTTCATCGCGGTACGCGATGGTCCCTCGGCGAACGGCTTCGCGGTACGCGAAGAAAACCGGGAATCGAGACTCCCGAATTCCACCGTGGTACGCGGCAAAGGATTTTGATCGGCCTCCGCGGTACGCGAAGGCCATGCAGATCAGAATTTTCTATTTAATCAACCCCAATCCTTTCCACTCGGTTCTTTTCACCCTCTACTCCGATTTCTCTCATCTCCCAGCAACTGAAACCTCTGAAATCAGTCTTTGAACCTTTGTTAAACACTTCCTAAGCCACATCCTTGCATCCTTGGAAGATTTGAGGACATTGGAGCTACCATAGGAGGTCTTGGAAGCTAGCAACACTCGAGAGGACCACTTTCAGCCATTTCCAGGACTTCATACACCTGCTACCACTCAAATCTTAGCTTACAAGGTAGTTTTAAAGGTTTATCTAGCATTAGATCGCACATGCAATGGGTAATCACCCACATGCAACTCCATATGATTATTGTGCTTGAAATTGTTGGTGATTTGATGAGTACTTGTTGTAGATTTACTGATTTTGGTGCTTAGAAATGTTAGAATTGAGTTTTGGTTAAGTTAGGTTTGATTTGATGATGATTTGGACAAACTTGCCATAAAAGGAAACTTTTATGTGCAAGTCTTGGATTTGTGAGGATCTAGACATGTTAGACATGTCTAGATGTTGTTAAATGTGTATTGGAGTGTTTAGAAACACATTGGGATATTTGATTTAGTCAAAAACATGGTTTTGTATAAACTTGCTATTTATGGAAACTTTTAGAAATCAAAAGAGGGATTTTGATGTTTTAAAGTGTTTTGATAAACTTGGGTTATTGAAATATGTTTAGAAATGATTTTTAACATATTTGGAAACTTGGATTTGTGAAAACGAGCATTTAAATAAGTACTTACTAAATAAGGAAACTTTATTTGGGCAAAACGGCATAAAAGGTGATTTATGCGCAAACGACGTGTTTTAAGAGTTTAAACATGTTTTATAAACATATTGGAAGTTATTAGTTTTATGAAATGGGACTTCATAACCACACTTTCCTAAATTGTAAACTTTCTAAAAATAGTAACTTATGTGATTAGAGTCATATGATACATTTTGGTGCCTTATGTGTAATAAGACACATAAACACAACAATCGTGTCACCAACGATTCGTCGAGTCTCACTAGTTAACACACGCACTCGGTTGAGCACACCGACAATTGGAGTTGTATGGATTACAACACACAACAAAACACATACTCACACCTATGTGGTTATAGGTGCATACTAGCAGGTGCTAGCTTTCACAGACGCGAACATTTACACACATACCGGAACTGCTAACCAGGTGAGTTCACGGCCCCTTTTTACATTTTCTACCTTTGGGGGAGAAAACATTGCATACAACTGTTTTTGAACAACATACACATTTTTGGTTATTTTTGTACATGCTAATATCGTATATGCATATGTGTGGCATTCATCCACAAAACTGATAAGTCCTCATTAAACACACCTCGAACCGTTAATAGCGCGTAGCGCTCAGCGTGGTATTTCTGAATAGTACTATTTGGGCCTGACAAGCCCCACTGTTGCGAGCCGTATGGCCACCCCGACTGGAGGTCGGAACAGTGCATAATTGACCAAACAACATTTGCCATATCTTGGATGGATATGGCGGGAGGCAGCATGTTAGCTTCGGTTGCGAACCCGCATATGGTATAAAACATATTGACGAGCTATCAATGGATATTGCATTGTATTGAAAAATAGACCTGCTAAACATTTACTTCAAACATTTGATGTTTACTGCTGATTACAAACCTGTGCTCTCACCAACCTTTGTGTTGACCTTTTACTCGCATGTTTTCTCAGGTAGCTAAGGCACGCACACAAGGATAGGATAATAGGCAGAGTCCCATGCATTGGCTATAGTGTCTTAGGGCGTTTTGAGAAACATTTATCATTTGATATGTTACGTAATATTAAACATCTCTAATCGCTTCCGCAACTATTGTTACTTGTCATTTTGAAAACCGTTTTAAATTAACGCTTCCGCAAACTATGAATGATTAAACTGTTTTGTTAACTTACACTTTACTTCCGTAACTCTGATATTACTAAACTGTTTTATCCAAGTTATTGGATGTACGTGCGTAACCAGACATATAGGTCTCGCATGTTGTGTGTCCGGAGACTGCGATCCTGACAATCGGCTGTCGCGTCGCGCCCCGGAAGGGACGGGAATTCTAGGGGTGCGACAGATGCCATATAATGCCTTACATAATATTTAAACCCTAGTGATACCATATAAGGCCTAACATACTATTTAAGGCCCAATAATCCCATATAGAGCCTTACATAACACTTAAGGCCCAATGGTGCCATATAATGCCTTACAAACTTTTTAAGCCCCAATGATACCATATAAGGCCTTACATACTATTTACGGCCCAATGATACCATATAAGGCCTTACTTACTATTTAAGGCCCAATGATACCATATAACGCCTTACATACTACTTAAGGCCCAATGATGCCATATATTTCCTTACATACTATTTAATCCCCAGTGATATCATATAAGGCCTAACATACTATTTAAGGCCCAATGATACCATAAATGGCCTTACATACCACTTAAGGCCCAATAGTACCATATAAAGCCTTACATACCACTTAAGACCTAGTGATACCATATAAGGCCTAACATATTATTTAAGACCCAATGATTCCATATAACGCCTTATATACCACTTAAGGCCCAATGGTGCCATATAATGCCTTACATAATATTTAAGCCCCAATGATACCATATAAGGCCTTACATACTATTTACGGCGCAATGATACCATATAAGGCCTTACATACTATTTAAGGCCCAATGATACCATATAAGGCTTTACATAATATTCAAGACCCAATGATTCCATATAATGCCTTACACACTATTTAAGCCCTAATGATACCATATATGGCCTAACATACTATTTATGGCCCAATGAGGCCATATAATGCCTTACATACTATTTAAGCCCCAATGATACCACATAAGGCCTTACATACTATTTAAGGACCAATGATGCCATTTAAGGCCTTACATACTATTTAAGCCCCAATGATACCATATAAGGCCTAACAGACTATTTAAGGCCCAATGATACTATATAAGGCCTTTCAAACCACTTAAGGCCCAATGATGCCATATAATGCCTTACATATTATTTAAGTCCTAATGATACCATATATGGCCTTACATACTATTTAAGCCCCAATGATACCATAAAAGCCCTAACATACTATTTAAGGCCCAATGATACAACATAAAGCCTTACATACCACTTAAGGCCCAATGGTGCCATATAATGCCTTACAAACTATTTAAGCCCCAATGATACCATATAAGGCCTTACTTACTATTTAGGGCCCAATGATACCATATAAGGCCTAACATACTATTTAAGGCCCAATGATACCATAAATGGCCTTTTATACCACTTAAGGCCCAATAGTACCATATAAAGCCTAACATACCACTTAAGGACCAATGATGACATATAAATCCTTACATATTATTTAAGCCCCCATGATACCATATAAGGCCTTACATAATACTTACGGCCCAATGATGCCATATAATGCCTTACTTACTATTTTAAGCCCCAATGATACCATATAAGGCCTAACATACTCGTTAAGGCCCAATGATATTATATAAGGCCTTACATACCACTTAAGGCCTAATGATGCCATATCATACCTTACATAGTATTTAATCCCCACTTATACTATATAAGGCCTTACATACAACTTAAGGCCCAATGATGCCATATAATGCCTTACATACTATTTAAGCCCCAATGATACCATAAAAGCCCTAACATACTATTTAAGGCCCAATGATACGATATAAAGCCTTACATACCACTTAAGGCCCAATGGTGCCATATAATGCCTTACAAACAATTTAAGCCCTAATGATACCATATAAGGCCTTACTTACTATTTAGGGCCCAATGATACCATATAAGGCCTAACATACTATTTAAGGCCCAATGATACCATAAATGGCCTTTTATACCACTTAAGGCCCAATAGTACCATATAAAGCCTAACATACCACTTAAGGACCAATGATGACATATAAATCCTTACATATTATTTAAGCCCCCATGATACCATATAAGGCCTGACATAATACTTACGGCCCAATGATGCCATATAATGCCTTACATACTATTTTAAGCCCCAATGACACCATATAAGGCCTAACATACTCGTTAAGGCCCAATGATATTATATACGGCCTTACATACCACTTAAGGCCTAATGATGCCATATCATACCTTACGTACTATTTAATCCCCACTAATACTATATAAGGCCTTACATACCACTTAAGGCCCAATGATGCCATATAATGCCTTACACACTATTTAAGCCCCAATGATACCATAAAAGCCCTAACATACTATTTAAGGCCCAATGATACAATATAAAGCCTTACATACCACTTAAGGCCCAATGGTGCCATATAATGCCTTACAAACTATTTAAGCCCCAATGATACCATATAAGGCCTTACTTACTATTTAGGGCCCAATGATACCATATAAGGCCTTACATACTATTTAAGGCCGAATGATACCATATAAGGCGTTACATACTATTTAAGACCCAATAATTCCATATAAGGCCTTACATACCACTTAAGGCACAATGAGGCCATATAACGCCTTACATACTATTTAAGCCCCAATGATACCATATAAGGCCTTACATACTTTTTAAGGCCCAATGATACCATATAAGGCCTTACATACTATTTAAGCCCCGCTGATACCATATAAGGCCTAACATACTATTTAAGGCCCAATGATACTATATAAGGCCTTACATACCACTTAAGTCCCAATGACGCCATATACTTCCTTACATAATATTTAAGCCCTAATGATACCATAAAAGGCCTTACATACTATTTAAGGCACAATGATACCATATAAGGCCTTACATACTATTTAAGGCCCAATGATACCATATAAGGCCTTACATACAAGTTAAGGCCCAATGATACCATATAAAGCCTTACATACCACTTAAGGCCCAATGGTGCCGTATAATGCCTTACAAACTATTTACGGCCCAATAATACCATATAAGGCCTTACATACTATTTAAGGCCCAATGATACCATAAATGGCCTTACATACCACTTAAGGCCCAATAGTACCATATAAAGCCTTACATACCACTTAAGACCTAGTGATACCATATTTTAGGCCTAACATATTATTTAAGGCCCAATGATATCATATAAGGCCCAATGATACCATATAAGGCCTAACATACTAGTTAAGGCCCAATGATACTATATAAGGCCTTACATACCACTTAAGGCCAAATGATACAATATAATACCTTACATACTATATAAGCCCTAATGATATTATATAAGGCCTTACATACCATTTAAGGACCAATGATACCATATAATGCGTTACATACTATTTAAGCCCAAGTGATACCATAAAAGCCCTAACATACTATTTAAGGCCCAATGATACCATATAAAGCCTTACATACCACTTAAGGCCCAATGGTGCCATATAATGCCTTACAAACCATTTAAGCCCCAATGATACCATATAAAGCCTTAAATACTATTTTCGGCCCAATGATACTATATAAGGCCTTACATACTATTTAAGGCCCAATGATACCATATAAGGCTTTACATACTATTTAAGCCCCAATTATTCCATATAAGGCCTTACTTACTACTTACGGCCCAATGATGCCATATAATGCCTTACACACTATTTAAGCCCTAATGATACCATATATGGCCTAACATACTATTTAAGGCCCAATGATACTACATATGGCCTCATATACCACTTAAGGCCCAATGAGGCCATATAATGCCATACATACTATTTAAGCCCCAATGATACCATACAAGGCCTTACATACTATTTAAGGACAAATGATACCATATAAGGCCTTACATACTATTAAAGGCCCAATGATACCATATAAGGCCTTACATACTGTTTAAGGCCTAATGATACCATATAGGGCCTTACATACTAGTTAAGGCGCAATGATACCACATAAGGCCTTACATACTACTTAAGGCCCAATGATGCCATATAATGCCTTACATACTATTTAAGCCCCAGTGATACCATATAAGGCCTAACATACTATTTAAGGCCCAGTGATACCATAAATGGCCTTACATACTACTTCAGGCCCAATAGTACCATTGAAAGCCTTACACACCACTTAACGCCTAATGATGCCATATAAAGCCTTACATATTAATTAAGCCCCCATGATACCATATAAGGCATTACATAATAGTTTAGGCCCAATGATGCCATATAATGCCTTACATACTATTTTAAGCCCCAATGATACCATATAAGGCCTAACATACAAGTTAAGGCCCAATGATACAATATAAGGCCTTACATACCACTTAAGGCCTAATGATACCATATAATACCTAACATACTATTTAAGCCCCAATGATACCATATAAGGCCTTACATACCACTTAAGGTCCAATGATGCCATATATTGCCTTACATACTATTTAAGCCCCAATGATACCATAAAAGCCCTAGCATACTATTTACGGCCCAATGATACCATATAAGGCCTTACATACTATTTAAGCCCCAATGATACCATATAAGGCTTTACATACTATTTAAGACCCAATGATTCCATATAAGGCCTTACATACTACTTAAGGCCCAATGATGCCATATAATGCCTTACACACTATTTAAGCACTAATGATACCATATATGGCCTAACATACTATTTAAGGCCCAATGATACTATATGAGGCTTTACATACCACTTAACGCCCAATGAGGCCATATAATGCCTTACATTCTATTTAAGGCCCAATGATACCATTTAAGGCCTTACATACTATTTAAGGCCCAATGACACCATATAAGGCCTTACATACTATTTAAGCCCCAATGATACCATATAAGGCCTTACATACTACTTAAGGCCCAATGATGCCATATAATGCCTTACATACTATTTAAGCCCCAGTGATACCATATAAGGCCTAACATACTATTTAAGGCCCAATGATACCATAAATGGCCTTTCATACCACTTAAGGCCCAATGATACCATATAAGGCCCAATGATACCATATAAGGCCTAACATAGTAGTTAAGGCCTAATGATACTATATAAGGCCTTACGTACCACATAAGGCCTAATGATGCCATATAATACCTTACATACTATTTAATCCCAAATGATACTATATAAGGCCTTACATACCACTTAAGGCCCAATGATGCCATATAATGCCTTACATACTATTTAAGCCCCAATGATACCATAAAAGCCCTAACATACTATTTAAGGCCCAATGATACCATATAAAGCCTTACATACCACTTAAGGCCCAATGGTGCCATATAATGCCTTACAAACAATTTATGCCCCAATGATACCATATAAGGCCTTACATACTATTTACAGCCTAATGATACCATATAAGGCCTTACTTACTATTTAAGGCCCAATGATACCATATAAGGTTTTACATACTATTTAAGACCCAATGATTCCATATGAGGCCTTACATACTACTTACGGCCCAATGATGCCATATAATGCCTTACGCAGTATTTAAGCCCTAATGATACCATATATGGCCTAATATACTATCTAAGGCCCAATGATACTATATAAGGCCTTACATACCACTTAAGGCCCAATGAGGCTATATAATGCCTTACATATTATTTAAGCCCTAATTATACCATATAAGGCCTTACATACTATTTAATGCCCAATGATACCATATAGAGCCTTACATACTATTTAAGGCCCAATGATACCATATAAGGCCTTACATACTACTTAAGGCCCAATGATGCCATATAATGCCTTACATACTATTTAAGCCCCAGTGATACCATATAAGGCCTAACATACTATTTAAGGTCCAATGATACCATAAATGGCCTTACATACCACTTAAGGCCCAATAGTACCATATAAAGCCTTACATACCACTTAAGGCCTAATGATGCCATATAATACCTTACATACTATTTAAGCCCCCATGATACCATATAAGGCCTTACATAATACTTAAGGCTCAATGATGCCATATAATGCCTTACATACTATTTTAAGCCCCAATGATACTATATAAGGCCTAACATACAAGTTAAGTGTAACACCCCGACCGATGGCGGAAACGTCGGAATGCCACGAGGGATGTGTAGATTGTTCAAAAGCTCGTGGGCATCTAAGTAAATCATCACATATCATTTAATTCAACCCAAATAATTACACAAAAATCATGTCTATCATGAATCAATTACATCAAATACAAAAGAGATTTAGCTAAACTAACTAAATTCTAAACTCCAGAAATTTAGTTAATTAGCTAAGTCCAGGAATCCTATGTGATGATGTCCAAAAGTGAGAATTCATCTTCTTCAACCTACTTACCTTCATCACCTGAAACATGCAAGAAAATCAAGTGTCAACTACGAAGTAGTTGGTGAGTAATCATAAGTTTTTATACTTAAAATTGTTTTAGTAAAATGAGTTTAAAAGTTTGTGTTTAAAATGGTTTTATAAAAACACTTTGTTTAAAACGAGTATTAAGACTTATGATCTTCCTGAGAAAATCCATATGAATACCTGTGTGGGATAATCCAACACACATCCACCAACTCAACAATCAACATTCAATCAACACATAACCACATAACAATTAAGTCATAGTCAATCATAGCTAATCATAGTCAATAATAAATAACCAATCACATAACCATTCAACCAATCTCAACATCAATGATCTCAAATAATATCTGTGACTATACATGGACATTATGTAATTAACATAAGTTAAAAACATGATCCATGGAGTGGTCGCTAACCACGTGACAATACATGAAGTCAAAGCAATTAACCGAAGTCAAAGGCAATGATTCACAAAGTGGAAACAATCCACATGACAATACATGATGTCAAAGCAATTAACCGAAGTTAAGAGCAATGATTCTCGGAGTTTGTGACAATACATGTAATCTTTGTTATTGACCGAAGTCAATGACAATGTTTACACGAATGTATAATAATCAGTGATAATCCGTAATAATGATAATCCATAATAGTGATAATCCATAACATGAATATCATAATGATAAACAGGTATTATCCTTGTATTATCAAAATAATATTTAAACTGGTATACATGTTTCACCTCCGAGTTTTAAAACAAAACAATTTAAAGAAAAGGGAGGTTATGAGAACTCACCTGAGTCCTTAAAATCTGAGGTTGTAGTATGCGCGCTCACGTATATGAAATCCCAACTAACTCAGAAATCTGTATTTAATATGTTCATGTTCATAAGTATGTATATTTCACTGAATTGCATACTCATAGTTGTTTACCTTTATTCGTTAATTGTTTCATTAGCTTAATGTATTCAGGCTAAGTTAAGAATGATCAACATAAAACATATTCTTAGACTTATAAATTTTCAATTATAAAATGAGGATGTTTAATTGCAACCTCGTGGGTATGGTCCTCATAATTACTTATGTTAACAAAATATGTTATCTTTATTCATACCCATCTTTAGAGACACCCATGCATGACTTGAATACGTTAACCCCCATAATTCAAATCACTTAAGTCTAATTTATAGTTAAGGAATTTATATTTAAGTTATTTCCACCCAAATTTAGATTTCATGAGAAAACCAAAATTTAATGTATTTATTCAAGTAAAAAGGTGGTGACCATTACTATTCATGCATGCATGGTTATCGTTAATCTCTCCTCTCCCTTAATCTTCTTCTTAGACCTAGCCTTGGTTCGTTTCGGTTCAATTAGCCATTAGGGCAGCGAACCTATTTGGGTTATGGCCTAAGGTTCGGCCCACTAAGACTCGTGATGTCCTAGGTTCAGTTGACTAATTAGGAAGGGTTCGGCCAAGTTAACATAACAGGTTCGTGACACCCTAAAGGTTTGATCAGAAAGATACGGGTTACAAGCTAGAGTTTCGGCCAAGAAGGAAGCAAGGTTCGCTGCTTTCTATGGTTCCACAGCCCAATGATACCATATAAGGCCTTACATACTACTTAAGACCCAATGATGCCATTTAATGCCTTACATACTATTTAAGCCCAGTGATACCATATAAGGCCTAACATACTATTTAAGGCCCAATGATACCATAAATGGCCTTACATACCACTTAAGGCCTAATAGTACCATATAAAGCCTTACATACCACTTAAGGCCTAACGATGCCATATAATACCTTACATACTATTTAAGCCCCATGATACCATATAAGGCCTTACATAATACTTAAGGCCCAATGATGCCATATAATGCCTTACATACTATATTAAGCCCCAATGATACCATATAAGGCCTAACATACAAGTTAAGGCCCAATTATACAATATAAGGCCTTTCACACCACTTGCCATATAATGCTTTACATACTATTTAAGCCCCAATGATACCTTAATAGCCCTAACATACTATTTAAGGCCCAATGATACCATATAAAGCCTTACATACCACTTAACGCCCAATGGTGCCATATAATGCCTTACAAACTATTTAAGCCCCAATGATACCATATAAGACCTTACACACTATTTACGGCCCAATGATACCATATAAGGCCTTACATACTATTTAAGGCCCAATGATACCATATAAGGCTTTACATACTATTTAAGACCCAATGATTCCATATAAGGCCTTACATACCACTTAAGGCACAATGAGGCCATATAATGCCTTATATAATATTTAAGCCCCAATGATACTATATAAGGCCTTACATACTATTTAAGGCCCAATGATACCATATAAGGCCTTACATACTATTTAAGCCCCACTGATACCATATAAGGCCAAACAAACTATTTAAGGCCCAATGATACTATATAAGGCCTTACATACCACTTAAGTCATAATGTTGCCATATACTTCCTTACATACTATTTAAGTCCTAATGATATCATATAAGGCCTTAAATACTAGTTAAGGCCCAATGATACCATATAAGGCCTTACATACTATTTAAGGCCCAATGATAACATATAAGGCCTTACATAATATTTAAAGCCCATTGATACCATATAAGGCCTTACATACTAATTAAGGCCCAATGATGCCATATAATGCCTTACATACTATTTAATCCCCAGTGATACCATATAAGGCCTAACATACTATTTAAGGCCCAATGATACCATACAAAGCCTTACATACCACTTAAGGTACAATAGTGCCATATAATGCCTTACAAACTACTTAAGCCCCAATGATACCATATAAGGCCTTACACACTATTTACGGCCCAATGATACCATATGAGGCCCTACTTACTATTTAGGGCCCAATAATACCATATAAGGCCTTACGTACAATTTAAGGCCCAATGATACCATATAAGGCCTTACATACTATTTAAAGCCCATTGATACCATATAAGGCCTTACATACTACTTAAGGCCTAATGACGCCATATAATGCCTTACATACTATTTAAGCCCTAGTGATACCATATAAGGCCTAACATACTATTTAAGGCCCAATGATAACATATTAAGCCATACATACCACTTAAGGCACAATGGTGCCATATAATGCCTTACAAAATATTTAAGCCCCAATGATACCATATAAGGCCTAACACACTATTTACGGCCCAATAATATCATATAAGGCCTTACATACTACTTAAGGCCCAATGATGCCATATAATGCCTTACATACTATTTAAACCCAGTGATATTATATAAGGCCTAACATACTATTTAAGGCCCAATGATACCATAAATGGCCTTACATACCACTTAAGGCCAAATAGTACCATATAAAGCCTTACATACCACTTAAGACCCAGTGATACCATATAAGGCCTAACATATTAGTTAAGGCCCAATGATACCATAAATGGCCTTTCATACCACTTAAGGTCCAATGATACCATATAAGGCCCAATGATACCCTATAAGGCCTAACGTACTAGTTAAGGCCCAATGATACTATATAAGAACTTACATACCACATAAGGCATAATGATGCCATATAATACCTTACATACTATTTCAGCCCTAATGATACTATAAAAGGCCTTACATACCATTTAAGGACCAATGATACCATATAATGCGTTACATACTACTTAAGCCCTAGTGATACCATAAAAGCCCTAACGTACTATAAAAGGCCCAATGATACCATATAAAGCCTTACATACCACTTAAGGCCCAATGGTGCCATATAATGCATTACAAACTATTTAAGCCCCAATGATACCATATAACGCCTTACATACTATTTAAAGCCCAATGATACCATATAAGGCTTTCCATATAAGGCCTTACATACTACTTACGTCCCAATGATGCCATACAATGCCTTAGACACTATTTAAGCGCTAATGATACCATATATGGCCTAACATACTATTTAAGGCCCAATGATACTACATCAGCCTTACATACCACTTAAGGCCCAATGAGGCCATATAATGCCTTACATACTATTTAAGCCCCAGTGATACCATATAAGGCCTAACATACTATTTAAGGCCCAATGATACCATACAAAGCCTTACATACCACTTAAGGCACAATGGTGCCATATAATGCCTTACAAACTATTAAGCCCCAATGATACCATAAAAGGCCTTTCACACCACTTGCCATATAATGCTTTACATACTATTTAAGCCCCAATGATACCATAATAGCCATAACATACTATTTAAGGCCCAATGATACCATATAAAGCCTTACATACCACTTAAGGCCTAATGGTGCCATATAATGCCTTACAAACTATTTAAGCCCCAATGATACCATATAAGGCCTTACATTCTATTTACGGCCCAATGATACCATATAAGGCCTTACATACTATTTAAGGCCCAATGATACCATATAAGGCTTTACATACTATTTAAGACCCAATGATTCCATATAAGGCCTTACATACCACTTAAGGCACAATGAGGCCATATAATGCCTTATATAACATTTAAGCCCCAATGATACTATATAAGGCCTTACATACTATTTAAGGCCCAATGATACTATATAAGGCCTTACATACCACTTAAGTCATAATGTTGCCATATACTTCCTTACATACTATTTAAGTCCTAATGATACCATATAGGGCCTTACATACTAGTTAAGGCCCAATGATACCATATAAGGCCTTACATACTATTTAAGGCCCAATGATAACATATAAGGCCTTACATAATATTTAAAGCCCATTGATACCATATAAGGCCTTACATACTACTTAAGGCCCAATGATGCCATATAATGCCTTACATAGTATTTAATCCCCAGTGATACCATATAAGGCCTAACATACTATTTAAGGCCCAATGATACCATACAAAGCCTTACATACCAGTTAAGGTACAATGGTGTCATATAATGCCTTACAAACTATTTAAGCCCCAATGATACCATATAAGGCCTTACACACTATTTACGGCGCAATGATACCATATGAGGCCCTACTTACTATTTAAGTCCCAATAATACCATATAAGGCCTTACGTACAATTTAAGGCCCAATGATACCATATAAGGCCTTACATACTATTTAAAGCCCATTGATACCATATAAGGCCTTACATACTACTTAAGGCCTAATGACGCCATATAATGCCTTACATACTATTTAAGCCCCAGTGATACCATATAAGGCCTAACATACTATTTAAGGCCCAATGATAACATATTAAGCCATACATACCACTTAAGGCACAATGGTGCCATATAATGCCTTACAAAATATTTAAGCCCCAATGATACCATATAAGGCCTAACACACTATTTACGGCCCAATAATATCATATAAGGCCTTACATACTACTTAAGGCCCAATGATGCCATATAATGCCTTACATACTATTTAAACCCAGTGATATTATATAAGGCCTAACATACTATTTAAGGCCCAATGATACCATAAATGGCCTTACATACCACTTAAGGCCAAATAGTACCATATAAAGCCTTACATACCACTTAAGACCCAGTGATACCATATAAGGCCTAACATATTATTTAAGGCCCAATGATACCATAAATGGCCTTTCATACCACTTAAGGTCCAATGATACCATATAAGGCCCAATGATACCCTATAAGGCCTAACGTACTAGTTAAGGCCCAATGATACTATATAAGAACTTACATACCACTTAAGGCATAATGATGCCATATAATACCTTACATACTATTTCAGCCCTAATGATACTATAAAAGGCCTTACATACCATTTAAGGACCAATGATACCATATAATGCGTTACATACTACTTAAGCCCTAGTGATACCATAAAAGCCCTAACATACTATAAAAGGCCCAATGATACCATATAAAGCCTTACATACCACTTAAGGCCCAATGGTGCCATATAATGCATTACAAACTATTTAAGCCCCAATGATACCATATAACGCCTTACATACTATTTAAAGCCCAATGATACCATATAAGGCTTTTCATACTATTTAAGACCCAGTTATTCCATATAAGGCCTTACATACTACTTACGTCCCAATGATGCCATACAATGCCTTAGACACTATTTAAGCGCTAATGATACCATATATGGCCTAACATACTATTTAAGGCCCAATGATACTACATCAGGCCTTACATACCACTTAAGGCCCAATGAGGCCATATAATGCCTTACATACTATTTAAGCCCCAGTGATACCATATAAGGCCTAACATACTATTTAAGGCCCAATGATACCATACAAAGCCTTACATACCACTTAAGGCACAATGGTGCCATATAATGCCTGACAAACTATTTAAGCCCCAATGATACCATAAAAGGCCTTTCACACCACTTGCCATATAATGCTTTACATACTATTTAAGCCCCAATGATACCATAATAGCCATAACATACTATTTAAGGCCCAATGATACCATATAAAGCCTTACATACCACTTAAGGCCTAATGGTGCCATATAATGCCTTACAAACTATTTAAGCCCCAATGATACCATATAAGGCCTTACATTCTATTTACGGCCCAATGATACCATATAAGGCCTTACATACTATTTAAGGCCCAATGATACCATATAAGGCTTTACATACTATTTAAGACCCAATGATTCCATATAAGGCCTTACATACCACTTAAGGCACAATGAGGCCATATAATGCCTTATATAACATTTAAGCCCCAATGATACTATATAAGGCCTTACATACTATTTAAGGCCCAATGATACTATATAAGGCCTTACATACCACTTAAGTCATAATGTTGCCATATACTTCCTTACATACTATTTAAGTCCTAATGATACCATATAGGGCCTTACATACTAGTTAAGGCCCAATGATACCATATAAGGCCTTACATACTATTTAAGGCCCAATGATAACATATATGGCCTTACATAATATTTAAAGCCCATTGATACCATATAAGGCCTTACATACTACTTAAGGCCCAATGATGCCATATAATGCCTTACATAGTATTTAATCCCCAGTGATACCATATAAGGCCTAACATACTATTTAAGGCCCAATGATACCATACAAAGCCTTACATACCACTTAAGGTACAATGGTGTCATATAATGCCTTACAAACTATTTAAGCCCCAATGATACCATATAAGGCCTTACACACTATTTACGGCGCAATGATACCATATGAGGCCCTACTTACTATTTAAGTCCCAATAATACCATATAAGGCCTTACGTACAATTTAAGGCCCAATGATACCATATAAGGCCTTACATACTATTTAAAGCCCATTGATACCATATAAGGCCTTACATACTACTTAAGGCCTAATGACGCCATATAATGCCTTACATACTATTTAAGCCCCAGTGATACCATATAAGTCCTAACATACTATTTAAGGCCCAATGATAACATATTAAGCCTTACATACCACTTAAGGCACAATGGTGCCATATAATGCCTTACAAAATATTTAAGCCCCAATGATACCATATAAGGCCTAACATACTATTTACGGCCCAATGATACCATATAAGGCCTTACATACTACTTAAGGCCAAATGATGCCATATAATGCCTTACATACTATTTAAACCCAGTGATATTATATAAGGCCTAACATACTATTTAAGGCCCAATGATACCATAAATGGCCTTACATACCACTTAAGGCCAAATAGTACCATATAAAGCCTTACATACCACTTAAGACCCAGTGATACCATATAAGGCCCAACATATTATTTAAGGCCCAATGAAACCATAAATGGCCTTTCATACCACTTAAGGTCCAATGATACCATATAAGGCCCAATGATACCCTATAAGGGCTAACGTACTAGTTAAGGCCCAATGATACTATATAAGAACTTACATACCACTTAAGGCCTAATGATGCCATATAATACCGTACATACTATTTCAGCCCTAATGATACTATAAAAGGCCTTACATACCATTTAAGGACCAATGATACCATATAATGCGTTACATACTACTTAAGCCCTAGTGATAACATAAAAGCCCTAACATACTATTTAAGGCCCAATGATACCATATAAAGCCTTACATACCACTTAAGGCCCAATGGTGCCATATAATGCCTTACAAACTATTTAAGCCCCAATGATACCATATAACGCCTTACATACTATTTAAAGCCCAATGATACCATATAAGGCTTTACATACTATTTAAGACCCAATTATTCCATATAAGGCCTTACATACTACTTACGTCCCAATGATGCCATACAATGCCTTACACACTATTTAAGCGCTAATGATACCATATATGGCCTAACATACTATTTAAGGCCCAATGATACTACATCAGGCCTTACATACCACTTAAGGCCCAATAAGGCCATATAATGCCTTACATACTATTTAAGCCCCAGTGATACCATATAAGGCCTAACATACTATTTAAGGCCCAATGATACCATACAAAGCCTTACATACCACTTAAGGCACAATGGTGCCATATAATGCCTTACAAACTATTTAAGCCCCAATGATACCATAAAAGGCCTTTCACACCACTTGCCATATAATGCTTTACATACTATTTAAGCCCCAATGATACCATAATAGCCATAACATACTATTTAAGGCCCAATGACACCATATAATGCCTTACAAACTATTTAAGCCCCAATGATACCATATAAGGCCTTACATACTATTTACGGCCCAATGATACCATATAAGGCCTTACATACTATTTAAGGCCCCATGATACCATATAAGGCTTTACATACTATTTAAGACCCAATGATTCCATATAAGGCCTTACATACCACTTAAGGCACAATAAGGCCATATAATGCCTTATATAATATATAAGCCCCAATGATACGATATAAGGCATTACATACTTTTTAAGGCCCAATTATACCATATAAGGCCTTACATACTATTTAAGCCCCACTGATACCATATAAGGCCTAACATACTATTTAAGGCCCAATGATACTATATAAGGCCTTACATACCACTTAAGTCATAATGTTGCCATATAGCTCCTTACATACTATTTAAGCCCTAATGATACCATATAAGGCCTTACATACTAGTTAAGGCCCAATGATACCATATAAGGCCTTACATACTATTTAAGGCCCAATGATGCCATATAATACCTTACATACTATTTCAGCCCTAATGATACTATAAAAGGCCTTGCATACCATTTAAGGACCAATGATACCATATAATGCGTTACATACTATTTAAGCCCCAGTGATACCATAAAAGCTCTAACATACTATTTAAGGCCCAATGATACCATATAAGGCTTTACATACTATTTAAGACCCAATTATTCTATATAAGGCCTTACATACTACTTACGTCCCAATGATGCCATACAATGCCTTACACACTATTTAAGCGCTAATGATACCATATATGGCCTAACATACTATTTAAGGCCCAATGATACTACATCAGGCCTTACATACCACTTAAGGCCCAATAAGGCCATATAATGCCTTACATACTATTTAAGCCCCAGTGATACCATATAAGGCCTAACATACTATTTAAGGCCCAATGATACCATACAAAGCCTTACATACCACTTAAGGCACAATGGTGCCATATAATGCCTTACAAACTATTTAAGCCCCAATGATACCATAAAAGGCCTTTCACACCACTTGCCATATAATGCTTTACATACTATTTAAGCCCCAATGATACCATAATAGCCATAACATACTATTTAAGGCCCAATGATACCATATAAAGCCTTACATACCACTTAAGGCCCAATGGTGCCATATAATGCCTTACAAACTATTTAATCCCCAATGATACCATATAAGGCCTTACATACTATTTACGGCCCAATGATACCATATAAGGCCTTACATACTATTTAAGGCCCCATGATACCATATAAGGCTTTACATACTATTTAAGACCCAATGATTCCATATAAGGCCTTACATACCACTTAAGGCACAATAAGGCCATATAATGCCTTATATAATATTTAAGCCCCAATGATACGATATAAGGCATTACATACTATTTAAGGCCCAATTATACCATATAAGGCCTTACATACTATTTAAGCCCCACTGATACCATATAAGGCCTAACATACTATTTAAGGCCCAATGATACTATATAAGGCCTTACATACCACTTAAGTCATAATGTTGCCATATAGCTCCTTACATACTATTTAAGCCCTAATGAT
Source organism: Mikania micrantha (assembly GCA_009363875.1). Taxonomy (NCBI): domain Eukaryota; kingdom Viridiplantae; phylum Streptophyta; class Magnoliopsida; order Asterales; family Asteraceae; genus Mikania; species Mikania micrantha. The sequence continues at coordinate 643,405 of CM018686.1, forward strand.
ACCATATAAGGCCTTACATACTAGTTAAGGCCCAATGATACCATATAAGGCCTTACATACTATTTAAGGCCCAATGATGCCATATAATACCTTACATACTATTTCAGCCCTAATGATACTATAAAAGGCCTTGCATACCATTTAAGGACCAATGATACCAAATAATGCGTTACATACTATTTAAGCCCCAGTGATACCATAAAAGCTCTAACATACTATTTAAGGCCCAATGACACCATATAAAGCCTTACATACCACTTAAGGCCCAATGGTGCCCTATAATGCCTTACAAACTATTTAAGCCCCAATGATACCATATAAGGCCTTACATACTATTTAAAGCCCAATGATACCATATCAGGCTTTACATACTATTTAAGACCCAATTATTCCATATAAGGCCTTACATACTACTTACGGCCCAATGATGCCATACAATGCCTTACACACTATTTAAGCCCTAATGATACCATATATGGCCTAACATACTATTTAAGGCCCGATGATACTACATGAGGCCTTACATACCACTTAAGGCCCAATGAGGCCATATAATGCCTTACATACTATTTAAGCCCCAATTATACCATATAAGTCCTTACATACTATTTAAGCCCCAATGATACTATATAAGGCCTTACATACTATTTAAGGCCCAATGATACAATATAACGCCTTTCAAACCACTTGCCATATAATGCTTTACATACTATTTAAGCCCCAATGATACCATAATAGCCATAACATACTATTTAAGGCCCAATGGTGCCATATAATGCCTTACAAACTATTTAAGCCCCGATGATACCATATAAGGCCTTACATGCTATTTACGGCCCAATGATACCATATAAGGCCTTACGTACTATTTAAGGCCCCATGATATCGTATAAGGCCTTACATACTTGTTAAGACCCAATGATTCCATATAAGGCCTTACATTCTACTTAAGGCCCAATGCTGCCATATAATGCCTTACACACTATTTAAGCCCTAATGATACCATATATGGCCTAACATACCATTTAAGGCCCAATGATAGTATATAAGGCCTTACATACAACTTAAGGCCCAATGAGGCCATATAATGCCTTACATACTATTTATGCACCAATGATACCATATAAGGCCTTACATACTATTTAAGGCCCAATGATACCATATATGGCCATACATACTATTTAAGCCCCAATGATACCATATAAGGCCTAACATACTATTTGAGGCCCAATGATACTATATAAGGCCTTACATACCACATAAGGCTCAATGATGCCATATAATGCCTTACATATTATTTAAGCCCTAATGATACCATATAAGGCCTTACATACTTTTTAAGGCCCAATGATACCATATAAGGCCTTACATACTATTTAAGGCCCAATGATACCATATAAGGCCTTAGATACTAATTAAGGCCCAATGATACCATATGAAGCCTTACATACTACTTAAGGCCCAATGATGCCATTTAATGCCTTACATACTATTTAAGCAGAGTGATACCATATAAGCCCTAACATACTATTTAAGGCCCAATGATACCATAAATGGCCTTACATACCACTTAAGGCCCAATAGTACCATCTAAAGCCTTACATACCACTTAAGGCCTAATGATGCCATATAATACCTTACATAGTATTTAAGCCCCCATGATACCGTGTAAGGCCTTACATAATACTTAAGGCCCAATGATGCCATATAATGCCTTACATACTATATTAAGCCCAATGATACCATATAAGGCCTAACATACAAGTTAAGGCCCAATGATACAATATAAGCCCTTTCACACCACTTGCCATATAATGCTTTACATACTATTTAAGCCCCAATGACACCATAAAAGCCCTAACATACTATTTAAAGCCCAATGATACCATATAATGCCTTACGTACCACTTAAGGCCCAATGGTGCCATATAATGCCTTACAAACTATTTAAGCCCCAATGATACCATATAAGGCCTTACATACTATTTACGGCCCAATGATACCATATAAGGCCTTACATACTATTTAAGGCCCAATGATACCAGATAAGGCTTTACATACTATTTAAGACCCGATGATTCCATATAAGGCCTTACATACCACTTAAGGCACAATGAGGCCATATAATGCCTTATATAATATTTAAGCCCCAATGATACTATATAAGGCCTTACATACTATTTAAGGCCCAATGTCACACCCCGAGCCGACTGGGTTGGATCGAAGTCCCCGTCGGGCGGAAGGTTCTCGGGGCACGATATCGTGAGTGATAATCGGGTTGATCAGATTGTTTACATAGCATCAATGTTAAGAATATCTAAAGCACAATTAACATTAAACTAGGATTACAAAGTTAAATTACAATATCAATGTTTGATAATTTAACTAAGTAAACCTATCCAAAAGAATCAAATGTTTTTATCTTGTATCTGTACAAGATATCAAAAGAGATTCGTATTAACTACAAAAGATGTGCTTTCAAAAGTCTGCTAGGTCCTCTAGTTGAGCTGCCTAGCATGCAATCCTAAGCCTTAGTTTATACCTGTGCATCACCTGAGAAAGCATGTAAGAAAAACAAAGTCAACACAATGGTTGGTGAGTTCATGTAGTTTATAAGTTTAAATAGCTTTAACAAAACTCATTTCGGTAAAACCTTAATCTTATTAACTCCACATGTAATATCCAAATCGGTATGCTTATATATAGGGCATACCCCTGAGTTGAGCCTACGACCCGCCCAGACGCCATCCTACCACATACTAATCCGCATATGACACTGTTGTTAATAATAATTAAGCATTTTACCTACCCTTCAATCTCGTTTCCCCATCATAGTTTAAGCATTTTGTTTGTAAGTTTTCCCATAGCATCCGTGAGTTTAGCTTGAGAGTCACCAGAATGGACAACTGAATGCTCGAAGGAATCCAGTATCAATCCATACCAGCACTAGGTGTAATTAGCAACTTAGGGGGAGATAGAGGATTTCCATGATGACACAAAGTCAACTAAGGATCACCAATATCGTCCTAGTTACTAATCACATGAGTAAATAGTTTTGGGAAACACTGCATGGCAAGCACTGAGAGGCCATCAGTCCGTTTCTTCGTTTCAGACCATGAAGGACACCCTATGGCAAGCACTGAGAGACCATAGTAGGTGCCTTCTAGTCCCGACTGTGAAGAACACATGAAGGCAAGCACTGAGAGACCAACTATTGTTCTTCAAGTCCCGACTAGGAAGAACACATGAAGGCAAGCACTGAGAGACCAACTATTGTTCGTCCATAGCCAATAGTTTTAGCATACAAGTTTATAGCATTCAAATAGTCCAGCATTTACGTAACTTGTACACAAGTACTAGCTTCACAACCGGTTAGGCAAGCACTGAGAGGCCAAACCGTTGTTTTAGTATGGCAAGCATATAAAGCATACAAAGTTTAGTGCATTCTGAGCATTTTAAGCATTTAGTATGTATGTATATAGCATTAGTGTTAGCTTAGAATCATTAGCATCTAGCATAACCCGTAGCATTAGCATTTAGCATAACCCGTAGCATTAGTTTGTAGCATAGCCCGTAGCATTAGCATTTAGCATAACCCGTAGCATTAGTTTGTAGCATAACCCGTAGCATTAGTTTGTAGCATAAACCCGTAGCATTAGCATTTAGCATAACCCGTAGCATTAGCATTTAGCATAACCCGTAGCATTAGCATTTAGCATAACCCGTAGCATTAGCATTTAGCATAACCCGTAGCATTAGCATTTAGCATAATCCATAGCATTAGTTTGTAGCAGAACCCGTAGCATTAGTTTGTAGCATAACCCGTAGCATTAGTTTGTAGTATAACCTGTAGCATTAGTTTTTAGCATAACCTGTAGCATTAGTTTGTAGCATAACCCGTAGCATTAGTTTTTAGCATAACCAGTAGCATTAGTTTGTAGAATAACCCGTAGCATTAGTTTGTAGCATAACCCGTAGCATTAGTTTTTAGCATAACCCGTAGCATTAGTTTTTAGCATAACCCGTTGCATTAGTTTGTAGCATAACCCGTAGCATTAGTTTGTAGCATAACCCGTAGCATTAGTTTTTAGCATAACCCGTAGCTTAACATTTAGCATAAGTATAAAAGCATATTTGCAACAGTTAAACATTTGTTTAAAAAGTTTAACATGCTTCTCAGTCCCGAAGTAAAACTCAAAATAGTTTGAAAAGGGACAATGAACTCACCTTGTTGTTGTGGTGGTTGACTAAGACTCAAGAATGCACGCGCTCGCTGTTGTTGTACTGATGTTGTATTCACAGTCCTGTGTTTGATTAAATGTTATTTGAGTTATGATCCCTTATTTGATTGTTCTTTTTGAAATCTGAGTTGTTAATTAAGTTGGTGTAGCGAAAATGACTCATTCTTGTGATTTTCATAAGAATGGCTCATGCTAATGAGTTTTCACTCAAATGAGTCATTCTCCCGAATGAGTCCCGAATGAGTCAGTCGCCGAATGAGTCTCCCGAATGAGTCCTCCCAATGAGTCTCCTGAATGACTCATTCTCCCGGCTCATACTCCCGGCTCATACTCCCGACTCATACTCTCCACTCATTCTCCACTCATTCTCCCGACTCATACTCCCGACTCATACTCCCGACTCATACTCCGGCCATTCGCCCGAATGGCTCATTCTCGTGGGCCATTCGCCGGAACGGGTTGGGAGAAGATGATTTCGAGGTATAGTCGTATATATAGTCGTTTTGAGTGGGTTTAGATGACTAAACTCATTTAGAAGGTGTATGGGTCGAAAAAGAGGCGTTTTAAACCGGTTAAAGTTCGGTTTTTGTCGGGTTTGTAGAAAACCCTAAAAACCGAAACTTCTCTCTAAGATTTCGAGAGTTTGAGATGGAGATAGGGCCGATCCTTGGTACCTTTGTGTAGGGAATGTCGAGAGCTTCGATTTGGCGCAAGAATGAGGTGATTTGGTTGAGTTTTGAGTGAGTTATGGTAGAGAGAAGGTAGAGAGAGAGTGGGTGGCCGGAAATGGTTTCTAGAGAGTGAAAGTGGAGGTGTTGAATGAGGAAGAAGCCTCATTTAGGGTATTATTACCCCGGGGGTGTTCGGGTTCGTTTCGGTTGCTCGGTTTTCGTCTTCGCGTATTTTTACGCGCGTGTTATTACGGTTACGTAATTAAATAATTGAACACGTAATTTAGTTTTTCTTGGATTATTTTTGATGAGTTTCAAAATTGTAAAACGTAAATATTATATTTTACTTATTTTTACCGTTTAGTTCATGATCAGACTGTTAAACCTCGTTAACGCGTCGTTTTACCATAATAGTTTATAAAATTCTTTTTAGGTCATAATTCCAAATAAATCTTTAAAATTTGTTATTTTTTTTCTTAATTTATTACCGTTTCGAAATCGTTAAATTATTACGTTTCGTCAGATCGCGTCACCTTCGCGCGTATTCGTTCGAATCGTCACCCGAACGAACACGACGATGGTTTCACTTTCTGATTCTTGTTTTCTACTTTTTAGTCATTATCTCAGAACGTTAAGCTTTCAGATTTATTCGTACAAATCGTCACCTATACGAATAATTCGTCGGTTTAGCATTCCGTAACAACAACCGCTATAGTTTTGTTTTGTTTAACCTCGCATACGTCTATACATAATATCACATTAACAAGCATCCATGTGTATGTTCAGTATCGTCTGATGTGTTTCTGACCGTTAAACCGTTAAGTCTAATCAGATTACAGAAACAATAGCATAATAGTTTAATATTGAGCATCCTGATATTAATCGTATAACAATAGTGTACGTAGTTTGTACCTGAGTTACTGTGTGTTTACTGTTCAGCTCACTGTTCCGGTGACGTTTCCGGCACAGATGTTACACCCAATGATACCATATAAGGCCTTACATACTATTTAAGCCCCACTGATACCATATAAGGCCTAACATACTATTTAAGGCCCAATGATACTATATAAGGCCATACATACCACTTAAGTCATAATGTTGCCATATACTTCCTTACATACTATTTAAGCCCTAATAATACCATATAAGGCCTTACAAACTAGTTAAGGTCCAATGATACCATATAAGGCCTTACATACTATTTAAGGCCCAATGATACCATATAAGGCCTTACATACTATTTAAAGCCCATTGATACCATATAAGGCCATACATACTACTTAAGGCCGAAGGATGCCATATAATGCCTTACATACTATTTAAGCCCCAGTGATACCATATAAGGCCTAACATACTATTTAAGGGCCAATGATACCATAGAAAGCCTTACATACCACTTAAGGCACAATGGTGCCATATAATGCCTTACAAACTATTTAAGCCCCAATGATACCATATAAGGCCTTACATACTATTTATGGCCCAAGGATACCACATAAGGCCCTACTTACTATTTAAGGCCCAATGATACCATATAAGGCCTTACATACTACTTAAGGCCCAATGATGCCATATAATGCCTTACATACTATTTAAACCAAGTGATATTATATAAGGCCTAACATACTGTTTAAGTCCCAATGATACCATAAATGGCCTTACATACCACTAAAGGCCAAATAGTACCATATAAAGCCTTACATACCACTTAAGACCCAGTGATACCATATATGGCCTAACATATTATTTAAGGCCCAATGATACCATATAAAGCTTTACATACCACTTAAGGCCCAATGGTGCCATATAATGCCTTACAAACTATTTAAGCCCTAATGATACTATAAAAGGCCTTACATACCATTTACGGACCAATGATACCATATAATGCGTTACATACTATTTAAGCCCCAGTGATACCATAAAAGCCCTAACATACTATTTAAGGCCCAATGATACCATTTAAAGCCTTACATACCACTTAAGGCCCAATGGTGCCATATAATGCCTTACAAACTATTTAAGCCCCAATGATACCATATAAGGCCTTACATACTATTTAAGGCCCAATGATACCATATAAGGCTTTACATACTATTTAAGACCCAATAATTCTATATGAGGCCTTAGATACTACTTACGGCCCAATGATGCCAGATAATGCCTTACACACTATTTAAGCCCTAATGATACCATATATGGCCTAACATACTATTTAAGGCCCAGTGATACTACATAAGGCCTTACATACCACTTAAGGCCCAATGAGGCCATATAATGCCTTACATACTATTTTAGGACCAATGACACCATATAAGGCCTTACATACTATTTAAGCCCCAATGAAACCATATAAGGCCTAACATACAAGTTAAGGCCCAATGATACAATATAAGGCCTTTCACACCACTTGCCATATAATGCTTTACATACTATATAAGCCCCAATGATACCATAATAGCCATAACATACTATTTAAGGCCCAATGATACCATATAAAGCCTTACAGACCACTTAAGGCCCAATGGTGCCATATAATGCCTTACAAACTATTTAAGCCCCAATGATACCATATAAGGCCTTATATACTATTTAAGGCCCAATGATACCATATAAGGCCTTACATACTATTTATGGTCCAATGATACCATATAAGGCTTTACATACTATTTAAGACCCAATGATTCCATATAATGCCTTACATACCACTTAAGGCACAATGAGGCCATATATTACCTTACATACTATTTAAGCCCCAATGATACTATATATGGCCTTACATACTATTTAAGGCCCAATGATACCGTATAAGGCCTTACATACTATTTAAGCCCCACTGATACCGTATAAGGCCTAACATACTATTTAAGGCACAATGATACTATATAAGGCCTTACATACCACTTAAGTCCCAATGATGCCATATACTTCCTTACATACTATTTAAGCCCTAATGATACCATATAAGGCCTTACATACTATTTAAGGCCCAATGATACCATATAAGGCCTTACATACTATTTAAGGCCCAATGATACCATATAAGGCCTTACATACTATTTAACGCCCAATGATACCATATCAGGCCTTACAAACTATTTAAGGCCCAATGATGCCATATAACGCCTTACTCACTATTTAAGCCCCAGTGATACGATATAAGGCCTAACATACTATTTAAGGCCCAAAGATACCATATAAAGCCTTACATGCCACTTAAGGCCCAATGGTGCCATATAATTCCTTACAAACTATTTAAGCCCCAATGACACCATATAAGGCCTTACGTACTATTTACGGCCCAATGATGCCATAGAAGGCATTACTTACTATTTATGGCCCAATGATACCATATAAGGCCTTACATACTACTTAAGGCCCAATGATGCCATATAATGCCTTACATACTATTTAAGCCCAATGATATCATATAAGGTCTAACATACTATTTAAGGCCGAATGATACCATAAATGGCCTTATATACCACTTAAGGCCAAATAGTACCATATAAAGCTTTACATACCACTTAAGACCCTGTGATACCATATAAGGCCTAACATATTATTTAAGGCCCAATGATACCATATAAGGCCTAATGATACCATAAATGGCCTAACATACTAGTTAAGGCCCAATGTTACTATATAAGGCCTTACATACCGCTTAAGGCCTAATGATGCCCGATAATACCTTACATACTATTTAAGCCCTAATGATACTATATAAGGCCTTACATACCATTTAAGGACCAATGATACCATATAATGCGTTACATACTATTTAAGCCCCAGTGATACCATAAAAGCCCTAACATACTATTTAAGGCCCAATGATACCATATAAATCCTTACATATCACTTAAAACCCCAATGATACCATAAAAGGCCTTTAATACTATTTACGGCCCAATGATACCATATAAAGCCTTACATACTATTTAAGGCCCAATGATACCATATAAGGCTTTACATACTATTTAAGACCCAATTATTCCATATAAGGCCTTACATACTACTTACGGCCCAATGATGCCATATAATGCCTTACACACTATTTAAGCCCTAATGACACCATATATGGCCTAACATACTATTTAAGGCCCAATGATGCTACATAAGGCCTTACATACCACTTAAGGCCCAATGAGGCCATATAATGCCTTACATACTATTTAAGCCCCAATGATACCATATAAGGCCTTACATACTATTAAAGGACCAATGACACCATATAAGGCCTTACACACTATTTGAACTCCAAAGATACCATATAATGCCTAACATACTATTTAAGGCCCAATGATACTATATAAGGCCTTACAAACCACTTAAGGCCCAATGTTGCCATATAATGCCTTACATATTATTTAAGGCCTAATGATACCATATAAGGCCTTACATACTATTTAAGGCCCAATGATACCATATAAGGCCTTACATACTATTTAAGCCCCAATGATACCATATAAGGCCTTACATACTAGTTAAGGCTCAATGATACCATATAAGGCCTTACATACTACTTAAGGCCCAAAGATGCCATATAATGCCTTACATACTATTTAAGCCCAGTGATACCATATAAGGCCTAACATACTATTTAAGGCCCAATGATACCATAATACTTTAGGCCCAATGATGCCATATAATACCTTACATACTATTTTTTGCCCCAATGATACCATATAAGGCCTAACATACAAGTTAAGGCCCAATCATACCATATAAGGGTTTAGATACTATTTAAGACCCAATGATTCCATATAAGGCCTTGCATACTACTTAAGGCCCAATGATGCCATATAATGCCTTACACACTATTCAAGCCTTAATGATACCATATATGGCCAAAGATACTATTTAAGGCCCAATGAGACTATATAAGGGCTAACATACCACTTTACGACCAATGGGGCCATATAATGCCTTACATAGTATTTAAGGCCCAATGATACCATATAAGGCCTTACATACTATTTAATGCCCAATGATACCATATAAGGCCTTACATACTATTTAACCCCCAATGATACCATATAAGGCCTTACATACTACTTAAGGCCCAATGATGCCATATATTGCCTTACATACTATTTAAGCCCCAGTGATACCATATAAGGCCTAACATACTATTTAATGCCCAACGATACCATAAATGGCCTTTAATACCACTTAAGGCCCAATGATACCATATAAGGCCTAACATAGCAGTTATGGCCTAATGATTCTATATAAGGCCTTACATACCACTTAAGGCCTAATGATGCCATATAATACCTTACATACTATTTGAGCCCAAATGATACTATATAAGGCCTTACATACCACTTAAGGCACAATGAGGCCATATAATGCCTTACATACTATTTAAGCCCCAATGATACTATATAAGGCCTTACATACTACTTAAGGCCTAATGATGCCATATAATACCTTACATACTATTTAAACCCAAATGATACTATATAAGGCCTTACATACCACTTAAGGCCCAATGGTGCCATATAATGCCTTACAAACTATTTAAGCCCCAATGATACCATATAAGGCCTTGCATACTATTTACGGCCCAATGATACCATATAAGGCCTTACATACTATTTAAGGCCCAATGATACCATATAAGGTTTTACATACTATTTAAGACCCAATGATTCCATATAAGGCCTTACATACCACTTAAGGCACAATGAGGCCATAAAATGCCTTACATACTATTTAAGCCCCAATGATACTATATAAGGCCTTACATACTATTTAAGGCCCAATGATGCCATATAATGCCTTACATACTATTTAAGCCCCAGTGATACCATATAAGTCCTAACATACTATTTAAGGCCCAATGATACCTTAAATGGCCTTACATACCACTTAAGGCCCAAAAGTACCATATAAAGCCTTAGATACCCCTTAAGGCCCAATGATGCCATATAAAGCCTTACAGATTATTTAAGACCCCATGATACCATATAAGGCCTTACATACTATTTTAGGCCCAATGATACCATATAAGGCCTTACATACTATTTAAGGCCCAACGATACCATATAAGGCCTTACATACCACTTAAGACCCAATGTCACACCCCGGGCCGACGGGAACGGATCGGGTTTTCCCCTCAGGCGGAAGGTTCCCGGGGCGCGATATCTTTGTGTGATAATCAAATGATCAGATTGTTTACGCAGCACATGATAGTTAAATGAGAAATGCTAATACTTCCATGACTTAGAATTACAAGATTAAATTATGAACAATGTATTGTTCCTAATTTAACCAAGTAAATCTATCAAAAGAATCAATGTAACTATATCTTGTATCTGTGCAAGATATACAAAAGATGATTCATGGTTTAGTCATCAAAAGTATGCAACATCAAAAGTCGCTAGGTCTTCTTAAAGTCCACTAGCTAGTCCGTGCATATAAATAGCTACACCTGTTCAATACCTGAGAAAACATGTATTTAAACAAAGTCAACACTAGGTTGGTGAGTTCATAAGTAAGTTAATTGAAAATCCTTGATTCATTCACATGCACATTCACAATGATAAATATGTTACTTGTATGCTATCTGTTTCTCCTGTTCACCCAATGGCTTCTCCATAGTTGTATGTGCAAAAGGTGTGACACCTGATCAAACATGCTTATATATAGGGCATACGAAAGGGTCAAGCCCAGACGCCATCCCACCACATGCTCAAACACGTCTCACACTACTTGCAATACAACTATGGGTTTCCATTTCCATTTCTCATGTTTATCTCCTCTTTGATCACCTGTGTTTCCATGTATAGAATAATATAATGATAGCGTTGTAGTTATGAAACCGAAGTATCGATAACTATTTATGTAAGAAGGATATTAGATTTATTTAAATCTGTTCCTTGTATTATTCTATTGTCTGCGTGTTAACTGTTGTTACACTTTTATTTATTAAAAGTGTTAGTTAACTGTTTGTAATGTAATCTCAATGCAACGTATAGAGACCAAAAGGAATCCATTGTGATCCTCACGTAATCAGATTACAATGCATTCGATTCACCTCTATTCCGCCGTGTGATCCCAAAGTCTCAATGCGGGATTGTTCTCATGTGATTAACAAAGTTGAATAAGAACTTGTCTTATTATATTATGTTAATCATGTGCGAATGATAAGAATCCTCATGAAGTTACGTTATCATGATTATCATTCACTGAAATCCATATGATCCCAAAGTCTCAATGTGGGTGTGACAACTAGTACCTGACCGCCCGGCAAGTCCGTACGGTACGTGTACTTTCTACAGTGACTATGTGTAATTACATGTGAATAAACAGTACTTGTATTAACAGAATCCTAAATACAAGAAACAGTTGTACGTATTTTCGTGTAAACTTAAATACTGTAAGTACAACATACATTTGAAACATTAGTTGTGTGTATTTAAGTGAAAACTTAAGTACAGTTTACACAACAGATCATGAGAAACAACAGTGTTCAAACAATTAACAGAAACAAATCGGTTGCGATTAGATATCCATAGATGACAGGAATCAGATGGCCGACAATTCAATGTGGAAACAATATGAAAACATGATGTTTAGTTGAGTTCGACAGTGAGGAAACACAATTTAAACATAAATTGCAGTGTCGTTTCAGAATAACGAACTGATAGTGTGTTTGCGTGGGTGACGATTAACACAAACATATCTATGAGTTTAACGTTCTGAAATGGTGACTGGAAAGTAGAAAACAAAAGTCAGAAAGCAAAACCATTGTCATGATCGTTAGGGTGACGATTCAGACGAATACGCGCGAAGGTGACGCGATCTGACGAAACGAAATAATTTAACGATTTCGAAACGGTAATAAATTAAGAAAAATAAATTTTAAAGATTTATTTGGAATTATTACCTAAAAAGAATTTTATAAACTATTATGGTAAAACGACGCGTGAACGAAGTTTAACGAGAACGAAACAGTAAAAAAAACATAAAATATAATATTTTACGTTTTACAATTTTGAAACTCATCAAAAATAATCGAAGAAAACTAAATTACGTGTTCAATTATTTAATTACGTAACCATAATAACACGCGCGTAAAAATACGCGGAGACGAAAACCGAGCAACCGAAACGAACCCGAACACCCTCGGAGTATAAATACCCTTAAAGAGTTCATCTTCTTCATTTTTACACACACACTCTCTCTCTAAAACCCTAATCCTGGCCACACTTTCTCTCTCTACCTTCTCTCTACCATAACTCACTCAAAACTCAACCAAATCACCTCATTCTTGCGCCAAATCGAAGCTCTCGACATTCCCTACACAAAGGTACCAAGGACCAGCCCTATCTCCATCTCAAACTCTTGAAATATTAGAGAGAAGTTTCGGTTTTTAGGGTTTTCTACAAACCCGACAAAAATCGAACTTTAGCCGGTTTAAAACACCCCTTTTTCGACCCATACACCTTCTAAATGAGTTTACTCATCTAAACCCACTCAAAACGACTATATATACGACTATACCTCGAAATCATGTTCTCCCATGGCAGAATACCCGTTCCAGCGAATGGCCCACGAGAATGCGCCATTCGGGCGAATGGCCGGAGTATGAGTCGGGAGTATGAGTCGGGAGTATGAGTCGGGAGAATGAGTCGGGATAATGAGTCGGGATAATGAGTCGGGAGAATGAGTGGAGAATGAGTCGGGAGAATGAGTGGAGAATGAGTCGGGAGAATGAGTGGAGAGTATGAGTCGGGAGTATGAGTCGGGAGTATGAGCCGGGAGAATGAGCCATTCGGGTGACTCATTCAGGCGAATGACTCATTCGGGCGAATGACTCATTCGGGACTCATTCGGGAGACTCATTCGGAGGACTCATTCGGGACTCATTCGGGACTCATTCGGGAGAACGACTCATTCGGGTGAAAACTCATTAGCATGAGCCATTCTTATGAAAATCACAAGAATGAGTCATTTTCACTACACCAACTCAGTTAACAACTCAGATTTCAAAAAGAACAATCAAATAAAGGATCATAACTCAAATAATGTTTAATCAAACACAGGACTGTGAATACAACATCAGTACGACAACAGTGAGCGCGTGCATTCTTGAGTCTTAGTCAACCACTACAACAACAAGGTGAGTTCATATGCCCCTTTTACTTTAATCTTAACTGATTTTAAACTCTCAGGGCTGAGAAACATGTTTACTTTTATTTATTTAAAAGTTTTGCTTAACATGTTATTTATACTTTGATTTAGATAATATTATAGTGTTTATTATCGCTTATCATTGTATGCATGCTTGTATGATCATGAGATAACAGGGAAACTCAGATGAATATGGTAATATAATTTCATAATCATCAACACTTGAATAACTTAGTTGTAAGATTTTATCTTATAACACTTAGTTATTCCTACATGAGCAAACATTGAGACAATTCATACACAAACAAACAATGAGAACTATTACAGTGAAACATGGTGACACTTCACAACACATGAATGAATAGAAGATAAAATATCTTCTTAATATCATTCCACATCATAATTGATTAAGTGTGATAAGCTAATTGCTTATAATACTTAATTTACACCTTAAAAACATACTATTGGATAGTATGATCGCATTGAGTACTTCACCGCCATACGTTGCTTAAGGGTATTAAGACTTGTTCTTAATACGGCTTAAGGATGTTATGGTGATCATATGGGTTCAAGCGAATGATGTCATGATAACGTAACTTCATGATGACAATATCATTCGTATTATGATTAACACAACGTAATAAGACAAGCTCTTATTCGACTTTGTTAATCACATTGAGATGTACATCATCCATCGTTACTTTTGTCTAGTAGACTGAGGAATTTATTTTCTCTCATGTCATATTACTAGTAATCGTTTCGATGAAGTCATTGGGAACGAACGGCGGGATAGAGGTGAATCGGGTGCATTGTAATCTGATTACGTGAGGATCACAATGGACTCCTTTTGGTCTCTATACGTTGCATTGAGATTACACTACAAACAGTTAACTAACACTTTTAATAATTTAAAAGTGTAACAACAGTTAACACACAGACGATACAATAATACAAGGAACAGATTAATTAAATCTAATATCCTTATTATACATAATGCTTATCAATACTTCGGTTTGATAACTACAACGCTATCATTATATTATTCTATTCACGATATCACAGGTGATCAATGGGACAAACATGTGAATTGGGAATGGAAATTAAATAGTTGTATTGCAAGTAGTGTGGAGTTCTTGTGGTGATGTGGTGGGATGTTGGCTAGGGCTTAGTTCCCTTACATATGCCCTATATATAAGCATCACTACTAGGATAATACGGTACTTGTAAATATAACTATTGAGGAGCCATTGGGAGAACAGGTGAACAAACAACATACAAGTAACATAATTATCATTGTGAATGTGCATGTGAATGAATCAAGGTTTTCAATTAACTTACTTATGAACTCACCAACCTAGTGTTGACTTTGTTTAAATACATGTTTTCTCAGGTGATGAACAGGTGTAGCTACATATATGCAAGCACTAAGCTAGTGGACTTTTAGAAGACCTAGCTTACTTTTGATTGCATACTTTTGGGATGACAAAACAGTGAATCACATTTGTATATCTTGTACAGATACAAGATATAAACTCATTGATTCTTTTTTATTAGATTTACTTAGTTAAATTATGATGGAATAATGTAATTTAACTTTGTAATTCTATTTCATGTCATGTTAGCAATTCTCATTTAATTATCATGTGCTATGTAAACAATCTGATCATTTGATTATCACTCACGATATCGCGCCCCGGGAACCTTCCGCCCGACGGGAAAACCCGATCCGTTCCCGCCGGCCTGGGGTGTGACAAATTGGTATCAGAGCCATAATTATAGAGAAATATAGGTCATATTACTTGAACGGTTTGGCCTAGACTATAACCTAGGGACCTTCATGTAGAAAATCATGTGACATAGGATTCTATTTGCATATGTCTTCTGCTTCTGATCACCGCACTAATCTATTTCTTTTCGGTTATGATCAGAATGCCGCCGAGAAGACAACCACCAGCTTTACTACCACTGCCACCAAATGATTTGGCGCCGCACTCATCTACGCCTTCACCATCTGACTCTCCTACACAACCACCTCCACCTCCTCCTCCACATGTCCCACCTCCACAGCCGCCACCACTTCATCAGTTGGACCCTGCTACTGTGGCACTGGCCACTCTTCTGACTAGCCATCTGAGGGATGTAATCCCGGAGATGATGAATCGGATCAACAACAACAATAACTGCAACAACGTTGCCAACTCATCTGTAGAAGGCAGCGGTAACACCCGACAGAATCAGGACTATGCCTACAAGAACTTTGTAGGTTGCAAGCCACCTAGTTTCAGTGGCAGTGAGGGTGCTGTCGGATTGATCCAGTGGATCGAGAAGATGGAAACCACCCTTGACATCAGTGGCTGTCCTGAGCATAACAGGGTTAAGTATGCTGCGGGTTCATTTCACAAGAGAGCGTTAACTTGGTGGAACGCTCAGGTTTCAATCAGAGGCCGGGATGAGGCCTAGGCTATGCCTTGGAATGACTTCAAGGCGATGTTGAGGGCAGAGTTTTGCCCAAGAAACGAACTGAAAAAGGTTGAGACTAAATTACTCAACCTAGTCATGATTGCCTCTGGGCATCTGGCCTACACCACCCGATTCCATGAGCTTGCTACATTGGCACCGGATGTGGTGCCAACATTGGAGAAGTGAATCGAACGGTACGTCGGGGGACTGCCGTCCTGCATTCAAGGGCACGTGATGTCTGCTCACCCTACCACTATGGAAATGGATGTTACTCTGTCAGCATCTCTGACAGACATGATGGTTGCTGCGAGGCATTTCAAGAAAGAGGCTGAAGCAGCCAAGGCTGGAACATCAAAGAAGTCGGATAAACGTCCGGCTAAGAAACAAAAGGTGGCAAGAAACTTTGCTGCCACTACTCAAGCCCCTATGCTCAATCAGCCACCACCACTACAAATCAAGAAACCATACACTGGCACTTCACCTTTGTGCAACTCATGCCAGTACCATCATCTACCAAACATCCCGTGCAAACACTACACTAACTGTGGAAGGTTTGGACACTGGTTCAACAGCTGCAGGAGCCCGAGAGCTCCAAACAGAAACAACAATGCAGCTACTACTGCTGCTGCTGCAGATCCTAGGTCTTGCTACAACTGTGGCGAACCAGGACATTTCTCTCGGGATTGTCCCAAGAGAAACCAACAAGGGGCTCAAGCACCAAGAGGAAGAGCCTTTCAGATAGGAGCTGCTGCTGCTCGACAAGACCCGAACATGATCACGGGTACATTTCTCTTATCTGACTTCTATGCATCCATATTATTTGACACTGGTGCGGATAAGAGTTTCATCTCATCCGACTTTGCATGCCATCTTGATTATGTTAAGGAATTGTTAGACTCCCCTTATACTATTAAGATAGCTAACGGCAAACAGATTACAGTTGACACAGTACTTAGGAATTGCCCACTAACACTTGGTGATCATACATTCTCCATTGACTTGATACCGATGGAGCTGGGCAGTTTCGACATCATCGGCATGGATTGGCTATCTCTTAACAGAGTTGAGTTCATCTGTTCCGATAAACTACTACGCATTCCAGTGGAGAACAATGAGATCTTGGAGATTCGTGGAGACCAAGCGAAACGCAGTGTCAAGATAATATCATGCATGAAGGCTCGTAAGTACCTCTGAAAACAATGTGTTGCATTCCTAGCTCACGTGCTCGAGAAAGACAAGAAAATAATCAAGATTCAAGACGTGCCAATTGTGAGAGACTATACAGAAGTATATCCGGATGAGTTACCAGGATTGCCACCCGAGAGATCGGTGCAGTTCCGAATCGATTTGATTCCGGGAGCAACTCCGGTAGCTAAGTCTCCTTATAGACTCGCACCATCTGAAATGCAGGAGTTTTCCAATCAGTTACAGGAGTTACTTGATAAAGGATTCATCTGACCGAGCTTTTCCTCGTGGGAGCTCCGGTTCTTTTTTTGAAAAAGAAGGATGGAACTTTCAGAATGTGCATTGACTATCGAGAACTCAACAAACTCACCATCAAGAATCGGTACCCGTTACCGAGGATTGATGATTTGCTTGATCAGTTACAGGGAGCACAGTACTTTTCAAAGATAGACCTGAGATTAGGCTATCATCTGCTCCGGATTCAAGAGGAAGACATACCAAAGACGGCCTTTCGTACCCGATATGGTCATTACGAGTTCATGGTGATGCCATTCGGATTGACGAACGCACCGGCTGTGTTCATGGATTTGATGAACCGGGTGTGCAAGCCGTATGTAGATCAGTTTGTAATCGTCTTCATTGATGATATACTGATTTATTCAAGGAACGAGAAAGAACATGAACAACACCTCAAGACAGTTTTGGAGCTTCTGAAAGAAGAACGACTCTATGCCAAATTCTCCAAGTGTGAATTTTGGTTAAGAGAAGTTCAGTTTTTGGGTCATGTGATTAACAGTAATGGTATTCACGTGGATCCTGCCAAAGATTGAAGCGATCAAGAACTGGGATGTGCCTACAACACCGACAGAGATCCGATCATTCTTGGGATTGGCAGGTTATTACAGGAGATTCATTTCGAACTTCTCTAAGATAGCCTTGCCTCTCACCAAGCTCACACAGAAGTCTAAACCTTTTGTGTGGACTCAGAAACAAGAAGAGGCGTTCCAGACATTGAAACAAAGATTGTGCAATGCTCCAATCTTAACATTTCCAGAAGGCAATGATGACTTTGTAGTTTATTGTGATGCTTCCCACCAGGGACTCGGATGTGTTTTGATGCAACGAGACAAAGTCATTGCTTATGCCTCACGATAGCTGAAGATACACGAGAAGAATTACACGACACATGACTTAGAACTGGGAGCTGTTGTTTTTGCATTAAAGATTTGGAGACACTACCTGTATGGTACCAAGTGCACTATCTTCACAGATCACAAGAGTTTACAGCACATATTTGATCAGAAGGAGCTTAACATTAGACAGAGACGTTGGGTTGAGCTCCTGAACGATTACGATTGTGTGATCAAATACCATCCGGGCAAAGAAAATGTCGTTGCAGATGCTTTGAGTCGGAATGAAAGAGTCAAACCCTTACGTGTTCGCGCAATGGGAATGACTTTGCAAACAAGTCTGAGAGATCACATTTTACAAGCACAACAAGAAGCAGTAGCAAGAGGCAATTTGAAACTAGAGCTTGATTGTGGAGCCGAGAAACATCTCAAGACAAAACAAGATGGAGTTATCTATTACTTGGATCGTGTTTGGATTCCATCAGTAGAGGAACTTCGAACACTCATACTTGACGAGGCACACAAGACACGTTATTCAGTTCATGCTGGTGCTGATAAGATGTACCAAGATCTTAGGTCATTTTATTGGTGGCCGGGTATGAAGAAAGACATTGCCACTTATGTTGGCAAATGCATCACATGTGCCAAAGTCAAAGAAGAACACCAGAAACCTTCGGGTTTACTGGAACAACCGGAGATTCCACAATGGAAGTGGGAACAAATAGCTATGGATTTCATTACCAAGCTACCCCGCACTTCCAGCGGATACAATTCTATTTGGGTCATCATTGATAGATTGACCAAGTCCGCACACTTCGCCAATTAGAGAGACATACAAGATGGAGAAACTAGCGAGGCTATACATTGACGAAATAGTAGTAAGGCACGGGGTGCCTTTGTCTATTATTTCAGACCGGGACAGTCGATTTACTTCGCGGTTCTGACAATCATTGCAACAATCCTTAGGGACAAGTGTTAACTTGAGCACCGCTTATCATCCACAAACGGATGGACAAAGCGAACGCACCATTCAAACCCTAGAGGATATGTTGAGAACATGCATCCTAGACTTCGGTGGAAGTTGGGACACACACTTACCACTCATTGAGTTCTCCTACAACAATAGCTACCACAGCAGCATTGGATGTGCTCCTTTTGAAGCACTTTATGGTAGAAAATGTCGGTCTCCAATTTGTTGGACCGAAGTGGGAGGCAACAGAATAACTGGGCCTGAGCTTATTCAGGAAACTACTGATAAGATTGCCCAGATACAACAACGATTACAAGCAACACGTAGCCACCAAAAGAGTTACGCAGACAAACGGCGCAAGCCTTTGGAATTCGATGTGGGTGACCGAGTCATGTTAAAGGTGTCCCCATGGAAAGGCGTAGTTCGTTTTGGGGGCTAAAGGCAAGCTAGCACCTAGGTATGTCGGACCGTTTGAGATTACTCAACGCATAGGTCCTGTGGCATACAGACTCAGACTCCCTGACGAGCTCAGCGGAGTACACGATGTGTTTCATTTATCAAATCTCACAAAGGTGCTTGGTAGACGAATCATTAATCATACCATTAGAAGAGATACAAGTTGATGAACAATTACATTTCATTAAAGAACCTGTAGAGATAATGGAACGTGAAGTCAAGAGACTGAAACGAAGCCGTATCCCTATTGTAAAGGTTCGATGGAACTCCATGCGTGGACCAGAATTTACCTGGGAATGCGAGGACAACATGAAGACAAAGTATCCCCATCTGTTCGAGAATTGAAGCCCGACTTTGATGATTAAATTTCGGGACGAAATTCCTTTAACAAGGGGAGACTGTGACAACTAGTACCTGACCGCCCGGCAAGTCCGTACAGTACGTGTACTTTCTACAGTGACTATGTGTAATTAAATGTGAATAAACAGTACTTGTATTAACAGAATCCTAAATACAAGAAACAGTTGTACGTATTTTTGTGTAAACTTAAATACTGTAAGTACAACATACATTTGAAACATTAGTTGTGTGTATTTAAGTGAAAACTTAAGTACAGTTAACACAACAGATCATGAGAAACAATAGTGTTCAAACAATTAACAGAAACAAATCGGTTGCGATCTGATATCCATAGATGACAGGAATCAGATGGCCGACAATTCAATGTGGAAACAATGTGAAAACACGATGTTTAGTTGAGTCCGACAGTGAGGAAACACAATTTAAACATAAATTGCAGTGTCGTTTCAGAATAACGAACTGACAGTGTGTTTGCGTGGGTGACGATTCATACAAACATATCTATGAGTTTAACGTTATGAAATGGTGACTGGAAAGTAGAAAACAAAAGTCAGAAAGCCAAACCATTGTCGTGATCGTTAGGGTGACGATTCAGACGAATACGCGCGAAGGTGACGCGATCTGACGAAACGAAATAATTTAACGATTTCGAAACGGTAATAAATTAAGAAAAATAAATTTTAAAGATTTATTTGGAATTATTACCTAAAAAGAATTTTATAAACTATTATGGTAAAACGACGCGTTAACGAAGTTTAACGGTCTGATCGCGAACGAAACAGTAAAAAAAACGTAAAATATAATATTTTACGTTTTACAATTTTGAAACTCATCAAAAATAATCCAAGAAAACTAAATTACGTGTTCAATTATTTAATTACGTAACCGTAATAACACGCGCGTAAAAATACGCGGAGACGAAAACCGAGCAACCGAAACGAACCCGAACACCCTCGGAGTATAAATACCCTTAAAGAGTTCATCTTCTTCATTTTTACACACACACACTCTCTCTCTCTCTAAAACCCTAATCCCCGCCACACTTTCTCTCTCTACCTTCTCTCTACCAAGGATCGGCCTTATCTCCATCTCAAACTCTTGAAATCTTAGAGAGAAGTTTCGGTTTTTAGGGTTTTCTACAAACCCGACAAAAATCGAACTTTAGCCGGTTTAAAACACCCCTTTTTCGACCCATACACCTTCTAAATGAGTTTACTCATCTAAACCCACTCAAAACGACTATATATACGACTATACCTCGAAATCATGTTCTCCAATGGCAGAATACCCGTTCCAGCGAATGGCCCACGAGAATGCGCCATTCGGGCGAATGGCCGGAGTATGAGTCGAGAGTATGAGTCGGGAGTATGAGTCGGGAGTATGAGTCGGGAGAATGAGTCGGGATAATGAGTCGGGATAATGAGTCGGGAGAATGAGTGGAGAATGAGTCGGGAGAATGAGTGGAGAATGAGTCGGGAGAATGAGTGGAGAATGAGTCGGGAGAATGAGTGGAGAGTATGAGTCGGGAGTATGAGTCGGGAGTATGAGCCGGGAGAATGAGCCATTCGGGTGACTCATTCAGGCGAATGACTCATTCGGGCGAATGACTCATTCGGGACTCTTCGGGAGACTCATTCGGGAGACTCATTCGGAGGACTCATTCGGCGACTGACTCATTCGGGACTCATTCGGGACTCATTCGGGAGAACGACTCATTCGGGTGAAAACTCATTAGCATGAGCCATTCTTATGAAAATCACAAGAATGAGTCATTTTCACTACACCAACTCAGTTAACAACTCAGATTTCAAAAAGAACAATCAAATAAAGGATCATAACTCAAATAATGTTTAATCAAACACAGGACTGTGAATACAACATCAGTACGACAACAGTGAGCGCGTGCATTCTTGAGTCTTAGTCAACCACTACAACAACAAGGTGAGTTCATATGCCCCTTTTACTTTAATCTTAACTGATTTTAAACTCTCAGGGCTGAGAAACATGTTTACTTTTATTTATTTAAAAGTTTTGCTTAACATGTTATTTATACTTTGATTTAGATAATATTATAGTGTTTATTATCGCTTATCATTGTATGCATGCTTGTATGATCATGAGATAACAGGGAAACTCAGATGAATATGGTAATATAATTTCATAATCATCAACACTTGAATAACTTAGTTGTAAGATTTTATCTTATAACACTTAGTTATTCCTACATGAGCAAACATTGAGACAATTCATACACAAACAAACAATGAGAACTATTACAGTGAAACATGGTGACACTTCACAACACATGAATGAATAGAAGATAAAATATCTTCTTAATATCATTCCACATCATAATTGATTAAGTGTGATAAGCTAATTGCTTATAATACTTAATTTACACCTTAAAAACATACTATTGGATAGTATGATCGCATTGAGTACTTCACCGCCATACGTTGCTTAAGGGTATTAAGACTTGTTCTTAATACGGCTTAAGGATGTTATGGTGATCATATGGGTTCAAGCGAATGATGTCATGATAACGTAACTTCATGATGACAATATCATTCGTATTATGATTAACACAACGTAATAAGACAAGCTCTTATTCGACTTTGTTAATCACATTGAGATGTACATCATCCATCGTTACTTTTGTCTAGTAGACTGAGGAATTTATTTTCTCTCATGTCATATTACTAGTAATCGTTTCGATGAAGTCATTGGGAACGCACGGCGGGATAGAGGTGAATCGGGTGCATTGTAATCTGATTACGTGAGGATCACAATGGACTCCTTTTGGTCTCTATACGTTGCATTGAGATTACACTACAAACAGTTAACTAACACTTTTAATAATTTAAAAGTGTAACAACAGTTAACACATAGACGATACAATAATACAAGGAACAGATTAATTAAATCTAATATCCTTATTATACATAATGCTTATCAATACTTCGGTTTGATAACTACAACGCTATCATTATATTATTCTATTCATGATATCACAGGTGATCAATGGGACAAACATGTGAATTGGGAATGGAAAATCAATAGTTGTATTGAAAGTAGTGTGGAGTTCTTGTGGTGATGTGGTGGGATGTTGGCTAGGGCTTAGTTCCCTTACATATGCCCTATATATAAGCATCACTACTAGGATAATACGGTACTTGTAAATATAACTATTGAGGAGCCATTGGGAGAACAGGTGAACAAACAACATACAAGTAACATAATTATCATTGTGAATGTGCATGTGAATGAATCAAGGTTTTCAATTAACTTACTTATGAACTCACCAACCTAGTGTTGACTTTGTTTAAATACATGTTTTCTCAGGTGATGAACAGGTGTAGCTACATATATGCAAGCACTAAGCTAGTGGACTTTTAGAAGACCTAGCTTACTTTTGATTGCATACTTTTGGGATGACAAAACAGTGAATCACATTTGTATATCTTGTACAGATACAAGATATAAACTCATTGATTCTTTTTTATTAGATTTACTTAGTTAAATTATGATGGAACAATGTAATTTAACTTTGTAATTCTATTTCATGTCATGTTAGCAATTCTCATTTAATTATCATGTGCTATGTAAACAATCTGATCATTTGATTATCACTCATGATATCGCGCCCCGGGAACCTTCCGCCCGACGGGAAAACCCGATCCGTTCCCGCCGGCCTGGGGTGTGACAGTGGGATTGTTCTAATGTGATTAACAGAGTTGAGTAAGAACTCGTCTTATTACATTATAGTAATCATTTGTGAATGATAAGAATCCTCATGAAGTTACGTTATCATGATCATCATTCAATGAAATCCATATGATCCCAAAGCCTCAATGTGGGATTGTTCTAATGTGATTAACAGAGTTGAATAAGAGCTCGTCTTATTACATTATGTTAATCATGTGTGAATGATAAGAATCCTCATGAAGTTACGTTATCATGATCATCATTCACTGAAATCCATATGTTCACCATGTAATCTTTAAGCCGTAGTAAGAACATGTCTTATTACCCTTAACTGACGCAGGTGATGGATAATCATTGCGATCATACTATCACATAGTATGTTTTTAAGTTGTAGACTAAGTGTTATAAGTACTTGACTTATCACACTTAATCAATTATAATGTGGAATGATACTAAGAAGATATTATATCTTCTAATCATTCATGTGTTGTGAAGTGTCACCATTTCCACTGTAGTAGTTCTCATTGTTTGTCTGTGTATGAATTGTCTCAATGTTTGCTCTTGTAGGAATAACTAAGTGTGTTAAGATAAAATCTTACAACTATGTTATTCAAATGTGTTGATGATTATGAAATTATATTATCATATTCATCTGAGTTTCCCTGTTATCTCATGATCATACAAGCATGCATACAATGATAAGCGATAATAAACACTTTAATATTATCTAAATCAAAGTATAAATAACATGTTAAGAACAACTTTTAAATAAATAAAAGTAAACATGTTTCTCAGCCCCGAGAGTTTAAAATCAGTTATGATTAAAGAAAAAGGGCCTATGAACTCACCTTGTTGTTGTAGTGGTTGACTAAGACTCAAGAATATACGCGCTCGCTGTTGTTGTACTGATGTTGTATTCACAGTCCGGTGTTTGATTAAATGTTATTTGAGTTATGATCCCTTATTTGATTGTTCTTTTTGAAATATGAGTTGTTAATTGAGTTGGTGTAGTGAAAATGACTCATTCTTGTGATTTTCATAAGAATGGCTCATGCTAATGAGTTTTCACCCGAATGAGTCTCTCGCATGAGTCCTCCGAATGAGTCCCGAATGAGTCATTCGCCGAATGAGTCTCCCGAATGAGTCCTCCGAATGAGTCTCCCGAATGACTCATTATCCCGGCTCATACTCCCGACTCATACTCTCCACTCATTCTCCCGACTCATTCTCCACTCATTGTCCCGACTCATTCTCCACTCATTCTCCCGACTCATACTCCCGACTCATACTCCGGCCATTCGCCCGAATGGCTCATTCTCGTGGGCCATTCGCCGGAACGGGTTGGGAGAAGATGATTTCGAGGTATAGTCGTATATATAGTCGTTTTGAGTGGGTTTAGATGAGTAAACTCATTTAGAAGGTGTATGGGTCGAAAAAGGGGCGTTTTAAACCGGCTAAAGTTCGGTTTCTGTCGGGTTTGTAGGAAACCCTAAAAACTGAAACTTCTCTCAAAGATTTCGAGAGTTTGAGATGGAGATAGGGCCAATCCTTGGTACCTTTGTGTAGGGAATGTCGAGAGCTTCGATTTGGCGCAAAAATGAGGTGATTTGGTTGAGATTTGAGTGAGTTATGGTAGAGAGAAGGTAGAGAGAGAAAGTGTGGCCGAAAATGGTTTCTAGAGAGAGAAAGTGGAGGTGTTGAATGAGGAAAAAGCCTCATTTAGGGTATTTATACCCCGAGGGTGTTCGGGTTCGTTTCGGTTGCTCGGTTTTCGTCTTCGCGTATTTTTACGCGCGTGTTATTACGGTTACGTAATTAAATAATTGAACACGTAATTTAGTTTTCTTGGATTATTTTTGATGAGCTTCAAAATTGTAAAACGTAAAATATTATTTTTACTTATTTTTACTGTTTCGATCGCGATCAGACCGTTAAACCTCGTTAACGCGTAGTTTTACCAAAATAGTTTATAAAATTCTTTTAGGTAATAATTCCAAATAAATCTTTAAAATTTATTTTCTTAATTTATTACCGTTTCGAAATAGTTAAATTATTCCGTTTCGTCAGATCGCGTCAACTTCGCGCGTATTCGTTCGAATCGTCACCCGATCGAACACGACGATTGTTTTGCTTTCTGACTTTTGGTTTCTACTTGTCAGTCATCATTTCAGAACGTTAAACTCACAGATATGTTTGTGTGAATCGTCACCCACGCAAACACACTGTCAGTTCGTTATTCTGAAACGACACTGATATTATGTTTTGAATTGTGTTTCATCAATAACGGACTCAACTAAACTTCATGTTTTTACATTGTTTTCGTAACGAATTATCGGCCATCTGATTCCTGTCATCTATTGATATCAGATCGCAACCGATTTGTTCTTGTTAATTGTTTGAACACTGTTGTTTCTCGCGATCTGTTGTGTTAACTGTACTTAGGTTTTCACGTAAATACACACAACTAATGTTCCAAATGTATGTTGTACTTTCAGTATTTAAGTTTACACGAAAATACGTACAACGGTTTCTTGTATTTAGAATCCTGTTAATACAAGTACTGTTTACACACATGTAATTACACATAGTTACTGTTGATAGTACACGTACCGTACGGACTTGCCGGTCAGTCAGGTACTAGTTGTCACAGTCTCCCCTTGTTAAAGAAATTTCGTCCCGAAATTTAAGCATCAAAGTCGGGCTTCAATTCTCGAACAAGTGGGGATACTTTGTCTTCATGTTGTCCTCGTGCTCCAAGGTAAATTCTGGTCCACGCTTGGAGTTCCATCGAACCTTTATAATAGGGATACGGCTTCGTTTCAGTTTCTTAACTTCACGTTCCATAATCTCTACAGGTTCTTCAATGAAATGTAGTTGTTCGTCAACTTGTATCTCTTCCAATGGTATGATCAATGTTTCGTTTGCTAAGCACCTCTTGAGATTTGATACATGAAACACATCATGTACTCCGCTGAGCTCGTCAGGGAGTCTGAGTCTGTATGCCACAGGACCTATGCGTTGAGTAATCTCAAATGGTCTGACATACCTAGGTGCTAGCTTGCATTTAGCCCCAAACCGAACTACGCCTTTCCATGGGGACACTTTCAACATCGAATTCCAAAGGCTTGCGCCGTTTGTCTGCGTAACTCTTTTGGCGGCTACGTGTTGCTTGTAATCTCTGTTGTATCTGGGCAATCTTATCAGTAGTTTCCTGAATAAGTTCAAGCCCAGTGATTCTGTTGTCTCCCACTTCGGTCCAACAAATTGGAGACCGACATTTTCTACCATAAAGTGCTTCAAACGGAGCACATCCAATGCTGTTGTGGTAGCTATTGTTGTAGGATAACTCAATGAGTGTTAAGTGTGTGTCCCAACTTCCACCGAAGTCTAGGATGCATGTTCTCAACGTATCCTTTAGGGTTTGAATGGTGCGCATGTCCATCCGTTTGTGGATGATAAGCAGTGCTCAAGTTAACATTTGTCCCTAAGGATTGTTGTAGTGATTGCCAGAACCGCGAAGTAAATCAACTGTCCCGGTCTGAAATAATAGACAATGGCACCCTGTGCCTTACTACTATTTCATCAATGTACAGTCTCGCTAGTTTCTCCAACTTGTATGTGTCTCTGATCGGCAAGAAGTGTGCGGACTTGGTCAATCTATCAATGATGACCCAAATCGAATCGTGTCTGCTGGAAGTGCGGGGTAGCTTGGTAATGAAATCCATAGCTATTTGTTCCCACTTCCATTGTGGTATCTCTGGTTGTTCCAGCAAACCCGAAGGTTTCTGGTGTTCAGCTTTGACTTTGGCACATGTGATGCATTTTCCAACATAAGTGGCAACATCTTTCTTCATACCCGGCCACCAATAAAATGACCTAAGATCTTGGTACATTTTATCGGCACCAGGATGAACTGAATAACGTGTCTTGTGTGCCTCGTCAAGTATGAGTGTTCGAAGTTCATCTACTGCCGGGATCCAAACACGATCCAAATAAAAGATAACTCCATCTTGTTTTGTCTTGAAGTGTTTCTCGGCTTCACAATCGAGCTCGCATTTCAGATTATCTCTTGCCACTGCTTCTTGTTGTGCTTGTATGATGTGTTCTCTCAAACTTGTTTGCACGATCATTCCCATGGCTCGAACGCGTAAGGGTTTGACTCTCTCCTTCCAGCTCAAAGCATCTGCCACAACATTTGCCTTGCACGGATGGTATTTGATCACACAATCGTAATCGTTCAGGAGCTCAACCCAACGTCTCTGTCTCATGTTAAGCTCCTTCTGATCAAATATGTGCTGTAAACTCTTGTGATCTGTGAAGATAGTGCACTTAGTACCATACAGGTAGTGTCTCCAAATCTTTAATGCAAAAACAACAGCTCCCAGTTCGAGATCGTGTGTTGTGTAATTCTTCTCATGTATCTTCAGCTGTCTTGAGGCATAAGCAATGACTTTGTCTCGTTGCATCAAAACACATCCGAGTCCCTGATGGGAAGCATCGCAATAAACTACAAAGTCATCATTACCTTCTGGGAGTGTTAAGATTGGAGCATTGCACAATCTTTGTTTCAATGTCTGGAATGCCTCCTCTTGTTTATGAGTCCACACAAAAGGTTCAGACTTCTGTGTGAGCTTGGTGAGAGGCAAGGCTATCTTAGAGAAATTCGAAATGAATCTCCTGTAATAACCTGCCAATCCCAGGAATGATCTGATCTCTGTCGGTGTTGTAGGCACATCCCAGTTCTTGATTGCTTCAATCTTGGCAGGATCCACGTGAATACCATCACTGTTAATCACGTGACCCGAGAACTGAACTTCCCTTAACCAAAATTCGCACTTGGAGAATTTGGCATAGAGTCGTTCCTCTTTCAGAAGTTCCAAGACTGTTTTGAGGTGTTGTTCATGTTCCTTTTCGGTTCTTGAATAAATCAGTATATCATCAATAAAGACGATAACGAACTGATCTAAATACGTCTTGCACACCCGGTTCATCAAATCCATGAACACAGCCGGTGCGTTCGTCAGTCCGAATGGCATCACCATGAATTCGTAGTGACCATATCGGGTACGAAATGCCGTCTTTGGTATGTCTTCCTCTTGAATCCGGAGCTGGTGATAACCTGATCTCAGGTCTATCTTTGAGAAGTATTGTCCTCCCTGTAACTGATCAAACAAATCATCAATCCTCGGTAACGGGTACCGATTCTTGATAGTGAGTTTGTTGAGCTTTCTATAATCAATACACATTCTGAAAGATCCATCCTTCTTCATAACAAAAAAACCAGAGCTCCCCACGGGGGAAAGCTCGGTCGGATGAACCCTTTGTCGAGTAACTCTTGTAATTGATTGGACAACTCCTGCATTTCTGATGGTGCAAGTCTATAAGAAGACTTAGCTATAGGAGTCACTCTCGGAATCAAATCAATTCGTAACTGCACCGATCTCTAGGGTGGCAGTCCCGGTAACTCATCCAGAAATACGTCCGCATAGTCTCTCACAATTGGCTCGTCTTGAATCTTGATTGCCTTAACGTACACTATTATTCTGACACGACGTTTCACTTGATCTCCATGAATCTCCAGGAATTGATCGTTCTCCATTCAAGCGTAGATATTAATTATGCTACATTCTATTATCTGATTGGCACCTAATTAATCTATAGTTATCCTTAGTTATGTTACTAATTCCCTATAATATATATAAAATTTTAATATCCTACATAATTTAATACACATGGTAAAAATTGACATACCTTCGGAGTCATCCGACTCCGTGTGAACATCTGGTGCTGGTAGGGCGAGTAGTTCCTCGGTGTTGGCTGATGCAGTTGGAACTGTTGAAATTGCTGGAGACTTCCTCATAGGGCAGTCTCTTGCGAAATGTCCAAGTATTCCGCAGGTGTAGCAGTGGTGGTTGCGTTGAGAGGAAGTAGATGTACTTGCTCTCTGATTCTGATTCTGTATTGGAAGGCTTTGGCACCTCCAAATCGAGTGTCCTTTCTTTCCACAGTTCAAACAAAGACTACATTGATTTTTCTTAGCATGATGAAATCCACACTCGTTAGACTTGGGATGTTTACCAGTGTATTGACGAAGATTGGATCTCGTTGAGGTTTTGCAATAAGCAGCCCAGTGTCCTGTCCTCCCACAAAGGGTGCACCGACGACACAGGGTTTTGTCATGGTGATGATATTGACAAAGTTGGCAAAAAGGGGTCGTCCCACTATAAGGTTTGTTACCCTTTTTAGGCAAGTCCGGCATGACTTGACTGATCGGGGTGGCTTCAGTGTAACTCACAGATCGCTTATGCTTTTTAGCGAGACGGTGTTTGTGTTCCTTGTTGGTGTCACCCTCCGCAGACTCTTTTCCTTTGGTGGTGACAGGTGGAACATCCTTAGCATACTCTTCGCTGCTCCTGATCCTACTGATGATCTCATGAATGATTGCAATCAACTGCTCAGTGATCAAGGTTGCTAGTGCAGCAGTCGCTGGTTCCACCTCGGGTGGGGAAGGATGAGGTGGTGATGGTGGTTGTCCCTGTGACATGTCGATCCTAACCGAAAAGTCATCGATTAGTATTCATGATCAAGTATTATAACGTATGCATATAATTCTGATGTCCTGTTTTCTCTACATGAGGGTCCCTAGGTTATAGTCTAGGCCAAACCGTTCAAGTAATATGACCTATATTTCTCTATAACCATGGCTCTGATACCAATCTGTCACACCCCGGGCCGGCGGGAACGGATCAGGTTTTCCCGTCGGGCGGAAGGTTCCCAGGGCGCGATATCTTTGAGTGATAATCAAATGATTAGATTGTTTACACAACACATGATAATTAAATGAGAAATGCTAATACATCCATGACTTAGAATTACAAGATTAAATTACCATGTATTGTTCATAATTTAACCAGGTAAATCTATCAAAAGAATCAATGTAACTATATCTTGTATCTTTACAAGATATACAAAAGATGATTCATGGTTTAGTCATCAAAAGTATGCAACATCAAAAGTCGCTAGGTCTTCTTAAAGTCCACTAGCTAGTCCATGCATATAAATAGCTACACCTGTTCATCAACTGAGAAAACATGTATTTAAACAAAGTCAACACTAGGTTGGTGAGTTCATAAGTAAGTTAATTGAAAATCCTTGATTCATTCACATGCACATTCACAATGATAAATATGTTACTTGTATGCTATCTGTTTCACCTGTTCACCCAATGGCTTCTCCGTAGTTGTATGTGCAAATGGTGTGACACCCGATCAAACATGCTTATATATAGGGCATACGAAAGGGTCAAGCCCAGACGCCATCCCACCACATGTTCAAACACGTCTCACACTACTTGCAATACAACTATGGATTTCCATTTCCATTTCTCATGTTTATCACCTCTTTGATCACCTGTGTTTCCATGTATAGAATAATATAATGATAGCATTGTAGTTATCAAACCGAAGTATCGATAACTATTTATGTAAGAAGGATATTAGATTTATTTAAATTTGTTCCTTGTATTATTCTATTGTCTGCGTGTTAACTGTTGCTACACTTTTATTTATTAAAAGTGTTAGTTAACTGTTTGTAATGTAATCTCAATACAACGTATAGAGACCAAAAGGAATCCATTGTGATCCTCACGTAATCAGATTACAATGCATTCGATTCACCTCTATTCCGCCGTGTGATCCCAAAGTCTCAATGTAGGATTGTTCTCATGTGATTAACAAAGTTGAATAAGAACTTGTCTTATTATATTATGTTAATCATGTGTGAATGATAAGAATCCTCATGAAGTTACGTTATCATGATCATCATTCACTGAAATCCATATGATCCCAAAGCCTCAATGTGGGATTGTTCTAATGTGATTAACAGAGTTGAATAAGAACTCGCCTTATTACATTATGTTAATCATGTGTGAATGATAAGAATCCTCATGAAGTTACGTTATCATGATCATCATTCACTGAAATCCATATGATCCCATAGCCTCAATGTGGGATTGTTCTAATGTGATTAACATAGTTGAATAAGAACTCGTCTTATTACATTATGTTAATCATGTGTAAATGATAAGAATCCTCATGAAGTTACGTTATCATGCTCATCATTCACTGAAATCCATATGTTCACCATGTAATCTTTAAGCCGTAGTAAGAACATGTCTTATTACCCTTAAGTGACGCAGGTGATGGATAATCATTGCTATCATACTATCACATAGTATGTTTTTAAGTTGTAGACTAAGTGTTATAAGTACTTGACTTATCACACTTAATCAATTATAATGTGGAATGATATTAAGAAGATATTATATCTTCTAATCATTCATGTGTTGTGAAGTGTCACCATTTCCACTATAGTAGTTCTCATTGTTTGTCTGTGTATGAATTGTCTCAATGTTTGCTCTTGTAGGAATAACTAAGTGTGTTAAGATAAAATCTTACAACTATGTTATTCAAATGTGTTGATGATTATGAAATTATATTATCATATTCATCTGAGTTTCCCTGTTATCTCATGATCATACAAGCATGCATACAATGATAA
The DNA here is from genome assembly GCA_009363875.1 of Mikania micrantha. Taxonomy (NCBI): domain Eukaryota; kingdom Viridiplantae; phylum Streptophyta; class Magnoliopsida; order Asterales; family Asteraceae; genus Mikania; species Mikania micrantha. The sequence continues at coordinate 676,286 of CM018686.1, forward strand.
GCGATAATAAACACTTTAATATTATCTAAATCAAAGTATAAATAACATGTTAAGAACAACTTTTAAATAAATAAAAGTAAACATGTTCCTCAGCCCCGAGAGTTTAAAATCAGTTATGATTAAAGAAAAAGGGCCTATGAACTCACCTTGTTGTTGTAGTGGTTGACTAAGACTCAAGAATATACGCGCTCGCTGTTGTTGTACTGATGTTGTATTCACAGTCCGGTGTTTGATTAAATGTTATTTGAGTTATGATCCCTTATTTGATTGTTCTTTTTGAAATATGAGTTGTTAATTGAGTTGGTGTAGTGAAAATGACTCATTCTTGTGATTTTCATAAGAATGGCTCATGCTAATGAGTTTTCACCCGAATGAGTCTCTCGAATGAGTCCTCCGAATGAGTCCCGAATGAGTCATTCGCCGAATGAGTCTCCCGAATGAGTCCTCCGAATGAGTCTCCCGAATGACTCATTCTCCCGGCTCATACTCCCGACTCATACTCTCCACTCATTCTCCCGACTCATTCTCCACTCATTGTCCCGACTCATTCTCCCGACTCATACTCCCGACTCATACTCCGGCCATTCGCCCGAATGGCTCATTCTCGTGGGCCATTCGCCGGAACGGGTTGGGAGAAGATGATTTCGAGGTATAGTCGTATATATAGTCGTTTTGAGTGGGTTTAGATGAGTAAACTCATTTAGAAGGTGTATGGGTCGAAAAAGGGGCGTTTTAAACCGGCTAAAGTTCGGTTTCTGTCGGGTTTGTAGAAAACCCTAAAAACCGAAACTTCTCTCTAAGATTTCGAGAGTTTAAGATGGAGATAGGGCCGATCCTTGGTACCTTTGTGTAGGGAATGTCGAGAGCTTCGATTTGGCGCAAGAAGGAGGTGATTTGGTTGAGTTTTGAGTGAGTTATGGTAGAGAGAAGGTAGAGAGAGAAAGTGTGGCCGGAAATGGTTTCTAGAGAGAGAAAGTGGAGGTGTTGAATGAGGAAGAAGCCTCATTTAAGGTATTTATACCCCGGGGGTGTTCGGGTTCGTTTCGGTTGCTCGGTTTTCGTCTTCGCGTATTTTTACGCGCGTGTTACTACGGTTACGTAATTAAATAATTGAACACGTAATTTAGTTTTCTTGGATTATTTTTGATGAGCTTCAAAATTGTAAAACGTAAAATATTATTTTTACTTATTTTTACTGTTTCGATCGCGATCAAACCGTTAAACCTTGTTAACGCATAGTTTTACCAGAATAGTTTGTAAAATTATTTTAGGTAATAATTCCAAATAAATCTTTAAAATTTATTTTCTTTATTTATTACCGTTTCGAAATCGTTAAATTATTCCGTTTCGTCAGATCGCGTCACCTTCGCGCGTATTCGTTCGAATCGTCACCCGATCGAAGACGACGATTGTTTTGCTTTCTGACTTTTGTTTTCTACTTTTCAGACATCATTTCAGAACGTTAAACTCACAGATATGTTTGTGTGAATCGTCACCTAGGCAAACACACTGTCAGTTCGTTATTCTGAAACGACACTGATATTATGTTTTGAATTGTGTTTCATCACTAACAGACTCAACTAAACTTCCTGTTTTCACAATGTTTTCGTAACGAATTATCGGCCATCTGATTCCTGTCATCTATGGATATCAGATCGCAACCGATTTGTTCTTGTTAATTGTTTGAACACTGTTGTTTCTCGCGATCTGTTGTGTTAACTGTACTTAGGTTTTCACGTAAATACACACAACTAATGTTCCAAATGTATGTTGTACTTTCAGTATTTAAGTTTACACGAAAATACGTACAACGGTTTCTTGTATTTAGAATCCTGTTAATACAAGTACTGTTTACACACATGTATTTACACATAGTTACTGTTGATAGTACACGTACCGTACGGACTTGCCGGTGAGTCAGGTACTATTTGTCACACCCAATGATGCCATATAATGCCTTACATAATATTTAAGCCCCAATGATACTAGGGGTGTTCAAAAAATCCGAAATCCGAAAAAATCCGAAATCCGAATCGTATCCGAAACCCGAAAAAACCGATCCGAATTCTTTTTCGGGTTGTTCGGATAGATTCGGGTCGGATATCCATTTGTCTAGTTCGGGTCGGGTCGGATATCGGATATCCAAAACCTTGTTTATTCGGATCGGATATCCGAATTCAACCCGAATAACCCAAAAAAACCATGTTTTTTCGGGTTATTCGGGTTGTTCGGGTTATTCGGATGTAAAAATCAAACTTATTCGGGTTATTCGGGTTGTTCGGATAGATTCGGGTCGGATAAGCATATATGTTTTTCGGGTCGGGTCGGGTTTCGGATAGGGTCCCAAAATTTTCAAATCCGAATAACCCGATCCGAATAAATCGAACAAACCATTATCCGACCCGATGAACACCCCCAAATGATACCATAAAAGGACTAACATACTATTTAATGCCCAATGATACCATATAAAGCCTTACATACCACTTAAGGCCCAATGGTGCCATACAATGCCTTACATACTATTTAAGCCCGATTGATATCATATAAGACATTACATACTATTTAAGGCCCAATGATACCATATAAGGCCTTACATACTATTTAAAGCCCAATGATACCATATAAGGCTTTACATACTATTTAAGACCCAATGATACCATATAAGGCCTTACATACTACTTAAGGCCCAATGATGCCATATAATGCATTACATATTATTTAAGCCCCAATGATACCATATAAGGCCTAACATACTACTTAAGGCCCAATGATACCATATAAGCCTTACATACCACTTAAGCCCCAATGATGCCATATAATGCCATACATACAATCTAAGCCCCAGTGATACCATATAAGGCCTTACATACCACTTAAGGCCCAATGATGCCATATAATGCCTTACATACTATTTAAGCTCCAATGATACCATATAACGCCTTACATACCACTTAAGGCCCAATGAGGCCAAATAATGCCTTACACACTCTTTAAGCCCCAATGATACCATATAAGGCCTTACATACTATTTAAGGTCGAATGATACCATATAAGGCCTTACATACTATTTAAGCCCCAATGATACCATATAAGGCTTAAGATACTATTTAAGGCCTAATGATACTATATAAGGCGTTGCATACCACTTAATGCCCAATGATGCCATATAATGCCTTACATATTACTTAAGCCCGAATGATACCATATAAGACCTTACATACTACTTAAGGCCCAATGATGCCATATAATGCCTATCAAACTATTTAAGCCCCAGTGATACCATATAAGGCCTAACCTACTATTTAAGGCCCAATGATACCATAAATGGCCTTACATACCACTTAAGGCCCCATAGTACCATATAAAGCCTTACATACCACTTAAGGCCCAATGATGCCATATAAAGGCTTACATATTATTTAAGCCCCCATGATACCATATAAGGCCTTACATAATACTTAAGGCCCTTGATGCCAGATAATGCCTTACATACTATTTTAAGCCCCAATGATACCATATAAGGCCTAACATACGAGTTAAGGCCCAATGATACTATATACGGCCTTACATACCACTTAAGGCCCAATGATGCCATATAATAACTTACATATTATTTAAGCCCCAATGATACCATATAAGGCCTTACATACAACTTAAGGCACAATGATGCCATATAATGCCTTACATACTTTCTAAGCCCCAATGATACCATAAAATCCCTAACATACTATTTAAGGCCCAATGATACCATATAAAGTCTAACATACCACTTAAGGCCCAATGATGCCCTATAATGCCATACATTCTATTTACGGCCCAATGATACCATATAAGGCCTTACATACTATTTAAGGCCCAATGATACCATATAAGGCTTTACATACTATTAAAGACCCAATGATACCATATAATGTGTTACATACTATTTAAGACCCAATGATACCATATAAGGCCTAACATACTATTTAAGGCCCAATGATACCATATAAGGCCTTACATACCACCTAATGCCCAATGATGCCATAAAATGCCTTACATACAACCTAAGCCCTAATGATACCATATAAGGCCTTACATACCACTTAAGGCCCAATGATGTCATATAATGCCTTACATACTATTTAAGCTGTAATGATTACACCATATTAGGCCTTACATACTATTTAAGGCCCAATGATACCATATAAGGCTTTACATACTATTTAAGCCCCAATGATACCATATAAGGCCTAACATACTATTTAAGGCCCAATGTTACTATATAAGGCCTTAGATACCACTTAGGGCCCAATGATGCCATATAATGCCTTATATATTATTTAAGCCCCAATGATACCATATAAGGCCTTACATACTATTTAAGGCCCAATGATACCATATAAGGCCTAACATACTATTTAAGGCCCAATGATATCGTATAAGGCCTTACATACAATTTTTGGCCCAATGAAACCAAATAAGGCCTTACATGCTATTTAAGGCCTAATGATGCCATATAATGCCTTGCATACTATTTAAGCCCCAGTGATACCATATAAGGCCTAACATACTATTTAAGGCCCAATGATACCATAAATGGCCTTACATACCACTTAAGGCCCAATAGTACCATATAAAGCCTTACATACAACTTAAGGCCCAATGATGCCATATAAAGCCTTACATATTATTTAAGCCCCCATGATACCATATAAGGCCTTACATAAAACTTATGGCCCAATAATGCCATATAATGCCTTACATACTATTTAAGCCCCAATGATACCATATAAGGCCTTACATACTATTTAAGCCCCAATGATAACATAAAAGGCCTAACATACTATTTAAGGCCCAATGATACCATATTAAACCTTACATACCATTTAAGGCCCAATGGTGCCATATAATGCCTTACATACTATTTAAGCCCCAATGATACCATATAAGGCATTACATACTATTTAAGGCCCAATGATACCATATAAGGCCTTACATACTAGTTAAGGCCCAATGATACCGTATAAGGCCTTACATACTACTTAAGGCCCAATGATGCCATATAATGCCTTACATACTATTTAAGCCCCAATGATACCATATAAGGCCTAACATACAATTTTAGGCCCAATGATACTATATAAGGCCTTACATACCACTTAAGGCCAAATGATGCCATATAATGCCTTAAATGCAATCTAAGCCCCAAGGATAACATATAAGGCCTTACATACTACTTAAGGCCAAATGAGGCCAAATAATGCCTTACATACTATTTAAGCCCCAATGATACCATATAAGGCCTTACATACTATTTAAGGTCGAATGATACCATATAAGGCCTTACATACTATTTAAGCTCCAATGATACCATATAAGGCTTAAGATACTATTTAAGGCCCAATGATACTATATAAGGCCTTACATACCACTTAAGGCCCAATGATGCCATATAATGCCTTACATATTATTTAAGCCCCAATGATACCATATAAGGCCTTACATACTATTTAAGGCCCAATGATACCATATAAGGCCTTATATACTATTTAAGGCCCAATGATACCATATATGGCCTTACATACTATTTAAGGCCCAATGATACCATATAAGGCCTTAAATACCACTTAACGCCCAATGATGCCAGATAATGCCTTACATACAACCTAAGTCCCAATGATACCATATAAGGCCTTACATAGCATTTAAGTCCCAATGATGTCATATAATGCCCCAATCTAGCCCATACTACAGGCCATACTCCACCCTGTACACCGCGTAGGGAACTCTACGTGGCGTACAGGTGTGTAATATGAGTTTCATGACACAGGATGGACCTGTACGCCATGTAGAGTACCCTACGACACGTAAAGGTCCCTATATAAACGTTTGAGCGTTCATACGCTTCCCAAACCACCCCTTATACGCCATTTACATTCTCTCGATCTTCAAGCCTCATATCGAGCTATACGCGTGCGGATTCGAGACAAAGTTGTTACCATCTTCCTTCTACGCATCATAGGTAAGTTTTTCTTGCTTTTTAACCATTAGAATGGGCTAGATTGACACGGGTAAGGTTTGGGTAGCGTAACCTATGCTGAACAAAGAACGGTACGCCACGTACAGCCCTGTACGTGGCGTACTGTTCCTCACCAATTCAAAATATAAAGAATTGTACGCCACGTATCATGCAATACGCATCGTAGTGTTCATCCCTTATTTGTTATGAATGGATTTGTGCCTGTACGTGGCGTACAGGCACAAAAAAAAAAATTTAATTTTTTTTATTAAATTAACTTTTTATTCTTTCGTTTTTACGTGTAGTTATGTCGTCGGGATCAGATGCCGAGGGCGATTTGGCGGAGCACCCAATTCTACAGTTTCCAGAGAGATCCACAGCATTTGGCCGGTGCGCCAAGTTTCGCACGATATGGATCGGTCGGCGGAAGGCCATTGACTGGGATGTGCACACCGAGATAGGCGAGCGAGAGCGAGCCGAGCGCTGGATCGGGGAGGAGGCACCGTGGAGACGGCTTTCGAGATGGCGTTCCAGCCCTCTTACAGGGAGGTCGTCGTGGAGTTCCTCTCCAAATTTACTTACCGCCCAGGTGGTGTTCCGGAGGTTGTGTTCTCCATGCTTCTCCAGCGACACGAGTTGTCGCTGGCGGAGTTCGCAGTCATTACTGGCCTATACTGGGAGCCAGAGACTGTTACACCGCAGTACACAGCGGGGATTACTGATATTGATGACGCCACCTTGTGTGCATGGTGGCCTCATATTGCCGATGATCCCTTCAGAGGGACTAAGGCGAGAGTGAGTCGCATCCGCGACCCTTTGATTAGATATATGCACCGGCTGATTGCCACGTCGATTTCTGGACGTGGCAGAAGAAGCGCGAGTGGTGCACGCTCCAGGATTTATTTTATTTGTACTGCCTCATTACCGGGCGTACCTGTCAGCTCGCGTGCTGCCTTGCCTAGTACTTCGCGACGTATTACCACCGGCAGCACCGCGGAGCCATATATGGCGGTGCCTATATCACCATTATAGGCCGAGCACTGGGTCATCTGCACCAGGACACGATCGAGGAGCTGTCTGATCCTGTGGATCCAGTCATACTCGATCGCCGACGCTCTTCGGTATGAAGATCGTCCAGGATTTTCCTGGTGTAGGTCTCCGGTTCTCCCTTGTACTGGGAGTGATGTGGGTCCCTCCCCCTACAGGTGGTGGACGCAGACAGGGGCGTGGGAGTTGGACAGGGAGGTGAGGGTGCTGGTGGTGAGGGGGACGACGGTGGTTTTGTTGGTGATGGTGAGGGTGGCGGGGTGAGGGGGCGGGGTGATGAGGAGGGCGGGGGAGGCCGGAGGCGCTCACTACGTCCCGCAGCATCCGCAGTGGAGATACCATACGGTGAGGCTTCCGAGATGCCTCGAGACGATACTGCATGATCTTTCTGCACGATCCAGGGTGCACGATCATATACTCCAGGATCTTCTACACAATCTAGGGAGCACGATCGGATCCTGTCTCGGCAGAGCGATATGCTGCGCTGGATGATCGATCGCGAGATCGAGAGGTTCAGGCAGGCAGGTATCGAGCCTCCTCCCCTTCCGCCATCACCTCCCCGATAGGATCCGTAGTTTATTTGCTTTTTGTACTGTACAGACACTGTTTTTATGTATATATTGTGATTTGTTTGATTGTTTGTTTGTTTTTGTCTTTTTAATTTGTATATAAACTGTATTTGTGTTGATTGATGTTAATTTTTGGCAAAACGACAATATTAATGACACAAATTTATTAAAAATAAAAACGTTAATAATAATTTATAAATGGTGCTTAAATCATTAGACGTTAAAAATGTTCAAAATTTATAACATTACAAATTTATTTCAATTTTTTAAGTTTAAAAAAAAATTGTTTAGTCTGGTACCTGAAATGATGTGAATGCTATACTCCACGTACAGTACTGTACGTGGAGTATAGAGGACAAATAATTGATTTTGAACTCTCGTGATTGTACTAAAAGTGCCTTATACGCACGTACAGTAACACGACACGTATAAAAAATTTTCTATTGAAATATCGTACATACAACGAAATGATATAAGATTCCATTTCTTTTATATATAACGAACGAACGTTTATAATTCTTCATTCGCGTTTTCTTTCTATGAATTCCTATTTGAATTTGATCAGTTGTTTATTGTATTCATATAATGTCATTTTGGGACGTGAATTCTTCTTTGGAGATGACAAGATAGAACAAGATTCTGTCGGTCGATCTTATTGTGGTGACAGTAGACCTCAGGAGCTGACTGATTTAAACGAGGAACCCAACTTTCAAGCATACAACGCGAATAGGATTCCTGATTAAATGAGGATCCTTGCGTTGAGTCTTTTTACAGTTACGAAAACAAGCAAGAATTTGGATGGGAAAGTCAGCCTTTTACAAACATGAAGCTAATGATGTATATTCAGAAACACAAATAGCGGGCATGATTATTATGATGGGGGACATCATGGTAAAGTGTTTTGGGATACCGATCAGGAATTTATGTCTCATGATGAGCTGGTTGCCTGGGTGAAAAACAGATGCGGTTGACAACGGTTATATTGTAGTCACCGCTCGATCTAAAAGAAAGGAGACGTTGTAAAGAAGGTATGGCTTGTTTGTGATCGTGGGGGCGAACACAAGGTTGTTGCGATGCGTAAACGATCTGGTAGCATGAAAATTGGCTGTCCATTTAAACTGGTTGGCGTTTACAACGAAAAGCGTCTTGTTTGGCAGTTAGAGGTCCGAAATGACGAGCATAACCATGAGGGCCGCTCAGCATCTAGAAGGGCATCCATTTGTAAGAAGGTTGTCTCAAGACGAACAAAAGATGGTGGCACAACTGACAGAACAACATATGGACCCGCGCAATATTTGTCAACTACCAAGAAGCAAAATCCTGATAATGTTTATGTCATCAGGGAATATACAACGCCCAATAGAAATAAAAAATAAAAAGAAAGTAGGTACCACTCCAATGCAGGTTCTGGAAAACCTACTGCATTCCAAGGGCTATGTGTATTATACCAGAGAAGATCCTGCAAATGAATCCGTCGAGGAAGTGTTCTTCTGTCATCCGAAGTCGTACACATACTGGAGAGCATTCCCTCATGTGCTGATGATTGACGCGACATACAAAACGAACATGTACAGAATACCGTTTGTACAGATTGTTGGTGTGACTTCAACACACCATACGTTTTGTATTGCACATGCGTTATAACAAAAGAACGTGAAGAGAATTACCTGTGGGTAATACAGAAGCTGAAAGAAAATGTTAGACAAGTGTATGGAGCCCCGTGTAATAATAACAGACCGAGATCTTGCATTGATGAATGCGTGTAAGCTGGTATTCCTGACGCAAGTAGGTGCTTATGCAGGTTGCAACATAAGCGAAAAACATTTCTAAACACTGCAAGGCAAGTTTTTCTAACAGTGATTGGAACAGATTCCGTCATATGTGGACGACATTGTGTGAGTCTTCATCTGAGGACATTTATCAATACAATTATAACAAGTTATACGAACAGCTAACCAAAGACAAACGAAACGTAAGTTTTTACACATACATACATATATATATATAATATATATACACTAATTACGTGGTTATGTTGTGTTTCAGGCGTTTTAAATTATTTAACGCAAACATGGTTGAACATTACAAAGAAATGTTTATATCTGCTTG